>CM076678.1:14276519-14499019 GCA_038501925.1 Xenopus petersii
ATCTGCTCATGGCCAAGATGAAGTGAGATGTGACGATGTATGCTGCACCCCATCATCATGTAACTTGGTATCTCAGCCGGGCATCCTTTAACCTGACCTGAATATTTTCTTGAGCAAGATGTAAACTCAGCTCTTAGTGGGATGATGCGGCCACTCTATTAATTCAATGTGATGCTCAATCCCTGGAATAAATGGCTGCCCTTCCTTGGGTTGGTCAGTTAGGACACTCATGAATGGTGATGATGTTCCTCAAGCTGTCTGATTTAATGTTGTCATTGGCCGGTGCAATTTCTGCAGATCAGCCGCATGTCTTTTTGGTTTTAGAATTTGACAAAGATGCTGTTCCAGTGGTTCAATCGTCATCTTTTACATTAAAGGGGAACTTCATCCCAGTATTTCCAATATATTGAGAGCTAGCGTTATTTGTAAATATCATTGCTTCAGAAGTGGTGTCTACCTGCGCTGCTGATTGGGACTCATGAAAAACATGTCTTTTTTACTGGTATGTTAATCAGCTGGCTGCTGCTACACAGCTTCAATAGTCAGAACCAGCAGTTGGCAATATGGGAAAATGCTTATAATTACATGTTTTATCACTGTCTTTTGAATACCACACCAGGGGTGTAACCACAGAGGAAGCAGACCCTGTGGCTGCAGGGGGACCCAGGAGAGATAGGGCCCTATGAGGCCCTAATAATGAGGAATTTCAACATATACTGGTAAAAAAAGGACAACCTCTGGTTATGTTGGGGGCCCTAAAATTGATTTGCTGTTGGGTCCAGTAACATCTAGTTACACCATTGGCTGGGAAGTTGTGTTGGGATACAAGAGTACAGCATTAGTGATGGGCGAATAAATTCGCCTGGCACGAATTTGCGGCAAATCTCAGTGTTTCGCCGCCGGTGAATAAATTTGCAAATCTTGCCGGCAAATGTTTTCACGTCAAAATAGCCACAAGTCAACACTATTCAGACGCCCATTGACTTGAGTGCCAGAGTCAAAATTGACGCAAGCAACTTTTTGTCACCGTTTCACGAAACGTGAGAAATTCGCCCATCCTTGTACAGCATTTATCGCTTAAATTCAGGGCTGCCTTGAACCTGGGTGCTGCATTCAGCAGCCTGTGGTGCAAACCTTGGGTTTCCTGCCATGTTTAGGGTGGCAGCAGCTTTAGGGTTTCCCGTTGTCAATAACTGCACTGGAGAGTAATTAATCAAATTTGAAAAATACTATTGCGTTTTGTGCAAATGCCCAAGTTCAAGGAGCAAGTTTAGGCACAAGTACCTTTATTGAATCGTAAGAGCAAATTTAAAGCAAAGGATTCCAAAAGTAAGTAAATAAATTCAAACAGGTTTCATGCCTAAGGGGCAGCCTACGATTAAGTGCCCCTTAGCCATGAAACACGTAAGGCTATATTTGTATAATGCTTTTTCTTTGTATAAACTATTTTAAATGCATCACTTTCTTGTTAGTCCAATATTGAATCGTAAATAACAATTGTGTCCATTTTTGGGCCCCATAGGACTCTTCATTCTCAGAATAAATCTGTCTGCCTTGTGGGAAATGATGATTTAAAAGGGAACCCATAGTTCTGAACATTTTAAGTACAAGTGCTCACACACAAACCAAGTGCACACATACATGCTAGGTGACATCAGCCAATGAAAGGGTGGAGCTGTGTCTTGTACTCGAGCACTTCTTCCTGTTACAGTTAGAGCTGCTTTACTTCCTGTCAGGTGATCTCTGAGGTCATGACAAAATGGTGGCTCAAGTGAAGAGATGTAAAAGGGCAATATTTAACAATCTACAGTATATATATAAATATGCAAGTCTGGTAAGATTCTTTAATAGGTCATTTATACCAAATATCTGTAACGTTCATTCTGACGGTATAGATTTCCTTTAAGGGCTTACAAATCCTTCTCTGTCCAGAGCTGCATCAATGCTATATAAATAAATAAATATAATTCACAGACATTTCCTTCACAAATGATAAAAAACAACTTTTCCCCCCTTTTTCCTATATAGTTTTTTTTTTCTCCTGCCAACGATTTGCAGATATTCCCTTATTCTGGTTCCTCTCTGCCAAACCCCATTGCCTCACCCGCGGCAGCATGAAGCATTTAGCAAAGGAGAAAACCCGAGAGGATTATATGATCGGATTGATGGGAAACCGATAGAAAATGAATGTGTGTGGCGGTTAGCGGAGAAGCTGTGCATGGGAGTATTGAGCAGTGTGCGTGACTCCGAAGAGACGGAACTATTTTTAGATTTCCAGACTGCAGGTCAAAATTGCTTGGATATCAAACAAATTCAGATGCAGATTCTGCTCACAGCGATTCAGCAGCTCCTGCAAAATAATAAATAACACTTGCATCTCACTCTTTCTCATAAAGGGAAATGCATGTTCTGAAAATATACGTTTTTTCAGATGGCAGGACCTGGATTTTATTTTTTGGATAAACGAGTGTAAATGCTAAGAATTTATATATACAGGTATGGGACCTGTTATCCAGAATGCGCGGGACTTGGGGTTTTCCGGATAGCGGATCTTTCCGTAATTTGGGTCTTCATGCCTTAAGTCTACTAGAAATTAATTTAAACATTAAATAAAGCCAATAGGCTGGTTTTGCTTCCAATAAGGATTAATTATATCTTAGTTGGGATCAAGTACAAGCTACTGTTTTATTATTATAGAGAAAAAGCAAATCATTTTTAAAAATTTGGATTATTTGGATAAAATGGAGTCTATGGGAGACAGCCATTCCGTAATTCGGAGCTTTCTGGATATCGGGTTTCCGGATAAGGGATCCTATACCTGTACAAGAGTCTCAGGGGATGCTGTAAAAACATGTACATAGTAAGTCATAGCAACCAATCAGCATTTACTGGTCAAGCAAGAATCTGACTGGTTGCTATCCTAGCCAAGATATTATATTACCCTGATAAGCGCCAATCTATGTTTCTAATGGCAATCAGCAATTGAATCTGGTTATACGCTGAAAGATCAACTCATCTGGTGAGGTCGACAAACCCCACCTTGAGGTGACAATATAGGGCTGATTTGATTTTCGGACTTGGCTAGGGGAGGTGGGTTTGTGGGCCCTTGATGCATCAGCACAGGTGAGCCAGAGCCCCCCCAAGTCCGATACTGCAAGGACCTGACTAGTCACTATTGGCCACTGCACTGCATTTCAGCAGCTATGATAATAAATAAGCAGCCTATCACATTTCATTTTAGAAAATGCTACCTGCTAATTGGTTACTGTGGATTACTATAAATAATGCAAATGTTGTGCCTATTATTACAATAACCCATCAAAAGGACAATCCCTGGGTAATAGTGTACCCACAATGCTGCATTTCCCCTACAATTTATTGTAGATGTGTGTAGATTTTCAACTGCACCCAAAACAAACTCAATGGGTTGGGGGCACTTGGCACTTGGCATTGAAAGAATATGTCACCCTGGGATTATACCACCTTCAGGATGGCAGCAGCACCATGAATTAATCGGTGCGCTTGCTCATGTTTTATCAAAAAAGGCAATATGAACGCAATGGCCCATGGTGCAACTATCGTCATGCATCAGTACGTGCAAAAGTTACATCCATTTTAGTGTGACTGTGATCATTAATTAGCTTTATTATGTTCTATAGTAAAATTTCTTACTATAGTCCATTCTAATTGTACTACTCTGGTCGAGAAGTCTATCCCGTATCAGTTACTCCATAAGCATCAAGGGAAACCCCATTGTGAACTAGCTTCAACTATCAGCCAATGACTGATCTGCAGAGGTAGGACTTTACACTTCTCGACAACGTTTCGTGACAGCCCCGATCTAAACTTTCCAACTGTTGGTGGATATATGTGCAAACCTCCCAGCTCAGCTACAATCGATGCATGATTTATGATCGCAAACAAATGCTGAAGATAAAACACTGAATAGTTTTTACCTTGAGACATTTCTCAGTGGTGACTGTCATCTTGATTGAATGTGTTCTTGGATCTGCTCCCCTTACAGAACTTGCCTGATGGAATAATTTGCTCACAATGAAAGATTTATCAGGACGACACAACTCAGCCTAGAAGAGAGCCACAAATAGACCTCCATTTCCACCGTGCTATCACAGGCTGTATTGAAACCAAGACCTTTGTTGACTTGACATTAAGAACACACCAACAAATACGTTGACTTTTTCCTTAATTACGTTTTTCTTTATAAAGTTTTTTCAATGGAATTGTGTCTTGTCTAGGTAAAGCGTTTATGGATGGCTGCATCAAAAGTTTCATATCTTTTTTTTTTATTCTGTAAGCACATCAAGATATAATAAATAAAGTTAATAACATTCTAAGGCCCTTTGTTGAGATTATGACAATGAGGCCCACATATACTATACCTCCTACTTATAACTCCAAGTATGGCAGCTTAATATCACCGATAATATCTTGCAAAACTAATCTTCTTACTTACTCAAGTAAGTAAGAAACATTGGGAGGCTGAACTTGGTGAACTGCCTTTTTCTAATGCCATTTGCAATGTCACAATGGTACTATGATAAAAATAAACAAACTCATTGTCAGGATCAGTCCGGGACTCGAACGCTTGTTTGTGCTGTTCTGGACACTTGCTACATTTGCCTCATGAGCCACTGGGAGCTCTTGGGGATGATCCTGAACACTTGTGTTTCCTATTCCCAATAACCTTCCCATTTATAATCCCAGCCTTGCTCAGGGCTGAGTCATTGGCGCAAATTCACTAAGCGCCGAAGTGCCGAACGCTAGCGTTAGTTCGCTAGCGTTTGGCATTTTCGTTACAGCGCAAATTCACTAACGAACACTGGCGTAAATTCGCTAGTGTTACTTCGCACACTTGCGCCAGGCGAATTTTCGCTAGCGATGTAACTACGCAAATTCACTAACTTGCGCAGTGTACTGAACGCTACCTTTTACGCTAGACTTCCTTCGCCACCTCAGACCTGGCGAAGCGCAATAGAGTAGATAGGGATTGTTTCAAAAAAAGTAAATTTTTTTTCTAAGTCCCAAAAAACGCTGGCATGTTTTCTACATGATGGGTGATAGGCTGAAAAAGATCGAAATTTTTTTTGGGGCTCCCCTCCTTCCCCCCTACATTTCCTGACTCATGGCAACTTACCTAGACAGTGGGCACATGTGCAGGGCAAAATAAAATTTATATTTGCTGATTTGAAGGTTTTCTAGGCATTTGAAGTGGTGATACGTGTTCCTCCATTGAAATTTGAATTTTGCGCCGTATGCAAATGAACCATCGCTAGCGAAACTTCGCTTCGCTTGGCGAATTAACGCTAGCGCAACTTCGAAAACTTACGCTACCCCTGTGCGCAACTTCGGATTTTAGTGAATTTGCAGAGCGCTGGCGAAAATATGCCTGGCGAAGTGTGGCATCTTAGTGAATTTGCCCCATTGAATGAATTTTGTTTGTTCCTGACCTGCCGATCTGAACCTTGTTACCTGAAAACCTTGATACCTGAATACCTTGATTCTTGGAAACCTTGATTCTTGAAACCTTGTCTTTGAACACCTTGTTCCTGAATACCTTTTACTTTGAGTACCTCAAAGTTCCTGTGTTCCCCATTTTATGCTCACCTTGTGGATACCCTGATTATCATTTTTGCCTGTTCCTGCCTTTTTGTTTTCTGTGTTCTGGCTGCCATTAAATCTTCAATCTTCTATCATCATGTCTTTGCCTCCAATCACTACACCCCTGGGCTTCCGTCATATTCACTCCCCATGGAGTGGCTATCCTCAGTTACAGCGGTTCCCCGATGTAAACCTTACACTCATTCTTTGGACAGAATTTGGCAGGAAGCCACATTGTCCCATTATAAGACAGAAGCTGAAGTATGACCTGCAACTCATTTTGAGGCATGTGTCACATGATGCTCTTCACTAGCGACCTGGATATTTAAGGATTTGTTCTTGCTTAGTTGATGGCAGCTGTTTTGGGCATGCACATGGGTAGAAAAGAAATGCTTGAGGAGCAAAAGAGGAATGTACCCTCTAGGCTAGTGTTATTTATAGTACAATAATATTTTGGGAAAGTATGTCAATGGAAACTAAAAGAGTCATGGCTGAAAACATCAGACCGTAAGCTGTATTTTGTAAGCCATGGTGCATAAAAATGCCTCTAAAAAGGATTTTCTGTGTGTTGCAAATGATTATTTGGGGGGCAGTCCTTATGTACAGTAGAAAAGCAATGGGACCGTCTGGCATGTCAAAATATCGCAATTGCAAATCTTAAAATTGGGAATTATGTAATATCTGGTGCTCAGCATCATGATTGCTTTGAAGTTGGAACTCTGTAGGAATGGCATATGCATTTTTGAATATGCACAACTATGGTTGTAGCGACAAATGAGCCCTTGTGACTGTCTATTTGTGCATAAAACATATGACACTCTATAACGGCATGAAAAAACCCAAACTTTACTGCAGTCAAGTGAAACATGCTGATGAGGCAATTTATCAATTTTCTAGTTGAGTTTTTTTGAAGATCAATCCAAACCATGTGTAAATTCCAGTATATTTACAGAAAAAAAGAAAATGAACAACAAATAGCATTAATTAGTGGAAAATCTCACCATTCCATTAATTTCTAAAAATTGTTTAAAAACTACAAAATAGAAATCTTGAATGTGGAAAAAACACCTCCCTTTGAATTTTTTTTGATTGCAATAATCAAAAATCAAGATCACTTATTTGTTCCCTATATTCTCGAATCACGCTAAAACCATGATCTCAAACTGGAACTCTTTTTGCATGTGATTTTTTTGCGGTAATACTTTTTCTTTATCCTATTTTGGGGCTCTTGGATGATTGGAGAAGCTTATAGCAAAGTAGTAGATCAAACAAATGATGATGGAGTTTTATCTCCCTTGAGGTTCAAAATGCCATTTGGGCTATTGGGTTTTTTTTTGTCTTCCCCTTGATCAATATCGCAAAGTGGTTGAACTCAAGTCAATATCTTTTTTCCCCAGCCACCATTATGGAAAAAATTAACTAAAAATAAATACCACGCACATGTTAGCCCCCAATCTGAGCCGGGTGCTTAGGGAAAATAATTTACCCAATTTGGCCTTTCTATTGATGGGATAACTTCCTCCCTTGGCAAATTAATAAATTCATATGGTTTCCACTACCACCTCTATGCTGACGATACCCAGATCTATCTCTCATCTCCTGATCTCAACCCAGAACTCCTAACTCGCGTCTCCTCCTGCCTGTCCGCTATCTCTACCTGGATGTCGCAACACTACCTTAAATTAAACCTCTCTAAAACTGAAATGGTTCTCTTTCCTCCAACTAACACCAGTAGCATCCCCGAAGTATCCATCATAGTTAACAATTCCAATATCACCCCCTCTCCCCAGGCCCGGTGCCTTGGGGTTATCCTAGATTCTGCCCTGTCATTCACTCCTCATATCCAGTCACTTATTAAATCATGTCACTTCCACCTAAGGAACATATCCAAAATACGATCATTTATCACCCAAGACGCTGCCAAAATTCTTATTCACTCTCTCATCATATCGCGTCTAGACTACTGTAACTCTCTTTTAATTGGCCTCCCTCTCCAGAGACTGTCACCTCTCCAGTCCATAATGAACACTGCTGCGAGGCTCATACACCTCAGTAACCGCTCCTCCTCTGCCTCGCCATTCTGTCAATCCCTGCACTGGCTTACCTTTCAGAATCAAATTCAAATTAATGACACTGACTTTCAAAGCACTTCACAACTCTGCTCCACCCTACATCTCTGAACTCATCTCTATATACTCACCCAACCGCTTACTACGCTCCTCTACTGACCTGCTACTCAACTCTTCTCTCATTACCTCCTCACATGCTCACATTCAAGACTTTGCAAGGGCTGCACGCCTCCTCTGGAACTCTCTCCCACGGTCTGTCTGACTTTCTCCCAACCTTTTTGCTTTCAAGAAATCTCTTAAAACGCACTTTTTTCGAGAAGCCTACCCTCACTCTGCTTAACTACCAAACGCAACATCACATACAGTACCACATTTCTCACCCACTTAATTCGATCTTGCCCACTCCCACACCTTGTGTATTACTCCCTTCCCTTTAGACTGTATGCCTATGCATAGGGCCTTCCTCACCTTTTTGTACCTGTATTGATTGTGATGTTTGTTACTCCATATATTCTATATATGTAATTCGTGTGATGTAGTTGTATAATCACATTTACTTTACAGTGCTACGCAATATGTTGGCGCTATATAAATACATGTTAATAATAATAATAATAATAATAATAAATAGATGCATACAGTACAGTACGTCATAAAGATCCAGCTAACTAGGACTATGCCGTAGCTGCTGAGCGATCTACTCCTTCAAACATGCAGAAGATGGGGATTTGTTCTATAGGCATTACTTATTTATTATTATAATTATTTTTCCAGGATCAGTCGTTTCCAAACAAATACTTTCATTCCCTACAGAGTCGTATAATTTATTTATAAAGCACCGACAAATAATGCACATCTACAGGCCTTCCATTATTTTATAATTGGAAAACAAACACAGCTTTTTTTTGTGTAGCCTAGACACAACAATCACACCCAAAACATCCCAGTGTTATTCATTATAAAAACAATATAAAGACAGGGTGACAATAAGAAACCATGTCTGTCATATATGTCATATAATGAGTGAGGATGCTGCGAAAGAACTGGAATTTGGTGCTAGGCAAGAGAAAATGGGACATAAGACAATGCAAGAAAGAGGAAAGCTCTAAACTGAAACAACAAATAACCATGATAAATATGAGACGTGGGAAATTGCAGTTGTAAAGCTTTACAAGAGAATATTAACATAACTTACTTATCAATCGCCCCTAAGCCACTGCCATTCATCGCCCCCTTCCCAAACCTTTCCTTTGTGCTCATGCGTAAATTTTCAGCATTGGGTCTGGAGTACTAGGTACTAGGAAATTTAAACAACTATTGTATCTCCTGTGAATACCCAGTGCTTCCAGACCAATGCAGGTGTGGTTGGGCAGCATGCCGCCCCTCTAAAATTCTGCTGCCCTAGGCCTGGGCCTTTGTGGTCTTTCCACAAATCTGGGCCTGAGACTGACATCAGCCAATGATATCACATTCATGAACAACCAAAATTTCCCCACCCAGTCCATTGGCTAAATGTCATGGTGAAGAGCTTGACAAAGGGACAAAGACAGTCTCAGTCTGATGAAGAGTCTATGCCTTTGTCGCGGATTTCCAAGGGGCAAGCCAATGAAGTAGCAGAACTATATACATCAATTTGAATTAATTGCTCCCATTGGCCTGAAGGGAAATCCAACGTATTGAGTTTGGCATTTCTGGAAAACTCCAAATTAGGGAATTTGATCACAGTTGTAATATCAATAAGAAAGGAGTTAATAAAATGCCGTCACCGCTGCTTTCCATTCTGGTGATTGGGAAGCTGTTGATGGCACACATCATTTCCATCAATGAATAGCACTGATTTCATCATTACAAGCAAGAATTGTAACCTGTATTTTTCCAGGTTACCTGAACCTAGTAGGGGAGGACATTTATATCACCTTGGTCCCCTCTACCTGTTTATACTGAAACCCATCTTGATTCTGTTCAGGCTCCTTCCGTTGCCGGTTCTGGCCTTGTGTCTCTTTTGTCCTTGGGTTTTTAATTGCGGATTTCTGGTATGTAACCCTTGACTGGTAATTCTTTTTTAGCTTCCTGGACTTTCTGACCTTTATCATATCCTTGAATGTTTTATGGGGGTTCTTAAACCAAAGAGCTTTATAAAACTAAAATATTGTAAGTCTTTTAATTGCTATATAAAAACTGGTCTGATAGATTTAGTTTGGGAAAGTCTGGACATTGTCTACCAACAACTTTTTATCTTAAAGGAAAGACTGATGAGGCTGCATGTGTATGTTGATTCTGCAGGGCTGGTTAAATAAATGGGCAATTGCCCAGGGCCCACCAGAACAGAGGAGCCAGAAAGAACAGGTCTGTCTTTTAATCAACAAGAGCATGATAATATTTTGATTTATTTCACTTTTAATTGCAATAAAAACTGGCATTTTTACTGGAACCTTTCCTTTTTTTTGGTGGTGTCTCAAGTAGAGGTGGATAGTGATGGGTGAATAAATACACCAGACACGAATTTGAGCCAAATTTCTGCATTTCGCAGAATTCTACAACTCGAATGGTTTCTAATTTAAGAAAACCCTCAAATGGAAAAAGCTCAAATCAACCCAAACATTCAAATTAATTGAGTTTTCTGCACGGAAAAAACTCAAATTGATCAAGTTTTCAGGCAAAACCCTCGGAAAAAAACTTGAACATCATGAAGGCTATTAACATCTTCAAATGGTTCAAGGGATCTCTGCCATTGACTCCTACAAGACCTTGCCAGGTTTTAGATTAGCGTATTTTTAGATTCAAGCCATTTCCAAGGTCTGGGGTATAATAATTCTCAAAAATGTGAGGGGTTTTTTTTTTTTGACCAAAAAAAAACCCCTTCAGAACTTGAATTTTTGGGGAAAACACAACTCAAACCCTAATTAATCTTCCTCTTAATGTTATTCACAGGCTAGAACAGGGCTTATATGATGCAATAATCCAATGGCAAAATGTAGATTCATTTAAATTTGCAAGTGTTGTGGCAGCTCTTAAGTTTTATAATAAATCAATTTATTTTCAGAATGATTGGTAAGTTTATTATTTGATCTTTTTCCATGATATATCCATTTGTTTTCCACTCTAGTACAAGTATGTTCCATCAAGCTTTTATTTAAATATGCTTTGACTGGATCTGATCCAATTATCCCAGAGATATCTAACCTCAGTTCATGTTTCAATGTGTTATCTTTTCCTTTTACTGAAACAAATTCATTCATTATTCATTGTTATTATGTGATAATATGTGTAAGGTCTTCGTTGTTGCTTTGCCTTGTGACACAATGTGGAGGATCAAAATGTAGTCTCATTGTTGAAATACCATTTTAATGTTATAAAGCTGTGATAGACTGAAACCCTTGGCAAAACTTTGTTTTACAGTAAGTGCAGTATCATACAGCATAACTATGGTTGACTATCCCTAAACTTGCCTACACCTTCATCAATGTATGACATGTCCCAATCTCTGCCGTTGACATTAATGGAGATGCACTTTTGGAAATGGTGACATAACTTGTAAAACACAAGTAGTGTATCACTTCCAATGTTGGGTGGTCTTGTATTATTGTCTATCTAGACTCTATCCAGCCTTTTTAAACGGGTCCTGGATCACAGGCAGGATTCTTGTCATGGGCCTGGTCAAATCATGGGGCTCAAACTGTCATGACAGATGTACAGGTTCCCACAACTTGATATGACCAAATTAATAAAACTTTAGTTTAACTATCAGTACTTACGGTGAACAATTTAGATTTAGTTTCTTGATTACTTGATCTGTTTTTCTTGCATGCCAAGGAACCATCAACTGTTTTCGTCAACAACACGTTTTAAAATCGTTGATTTCCCAGAAGTCACCCTTTATGATAGATCTATTCTCCGTACCATATGTTGCTACTTGGAGGACCGTAGCTTCATCGTTGAGAGTCTCTGCATTTTAATATATTTTGCAGATTTACCATAACTTTCCTTCAAAGAGACAAGTGTCTTTTAATTTCATGGCTGCACTCACCATCTGGAGAGATCTCTAGTGTCTTGCAGGTATCGGCCCACATACAGCTGGAGTCTAGCTTGCAGGATCTTGTGATATACATGCAATTGTATAGTAATTATTGTCCTTTTAAGGTATTGAGCTATAGAAGAATATAGATGTATGAACATTTTCCTATCCAAAGTTGAATTTTCCAAACTTGTTGGCATATCCCAAGCATATCATCATCTTACAAGACTTTAAAAATTTTGTTGGAATTCTATCATCTCCTGCAGCCTTCATTTTAGCAATGCTTTCAGTGGCTCTCTGCATAACTGTAGCATACTGATTTGGAGGCTGGCATTTAGAAGGGTGACTTCTAAATGCCAGTCTCTAAATCAGTATCCTACAGTTATAAACTCACCAAAGATAAAAGGGTTCCTCGTATACATTATAACTAGGGATGCACCGAATCCAGGATACGGTTTGGGATACGGCTAGGATACGGCCTTTTTCAGCAGGATGGTGACATAACTTGTAAAACACAAGTAGTGTATCACTTCCAATGTTGGGTGGTCTTGTATTATTGTCTATCTAGACTCTATCCAGCCTTTTTAAACGGGTCCTGGATCACAGGCAGGATTCTTGTCATGGGCCTGGTCAAATCATGGGGCTCAAACTGTCATGACAGATGTACAGGTTCCCACAACTTGATATGACCAAATTAATAAAACTTTAGTTTAACTATCAGTACTTACGGTGAACAATTTAGATTTAGTTTCTTGATTACTTGATCTGTTTTTCTTGCATGCCAAGGAACCATCAACTGTTTTCGTCAACAACACGTTTTAAAATCGTTGATTTCCCAGAAGTCACCCTTTATGATAGATCTATTCTCCGTACCATATGTTGCTACTTGGAGGACCGTAGCTTCATCGTTGAGAGTCTCTGCATTTTAATATATTTTGCAGATTTACCATAACTTTCCTTCAAAGAGACAAGTGTCTTTTAATTTCATGGCTGCACTCACCATCTGCAGAGATCTCTAGTGTCTTGCAGGTATCGGCCCACATACAGCTGGAGTCTAGCTTGCAGGATCTTGTGATATACATGCAATTGTATAGTAATTATTGTCCTTTTAAGGTATTGAGCTATAGAAGAATATAGATGTATGAACATTTTCCTATCCAAAGTTGAATTTTCCAAACTTGTTGGCATATCCCAAGCATATCATCATCTTACAAGACTTTAAAAATTTTGTTGGAATTCTATCATCTCCTGCAGCCTTCATTTTAGCAATGCTTTCAGTGGCTCTCTGCATAACTGTAGCATACTGATTTGGAGGCTGGCATTTAGAAGGGTGACTTCTAAATGCCAGTCTCTAAATCAGTATCCTACAGTTATAAACTCACCAAAGATAAAAGGGTTCCTCGTATACATTATAACTAGGGATGCACCGAATCCAGGATACGGTTTGGGATACGGCTAGGATACGGCCTTTTTCAGCAGGATTTGGATTTGGCTGAATTCTTCTGCCTGGCCGAACCGAATCCTAATTTGCATATGCAAATTAGGGGTGGGAGGGGAAATCAAGTGACTTTTTGTCACAAAACAAGGAAGTAAAAAATGTTTTCCCCTTCTCACCCCTAATTTAATCTCTTCTGCTTCTGACCCTACACTGCTAATTTTTACAAGGCCAAGTTTTGAATGGAAGTAAACAAAGAGTATAGCCAATAAAATGAAGCCATTGCTCCAGTTGGCAGCTAAATCTCAGTGCCAATTGCCTGTGAACTGAATAAATTATCTCCCAGCATAAAGCACTCAAAGATGATGTCCATAAATTAGTGCTTAATAGTTTATTATCACGTTGTTCCAAGAAACTTATGGAAGCACTTCAGGTTTAGCTTGGTCTAGCATGCTGTATTTTTGGTCTATAATGTATATTGAATTATATGGTACATACATTTTATATATAGAAACCT
The DNA here is from genome assembly GCA_038501925.1 of Xenopus petersii. Taxonomy (NCBI): domain Eukaryota; kingdom Metazoa; phylum Chordata; class Amphibia; order Anura; family Pipidae; genus Xenopus; species Xenopus petersii. The sequence goes on from CM076678.1 coordinate 14,290,175, forward strand.
TCACAATTTGGATTTTTACTAGTATGTAGCAATCAATTATCACCGAAATGTTCTTATCGACTGAGCGTGTGTTTGATCCATTATTCAATGCATTCCCTCTGACCTTAGGTAAATCAGGAGGATAGTTTTGCAGATTTACAGGTGGCTCACACTGGGTAAGTGTAGATGCATTAAATAAATTATAGATCTGCTCCAAAACACCATTTCATCTTTCATTCATGCAACGGGATATTTATTTGGCTTTCAGATATGTCTGCTCAGAGTTAGAACAGAGTTTGTGCTTGAGGAGACCGTTTTTAAAGGACATAGGGGCATGTTTACTAACATTGGAGATAAATATCTGGAGAGATTTCTGGAGATGTTGCCCATGGCAACCAATCAGCAATTAGATTTAAACAGCCAGCAAAGATCTGATTGGTTGCTATGGGCAACATCTCCAGAAATCTCTCCAGATATTTATCTCCAATGTTAGTAAACATGCCCCATAGTAAAGGCTGAGAAGGAAATCTCTATTATTTTTGAGGATGCTGTTAATCTTTAAGTGTTGTAGTTTACTTATCCCCACTACTCATATTAATGTGCCAAGGCATCTCCATGAGCCGAAGCATTTCCAGATGCCCTTCATGCAGTGATGCCAACATGCAGTGTTTCTGACTGGGGAGTTACTGTACCTGAGGCATTTGATAGAGATGCACAAAGAGGAGGCAGCAAGAGGTGCATGGACTTGGCAGGTTCCTAAATCCCTAAGACTCCCAGAAATCATCTTGGTGCAGCTCCAGCCAGGTGTAACGTGGAGTAAATGGCTCTTCAGAGCTCAGCCAAGCAGTTAGGTCTAATGCATTTTAGATCTTGGGTTTCACATATCTGTCTGTAAAAGTATTTATCTTCTGTCTGGGACACCTGACCCTGTTTCTCTCCCAGACTGCTCTCGATCCAAAGCTCAGGGAGGACTGAAGTGAAAACAATTAGGAATTGTGTGTCCATATTGAACACTTAACAAGAAAACACAAATAGGGACATTTTTTATTGAGCAATAACTATGTATCTTTTGGACATAGATTTGCGCTGTTCAGTGCCAAAGGAAAGACACTTATGGTCACCCAGGACTAGGACTTAGGAATTTATCTTTGCATAGGTATTTGTCTCTTCACACATGACAAATTCCCATTCCATGGCATTTGTCCTTGTACACAAAAGGAAGGACAGCACAAAATAATTGGGAACGGGAAAGGTTCCTCTGATTTTTATAAAAAATAATTTGTAGGTTTGGGTTGAAGATTTATATAGCAATATGGGTGGTAGAAGTAGAGTAAGGTAACAGTAAGATGATTACTGTGTTGTGTCAATTTTGTGAACGTATGACATGAAATCATTGTCCCACCCCCAATGATTGTTGATACAGGTGTGAAAATAATGTGTGTTATGTCATTTCAACATGGTTTGAGGTTTTTCCATAACTAGTAGATACTCAAGAATAGGGCCCATGGAACTGCACTGAAAAGTTAACCGGATAACACCGGGCCACCTCGCAGAAAGTAAGATATGTTGTTTTGTATTAAGTACCATTGGGTTTCTTTGGTGTGCCAACTAGTTCCATTGTTTCCTTAGTATGACAACCATGTTTTATTAAAACCGGTCCCAGAATGTGAAACATTTGCATAATAATGGAAAATAATACTATTGGAAATTCCACAGCCCTATGCAAGGTAGAATTTAAACAGCTGAGGCAAAATCCTATATGATGTTCTTTGTGTTCTTTGATGTATAAAGTTATATATAAAGAGGAAATGCACAGACATACCATGTGATATGGAATGATATAAAATGAGTGAGGCTATTAAGCTTGGTTCCCTTTAAAATGAATGCTATGCAAATGAGCAAGGTGGTTTAGGAATAGGGATGTAGCGAACCGCCGCCGATGTGTTCGCGAACGCCGTTCGCGAACACCGGCAAAAAATGCGGACAGTTCGCGAACAGTTCGCGAACTTCGAACATCCGAAAATCGTTCGATTCGAAAGATCGAAGGATTTTAATCGTTCGATCGAAGGATTTTCGTTCGACTCGAACGATCGAAGCTATTCGATCGAATGATTTCATTCGATCCAATGGCTTCGATCGTTCGATTCGAACGAAAATCCTTCGATTTTAGCGGTCGAAGGAATCGAATGGTCGACTGGTCGAACGATTTTTGTTCGAATCGAACGCGAACTCGTATTGGCGAACGTCGCGCGACGTTCGCGAACATTCGGCGGACGCGAACAGTCGAAGTTCGCGCGAACTAGTTCGCCGGCGAACTGTTCGCTACATCCCTATTTAGGAAAACTAAACCCCAAAACTAATGAAAACCCCAAAACTACCCTCCATAGTCCCCCCTCCCTGTTCCCCCCTGCACAGTTGTTAATACCTGTAAATGCCCCTAAGTCTTTAATTGCCCCTCGATGCAGAGTCAGCGCAGCAGAGCTCACGGACACCATCTTCACAGCTTCGGGAATCTTCGGGTCCCTTCGTCAATTTCTGTGGCTGTAGGCGCATGCGCAGTTGTTTGGGACCTGAAAATTACTGCAACTGCGCATGTGCCGATATGCCGCTTACTTACTGAAGATTCCTGAAGCGGTGAAGATGGCATTTGTGAGCTCCGCTGCGCTGACACCTGTGCGGGGGGAACAGGGAATGGGGACTATGGAGGGTAGGGGGAAGGGGTTTTCATTAGTTTGGGGGTTTTCATGAGTTTGCGGGTTTAGTTCTCCTTTAAAACCACAAGTGCCATGCACCCCCTATCTGTTCGGCGCAACTGCACTGTACTATGATTGACTCCCATTGTGAAAACTTTGGAATTTTTTTAATATTTTTATGGCTTTGTTTTAAAAATTTTAATAAAAGTCATTAGATACAGATTTCAACATGAGTGCCTTTTAAGTATTGTTTCTTTCAAATTGTGTACATGCACAGATAACAGACTGTTATTCAGCAACATAAGGCATCCGGGAAGCTGGAATGAAAGGCTTAAGTCTGCAGTGTGAAACTTGAAGACCAGTTCTGAGATCTCCCACCAATTCAAGAAGATTGCATTAATTTCTAATGATGGTTTGTGGGATATTAAGTGCTGGCTTGCTACGGGTTATATTTAAGACGCAAATGTATACTATGTTCATTGTAAAGAATAAGCACTTTCATCTGTAGATTGCTGGTGAGGAGAAATGAACACCGTCATTATCCCCTCCAGAAAGGACGTTGATTCATTATGCCATTGTATATGTTCCTTTCAAATGATTCTTGTGGGTTGACCTTTGAGGTTTCTAGCGTTTCACTGAGGCTTCCTTGTTTATCCTAACCCAAGAGATAGGCACAGGTCAGACCAACAGAGATGCACCTGACAGGTCTGGCCATGACTTCCAACATTGGACTATAATATACAGTCATCAACGAATCGGTCTTGTGATGGCCCTTTAAAATAAAATGGTGTCTGCTCCAAGGCCGAAATGCATCAATACAATGCAATGCATACAGTAGCTTATTAGAGAGAAGACAGATGCATGATATGACAGACAAGGCTTCAGAAGTGAAATGCCAGTTTTATCTTTTTTAGAAGGTACAAGGTTGGAACAAGACGTTATACCTTGAAACCTGAAGTGCGGCAGCTTTATTAACAACTATAAAAAGAGCTGATTTTTACATAAGGTTGTGAATGTGCTGTAGGGGGAATATATTACATACAGGGAAGCTGTGAGGCTGCCAAGAGGATAGCACAATATTTGAAGGTCTCAGTAGATGAAAAAATAGACTAATTGGTTCTCCTCTGTCATTATCTGTCAATCTAGCTGTCTATCTGTAGCATACAAGCACAAACACACATATACATATACAGTATAATGTATACCTATTGCATACATCAGGAAGGAGTTTTGTTATTATATTAAAGCACCAGATTGTAGGATGTTGCCAATTTGCAAAGATATTTTACCAAATTGGAGAAATGGCCATACAATTGGCAAATGAGGTTCAATGTGGTGGTTATACACTTCGTTAAAATTAAGTTACCTGCTAAATGATGTCTTGGGTGCCTTCTTCATTGAGAATAATATGGGGATTTCTGTGGATAATAAGATGTGTAACTCTAGGCAGTGTCAGTCAATGGCTACTATAGGAAATAATTACTGTCTTTCATAAAAAAGGGCATTAACTCTAGAGATGAAAAAATAATTTTGCCTCTTTATAGGTTTCTGAAGTGCGGTTGTGGGCCCCAGTACTTAAGTAGGGTTTTAATGATCTGGAGAGGGTGCAGAAATGAGTAACTAAACTTGTAAAAGAAATGGAAGAATTAAACTATAAAAGTGTAAGGAGTGCTCCGTGGCGCTTCTGGTCCCGGCGACGGCAAATCCAAGATGGCGGCGCCCATGGAAGCCCAATGGGTGTGTTGACGTCAGCGCTCAAACATGTGACATCACAACGCCACGTTCAAAATAAAAGGATGCAGAGGACGCCGGTTCAATGTCCGAGTATAGGAATTACTGAATCGTGTTCCTGGGTTTCCTAAATTCCTGAATTCCTGTTTCCTGGCTTCCTTAACCTTGGCTTGACCCTGATTATGGTTCTTGCTGCCTGCCTTATTGAACACTTGCCTGGATATTTACTACGATTTCTCCTGATCCCTATTTGTACCGTGAACTTGGATTTAACCCCTAAGCTTCCTCCTTGGTCCAGACTACTCCTGATTGGCCCCCTGACAGTAGGTCAAGATCAAGGTTCGAGTTGTTTTCTCTGGAGAAGAGGCACTTGCGAGGGGACATGATTACTTTTTACAAGTAAATTAGAGGACATCAATGCACCAGATGCCACCATTTTTGACTTGAGGAACTAAATTTTCACTTGAAGCAGCGTAGGTGGTTCTTTACGGAGAGGGCACTGAGGTTGTAGAATGTTCTGCTGGGTGATGTTGTAATGGCAGATTCTATTAATGTCTTTAAGAGTGGCTTGGATGATTTTTTGAGCAAGTATATAACTTTCGAATATTGGGATATTAGGATCTACAGTTTTGTGAAGGAATCCTATCTGTATATCATTCGGAACGGTTGAACTTTATGGATTTCTGTCTTTTTTTCAATCCAAATGAACTATGAAACTATGTATAAAAGTGTCCATAATAGACTAAATCACTAAACACCACTGACAAGATAATCTATGATTTTAATACAGGAGAGAACAGCTTATCCATCTTGTAAAATTAAATTATTATGAAGTCATTGAGCAGTTCCATTACCATAGAAGAACACAGGCTGAATGCTTTTATACACGACAGGGCTTGACTCATAATAATCTCCTACTTTAAAGCAGAAGGCCCACTATTTGTTATAATGTGCAAGTTTAAATGAGTCATGGGGCACAAGTGATGTTGCAGCCACCGTCTCCATATAGTTTTATCGAACAATGCCCGGGATCAAAATGACTTTGTGTTTTCTTGTTTGCTCTCCGCGGAGGTCCATCTGACAGCTATTGATTCTTTCTTTTGTCGGGATAAGCAGCGCCAGTATAATGTGTCAGAAGTGTCATCATTAAGCCTGGTGTAATTAGTGTCATGTATCCAGCAAGTGTAGTTTTCCTCTCTTCCGCTATTAGCGACACGCCATCTGAGTGCCCGCGGATAATATGCTTTCACCTGATGGAGACCAAAACTTTTACAGGATCAATTGAGGGTCACACTATTGAAACTCGGCCCATATCAAATGAAGCTGAATAAGGTGTAGTGTTTCGCTGTATGCCTTCCGCAGCTAATCCTAACTAATCCAGTCATGTTTCATTTTCCGATTCCTGAGTCTATAGTGGCATTTGTCTTGCCGTAGCCGCTTGGCAGCTCTCTGAATTCAAATGATGGTGTCGGATGCTGATAACAAGCCATTAGTGTCCCTTCACTTCCCCGTAGACATGCTTTCAGTTGCAAAGCCTTCTGGGAGTTTGAAAGGCCAATCATACCTCTGCATCTTCTACTTCTAGTCATAGAGCAAAAATTCAAACACAATTGACAGCCTTGGTTTTTGCAGCTGAGGGAACTTTCTGATGGACAGCGATGCTCTTTTTAGTGATGCTCAAGTGGCTATAAAGCAATGGAAGCCAGTCTCCCAGGATAGGCTGCCTGTATAACTTATGATGGGGGTTTTTTTGCAATATTTATAACATGGAGGCTGATGAAGCATTACCTGTGAGACAATAGGAAAGAACAGGGTCAAACTGGGTCTGCAGGACACTGGGAAAAACTCCAGTGAGTTGTTGGCCTGGGCCCGCACTCCACGGCTTTCTGACTCCCGCTGACACAGCTCACTACTTTCTTCTCCTGCCTCGATTATGGCTGCTAAATAGATCAGAATGTATGTGGGAGGAATCGGGTTGTGGTTGGGGAGGGAGGCCTGGAGGTGTATGAGCCCCTGATACGGCAGCGCCAGTGGGCCTGGACCTCTCCAGTCCGATACTTTAAAAGAAGCAAGCACACCAATTTCAAGATACAACAATACAAGTACAGGACATGCAATATATTATTGGGGGACCCAGTCTCCATTTAGACCTAAGCAATGGAGGTGGGAGCTCCCTAAACCATTGTGAATTTCATGCACTGTTTGCACATTTTTGGGGAATGTAATATGTCTCGTGCAAAAAAAAACTTTCGCAAAGACCATTGTGAATGTTAGCGACCATGTTTGCATCCTTTTTGACTGACTGGACCCGGTTGGCCCTGGTCCTCATGGGCCCCCGCCAACCCAGACCCCCTCACTGATCTGCTGGCCCCCCCCAAAAAAAACGTGATGGTGTGCACCGGAGTTTGCGCATGTGCGCCTCTCCAGCATTTGCGCATGTGCGCCTCTCCAGCATTTGCGCACACGCACCTCCCTGGTGTTTGCGCATGTGCATGGGGGCCATGAGTTTGTGTATGTGCAATGGTTCTCGCAGTTCGCACGTGTGCGCGGGGGGCCCGGAGTTCACGCATGTCCATCAGGGGCCCCCAATGTCCGACCCTGACAGATCTCACAACTCTTCAACTTTGTCGCAAAGCTTGCAACTAAATGGCTTTTGTGAACATTCGCAGTGTAGTAATAAAATTTCGCAATCGCAAAGCCTGTTTTGTAGCCAAATATTTAACGAAACTCCAGAGCAGGTGTTAATGCTAAACCTTTGCTTAGCGATGTAATATTTGCCAGCCTTCAAAGTTGTGCACCGGAGCTCACCTTAGTACTATTTATAGGTACTGTAACTGTTTCCTTCTTATAGATAGCCCACCTTCCCTTCAATGGGGAGTTATTGTAGCTACCTGAAGCATTCATTGTGTTTGAAACCATTGCTGATAAATGAACCTAAACAAAATGATTAATGAATGACTCCAAAGTGCCATTTTTAGCATTCTGATGGTGAGCCATAATGTTACCTTTGCAGCAGTTTTATTAGGGAAATATAATTTTGCATGTCGCTTTGAAAGATGCAGCTATTGACAATGACTCATTGAGTGCCTCTCTGCCATCTGGAAGTACTGGCTTTTATCGCTGGCAAACTATATAGTTCAGAAACAAAATAAAACATTTACATTAGATCATTTATATTTTGTCATTATTCAGCATCATCCACTTTAGTACAGGCTTATGAGTGTAGAGGAATCATAGGTGAAATTATGTTAATTTGCTCTAAATTCAACTGTTTCTTTTAGAGGAACGTTTATGAATTGAATAGAGAAAGATAAAAAAATAATTAAAGATGATCTGCTAGAAAAGTCTATCCTAAGGTATCAGTATAAATCTTCTGCATTATATATAATGTTGAATAATGGCAATCACACTGGTTGAAGCACAAAGGGCCAAAGAAAAAGCCAACTGAGGTCCCTCCACCACCATGTTGTTTACTTGTAGTAGACAGGTAAAAAAAAGTAAACATTGGTAATGAAGGAATTAGGGATGCACCAAATCCAGGATTTGGTTCAGGATTTGGCCAGGATTATGCCTTTTTCAGCAGGATTCGGCCAAATTATTGGCCAAATTGAATCTGAATCCTAATTTGCATATGCAAATTGGGGGCAGAAAGTAAAAAATATTTTCTTTCCCTTCCTGTCCCTAATTTGCATTCGCAAAATAGGATTCGGATTTGGTTCAGTATTGGGCCAAATCTTTCATGAAGAATTCAGGGATTCGGGGATTTGGTGAATCCCTAGAAGGAAGTAAACTTTAGGATGAGACTTGTAGGTTAGGCCAACATGCAGATGAAAAATATAAAGACCCCGGGCTTTAAGAAGTGGTAATGAGGTTTCTTTTAATTTGTGATTGGTGCTGCCAATGGGGTCAGTTGGAACCACATCCAAAGTTCTTATGGCATAGCCTCCCAATTTGTGGGTTGGACACCCTAAGGGGGCAAAAAGAGTGAACGAAAGGCCCAGTCTAAAAGCAATAGGTGAGACTGTTGATGAAAGCTTCTTCATATTTCTGGAAGCCCATCATGAAGACCCATCAGGATGAAATTTCAGAGGAACCACTATACTAGATGTTCTAGGATCTTAAGAAGGATGAGAGATACAACTTTTTGTTCACATATGGTTATGTAGCAAAGGGACCTTCACTAAATGCTAAACCTCAAATATGGTTTAAAAAGTATTAATAAACAATGTCTAATATCTCTGTATTCCCCATGACTTCAGCCCTACATCATTGTAGTATTTTCACTCTATAATCCCATCTTTCTCTCTGAGCACAATTGCCAAATCATAACAAGTTGCCGTTACTCTTAGTTTATACCATAGCAGATATAATGAAAATCTTACGTTATGTTGGCCCCAAGGCCCTGCAATCTTTATGGGAGAAATACATTACTCAGTGCTGGGAACACAAGCTTTTCTAGAAAGCCATTGCTTTGACAAGCCCAATATTTTATACGGCTAATATGTACTGTAATTCCAATCGACTTTAGTGTAGATCAGAATAAAATTCCATTTTGTAAGAGACAGGGAAGACAAATTCTGCTGCTGCCCACAGGATTCTCCCGCGGTGAGGCCCGCTGGGTACAAATGCTCAGTGCATGATATTAGTGATAGGTGAATTTGGGGCGTTTAGTTTCACCGAAAAATTTGTGAATTTCCAACGAAATTCGCGAATCGGCACTGGCGTCTTGTTTTTTTATGCCAGCGTCCGTTTTTGACACCGGCGTCCGTTTTTTGGACGCCGACACAAATTCGCCGTCAAAATTGCACTGGTGGCCAAAAAAACAGACGATGGCGTCCAAAAATACCAGACGCTGGCGTCCATATTTTTTTTTTACGCTGGCGAATTTTCTCTGTGGTTTCGCAAATTTATTCAAGGTTGCGATTTGCAGCGAATTCCCGCCTGGCGAATAAATTCGCCCATCACTACATGACATAACAAAGCCAATAAAATATGTCACAGTTGAACGGGCAGCACAGGGATAGGGTGCACAAAGAGAAATGTTGGAGTTCTGAGAGCATAAATGCCCTGCCCTTTCCTAACTAGTACTATAATTAGCAATACTAATACTAGATTTATGGATCACCGTCATGGTAAGGGCATACCCAGTGTAACTTCGATTGCAAAAAAACGGTCTCTTCTTGTTATCTCTTTTTCCCATTGAAGTTTGGTTGCAACAGGCATAGTGGATAGAAATAAAAGTTTCATGCCCCTCTTTGGTAGTATCAATAGAGACACATGTGCACCACAATAACTTGTTCATACAATTCTCAACACAATTTGTGGTTCCTCATCATTGTATGATAACATCTCATGAGTGCCATTCACAAAATGAAGCTTTATAAAAGTTGAATGAAAAGGAAATGTCAGGGAAACTTGTATAATGTAAGTGTGTCTCTCTTTAGGCAAGGATAACAGTTTTTGAACAGGTTTTTTTTTCTAAAAACCTAGCCTTTAAATATATTGCTGGTGCATGGGGTGTGAAATCATGGATATCTGACCTTTTTCAATTTAGGATCACATACTGTCTTGTTCTCTCAGTCTTAATCCCAGTTTGCCATGGGCTGATAGCTGTTTTACTCAAAGCTGGAGGTATGCAGCCCTTTGGATTGACAATCAAACACCAAAAAATTAAATGAAGTTTCTCCAGCCTGGAACACTGATTAATTGTATGTTATTCCTGTCTGTGCCTAAATTGTGCTCTAAGGGGCTCCTGTGGCACATCAGAGTCAGGTGATGACCTCAATAGTTTATAAACTGGGAGGAGCAAGTAGCCTTTTCTATACTTCTTAGTGAGGGTCGCATGGAGTGTTGATGGGGTAGGATTCTTATGCCTCAAGAGCTATTGTTGAGGGCTATCTTCTGTTGTAGGTGTCTTTAACCAGGGCCGGATTTACATAGTTGGCACCCATAGGCCGACTGCTGTTCGTCACCCTGTCCCCTCCCCTTTATTCGTGCAAATTTTCATCATTAATGGGGATTGGCGCATGGGAAATCTAAAAAAATGATTGTATCTCCAGCACATCCCCAGTGTTTTTGAACCAATGTGGCTGTGGTTGGTACAAGCATGCCCCCCCCCTTAAAATCCTGCCGCCCTAGGCCCAGGCCTAGATGGCCTTTCCACAAATCGGGGCCTGTCTTTAACATGAGATAATGATGGCCAGTAAGCTGAGCAGCCCAAAAACCCAACCAGGAAAGGTAGTAAGTAGTGATGGGTGAATCTGTCATTTTGCTTGGCCGAAATTTACCGAAAAATTCCCGAAACGGTGAAAAATTCCAGAAACACATTGAAGTCAATGGGCATCAAAATAATTTTGACGTGTGATAATTATGACGCGAGCGACAATTTTTATATGTGCAAATATTTTGTCCAAGTGCATTAAAGTCAATAGGTATCCGAATAATTTTGACTATTCTGACATGCGGAAAACATTTTTTTGTAACGGCGGATTTTTCGCGAATTCGTGCCTGCTGAATTTATGCGCCCATCACTAGTAGTAAGGTCAGTACTTGGTGACTATGGACCAGGTTGATAGATTCCAGAGGTTCCTCTAGGTTTGTGAGTACTATTTAACTGATCTATTCTGATATTCTTCTGCTTTTCTGTCTGGAGAGCTCAAGCGTGCTCTGCACCTGCACTGAACCATCCAAGATGGCAGCAAGTTGAGGTTTGGTGCAAAATTATGAAATAAAAAGATTCCAGAAACATGCCAAATAATGGCAAATATAGGTTCTACTCCTGAGTGTTCCTGGGTGCGCCATTCACTGCCTGCTCTGATCTTTTGCCTGGATATGACTATGAACTTTCTTAGCTATACAAAGGGAAGAAGCACACAAATTCTCACTGGCTTAAGTCTTCATCTTGTTTATTGCAGACATTGTGGCACAAGCTTTCGGGGACCAACCCCTTCCTCAGGTGCAAAGGGGTTGGCCCCTGAAAGCTTATGTGCTTCTTCCCTTTTTATAGCTTGGATACTATTGGACTTGGAGGCAGTCTGGTAATTGAATGCACCCTACATGTACTGTAAGTAAGTGGTGTGCAGCAGTTAATTTTTGCTGGACTGTGAACTTTCTTAAAGGGATCCTGTCATCGAAAAACATGTTTTTTTCAAAACGCACCAGTTAATAGTGCTGCTCCAGCAGAATTCTGCACTGAAATCCATTTCTCAAAAGAGCAAACAGATTTTTTTATATTCAATTTTGAAGTAATGAAAAATGTGGGCAGACATTTTGTCAATTTCCCAGCTGCCCCTGGTCATGTGACTTTTGCCTGCACTTTAGGAGAGAAATGCTCTCTGGCAGGCTGCTGTTTTTCCTTCTCAATGTAACTGAATGTGTCTCAGTGGGACATGGGTTTTTACTATTGAGTGTTGTTCTTAGATCTACCAGGCAGCTGTTATCTTGTGTTAGGGAGCTGTTATCTGGTTACCTTCCCATTGTTCTTATGTTTGGCTGCTGGAGGGTGGAGGGAGGGGGGGTGATATCACTCCAACTTGCAGTACAGCAGTAAAGAGTGATTGAAGTTTATCAGAGCACAAGTCACATGACTTGGGGCAGCTGGGAAATTCACAATATGTCTAGCCCCATGACAGATTTCAAAATTGAATATAAAAAAATCTGTTTGCTCTTTTGAGAAATGGATTTCAGTGCAGAATTCTGCTGGAGCAGCACTATTAACTGATTCATTTTGAAAACATTTTTTATTGGATTTTCTATGTACAGCTTCTTCCTTGCTCTCAACTCCATTTTACAAGAGCCGCTAGGCCTTGACACTTTCTTCTTCCTATTGCTCAACGTTAATTTTTCTGAATGATAAATAATGATAGTATTGTTGTTCCAGAATCACTAATACCCAAAAGACAAATATACCCACCCTGGTGCCCAGAGTGTAAAGGGGTCCGTGCCATACATCTCTAACTGCGATCTATTCTAATATGTTTTATGTTCCCTGTCCCTCTAAATGTTAACAGCCTAATGGTGTCATTTTATACTGAGGGCAGACAATCTAACGGACATACTAATGCTGACAGATGGGCATAAATTGTCTGATCATCTCTGTTGAAGTCTCCAAGCCCCATCCAGAATTATCGAGCACCTCTGCAGCCGGTCGGAGCATTTTGATGAATTGCCTTATTCTGCTCGGCTTGTGCCCAGCCTTCCTCTGCTGTTTTGCAAATTATGCAACCCTGAGCGTTAGTCCATGGACTGCAGATGTTCAGTAACTGTGAGCGTGCCCTATTTAAATGGATCACCAGTGTCTTCAGTGAGATCTCTCTTCTGTAATCACAGAATTTGTTGGCAGGAATAAAAAAAAAAAACCCTTGTAATAAAAATAGGTCAGTGTGTTGACAGATCCTTTTGCAATCTCTTTGCTTGTTGGCTGGGGATACGGGCGATGCTAATTGAAATATGTCTTGCTGGAGCGCTACAATTGCCTGAGATAAAACGATGGATAATAAATATGTATTTAGAATAAAGCACTGTAGCAATAAAGAGAGAGTGAGAGAGAGATCACTGATGGATACATGGATTTATATATGCCCAACAAGTGGCATAAGGACCCTTGTTCGAAGCCTTTTAGTATTCGGATTTATTTCAAGTGCTACACGAAACCTATAAATAAATTTGAAGGACGTATATATTGTCTCTTACAAAATGAGCAGATGTTTTACATAACCAGTGCAGCTGATTAAAACAAGACATTTGCCCTTTTAGGTGGAAATGATTGCAAGTAAAAGCGATTGAAACATACCATATACAGGTATTATGGGATCTGTTATCCAGAAAGTTCCAATTTACGGAAAGGCCACCTCCCATAGACTCTATGTTTTATCCAATAATTCCAAATTTTTAATTGATTTCTGTTTTCTCGGTAATAATAAAACAGTAGCTTGTACTTGATCCCAACTAAGATATAATTAATCCTTATTGGAAGCAAAACCAGCCTATTGGGTTTATTTAATGTTTACATAATTTTCTAGTAGACTTAGGGGCCGATTCACTAACTTCGAGTGAAGGATTTGAAGGTAAAAAACTTCGAATTTCAAAGTTTTTTTTGGGCTACTTCGACCATCGAATGGGCTACTTCGACCTTCGACTACGACTTCGAATCGAAGGATTCGAAGTAAAAATCGTTCGACTATTCGACCATTCGATAGTCGAAGTACTGTCTCTTTAAAAAAAACTTCGACCCCCTAGTTCGCCATCTAAAAGCTACCGAAGCCAATGTTAGCCTATGGGGAAGGTCCCCATAGGCTTGGCTAACTTTTTTTGATTGAAGGATGTTCCTTCGTTCGATTCGAAGGATTTAATCGTTCGATCGAAGGAATTATCCTTCGATCGTTCGATCGAACTATCTGCGCTAAATCCTTTGATATTCGAAGTCGAAGGATTTTAATTCCTAGTCGAATATCGAGGGTTAATTAACCCTCGATATTCGACCCCTAGTGAATCGGCCCCTGTAGGCGTGAAGATCCAAATTACTGAAAGATCCATTATCCGGAAAACCCCAGGTTCCGAACATTCTGGATAACAGGTCCCATACCTGTACTTGCCAATGGGGGTAAGTTGTGGCCTGTCTAAATGAAAAGTGGAATAATGCAAGATGACTGACTAGCATTGTCTTTAATTATAATTTGGGATCAACGCTCCCTGCTCTCCTGGAACGTCTCTCTAATTGGGAATGACTATAGAGAGTGCTTTATAACCACTGCTAGCCCCTCTTTTTTAGGTGCAAATACTAGACTGGTGGGACAAGTGGTGGTACAGCAATCAGGTGAACTTAGAAGACTGAAGGACAAGAGAACCTTGGAAAAAGGGATCCACAGAGCTAGTGAAAAACAGGTTTATAGAAGTAATTTGATAAAGGAAGGAAGAATGAACATGGCACAGCCATTCATTTTATTCAGCAGAATGTACCTTGCCAATATTTTCTTCCCATAAAAACTTGATAGAACTCCTTTGAAACAACACCCTACCAAATAACCCAGCCTCTAGGGTGGGAGTATTTCTAAATACCAATGAAAATAAATGAACCCTGGTCTTCGGACCTCGAATCAAAGCCTTGACTTCTTAATTAACGCCACACAACAAAAAAAAAATACAGGGAAAAAATAAAAAGCCTCATTTTATCTTTAAAAATAAGTCAAGCCTATGTCATTTCTAGCTCTCCACTACCAGGAGACGACAACTTTCTTTTCAAAACTGAGTATTCATGGCGGCAGCCAGTTAAAGCTACACTAAGGATCAGATTTATCAAGGGTCGAATTTCAAGTTCATGGGAGTTTTTTTAAAACTTTAAAAAACAATTGAAATGTATTAAATTACATTTTTCAAAGTCGGTTTAATTGGATCAATCCGATAACTCGAATCGTATTCAAGTTTTTCAAATTAGATTTTAGTTTTTTCTGTGCAAAAAACTCGAATGTCAGGAAGGCTGCAAACAACTCCAAATTGATCCCAGGACGTCTTCCATAGGCTAAAACAGCAATTCAGCTGGTTTTAGGTGGCGTATAGTCGCATTCAGGTTCTTAAAGGGCCAATGTAGGATAAATCTCGAAAATCTAATTTGAATTTTTTTAAAAAAAAACTCAAATCGAATTGTAACAATTTCCTAGTCGAATTTGACAGTTTTGACCATAAAAAAAGTCAAAAATTTTAATTGAAAATTCGGAAATATGAAATTTCATTTCGTCCCTTCCCTTGATGAATCTGCCCATTAGAGTGTCTATACCCCTAGATAGTGTTTAATGGCCCAATTGGTTCTTGACCTCACTGCTCTCATTGGATCTGTCTGACCATGATTCCTGCTCAGCTTTCATAATCCGTGTTGGACAGTAGTGTCCAGGGCCCTGGGGGCCCTCCACCCCTGTTGTGACACAACCCCACACACACACCACATACTTTACTCTGTATTAAACTCCTTGTGGATGCAACATGCGCATGCACGGGGGGCATTGCAATTGGCGTCTGCAGTTCACAGCCAGGGAAGAAACGGACCTGGGTCATTATTTATCATAATGCTCAACTCTTGTCATTTGTCACATTGTTAACAGTTTGCCAGGCAGTGATGGAATAAGACCAATTGAAGTGTGAGACATGATACTGATTAGGCCCACATTGTCCAATGGCAATGTTTAGTCTCCCATGGACATAGGGGCAAATTCACTAACCTGCGGAGTTGCGCTAGCACAGGCTTCGCTACACTTCACCAGGCGAAGTTTCGCCAGGGCACCGCTAATTCACTAAAATCCAAAGTTGCGCTCAGAGAGGCGAACGGTAGCGAAGTAGCGCTAGCGTAATTCGTCAAGGAAAGCAAAGTTACGCTAGCGATGCCTAATTTGTATAAGGCGCCAAGTTAAAGTACAATGGACGTATATGTAGCAGCAAATACATTACACTACACAAGCCTGGGAAACCTTCATAAAATAAAATAGAGATGTTATTTTGCTCTACACACGTGCCCACTGTATAGTTTAGGTGCCATATGTTAGGAAATGTAGGGTAGGAAGGAAAAAATATACAATCTTTTTCAGCCTATCACCCTTAAAAAAGGAAAAGACGCCAGCGTTTTTTGGGACTTAGAAAAAATGTCAACTTTTTTTGAAGCAAGCCCTATCTACTCTATTGCACTTCGCCTGGTCTGAGGTGGCGAAGGCAAGTCTGGCACAAGAGGTAAAGTTCAGTAAAAAGTTAGTGAATTAGCGTAGTTACGTCCCATCGCCATTGCGCAACTTTGCCTGGCGTAAGGGTGCAAGTATCGCTAGAGTAGGTCCACTTCGCTAGTGAATTTACACCAGCACCTGTTAGTAAATCGGCGAAGTAACAAAATGACGTCACGCTGGCAAATTTGCTCTAGCGTTAGTGAATTTAGTGAATTTAGTGAATTTGCTCCATAGGGGCCCATAAAGAGATAAGTGCAGTTACAGCAGAACAAGACAGAAGGGAAAGCTAATGATAGCATGGTAAGAAGGTAAGATTGTTGCCTAACCTATAGCCCTTCAGCTGTAGCACCCAGCACCCGATAACAGCTGAAGGTTGTCAGTGGTGATTGGGTGCTGTATTTTAACAAGAACTGCTGAGGGCCTAGGTAGGACCCTAGGGTGATGTACATAACCTGGTCCTGTTGCCAGAGATCACTACTTGATAGATATTTCAAAGAATTGCCATTTAAAAAACACAAGAAACAACATAAAAGAAGGTCTATGATAAAAATGAAATACCAATTAAAAGGGCATTAATTATATAATAAGTGGTGCTGGTGGCCTACCATATGAGAACTGAAGCCTACGCAGTGTGATTTCATCAACCCTCTTTAAAAAGAACATCGAATCTGCTTAATAATCTAAGCCATTTTCTAAGAATACCAAACAACTTAGTAATGCTGACAGATGGCTCCAATATATGTCACTATTCCCTAAAAAAAGAACCCCACACGCAGATCTGCCGCTCAATTCAAACAATTAAATGAATATTGATGAGGGCACCAGCTGACGCGCATTGGCGGTGATTAATAAAGAAAGGTGGATTCTATGAATCATCTATCTTCCACCTTGAGCTTTGTGGGATGGAAGTGAAGAATTTATTGTTGTAGGGGGGAAATATGAACCGTCTGGATGTTCTTCTGTTAACAATTACATTATATTACATTTTATGTAGCGAGACAATGGGTCTTTTGACTGCATAGACTAAACCTTGCAAAGGTGCTGTTGTTTTCAGGATCAAAATCGTGTTAAGATGAAAAAGTACTGTTTTTACAAGTCTTCAGTTTATTTTCATAGTGATTTAGCTATAGTGGGAAGGGGTAAAGAAAGAGAGAACGCATACGAGAGAAAAGAGATTATAAGGAATTAATAGGGTTATTTACATTTCTGGTAACAGTTTTGCACAAAAAAAAAACAAACAATTTTTAACTCTGTACACGGAAACCATTTCTAGCTGAATGGGCCTCTATGCTCCATTTTGAACCACAGAGATCTAAGGCTAACCCATTGCATAGGTATTGGTGGAAGGGGCCAGGAAACCTGGGACTAGCATGCTGAAATACAGTAGCATGGTGCCTCCACCTACTTTAGGCTATTATTAGTGATGATTCCACAAATCTAACTGCACTTGGGACAGTTCTGGACAGTCTCACTGGGAGCGGCTTTAGAGAATCCTTTATAACCCTTGGCTGCCAAGACCAGACTCCTCCTAGGTCCTCCTTTTTTCAGATGTAAACTGGGGCTCCAACTATCAGGGTAGTTGTCTTATTACTGTCAGCCATCACAACATCACCCGGCAGTGCATTCCACAACCTCACTGTCCTGACTGTGAAGAACCCCCTACGTTGCTTTAAATGAAAGTTCTTTTCTTCTAGTCTGAAGGGGTGGCCTCTGGTGCGGTAATCCTCTTTATGGGTAAAAAGGTCCCCTGCTATTTGTCTATAATGTCCTCTAATGTACTTGTAAAGTGTAATCATGTTCCCTCGCAAGCGCCTTTTTTCCAAAGAAAACAAGCCCAACCTTGACAGTCTACCCTCATAATTTAAGTCTTCCCTCCCTCTAACCAGTTTAGTTGCACTTAGTCTCTGCACTCTCTCCAGCTCATTTATATCCCTCTTAAGGACTGGAGTCCAAAACTGAACAGCATACTCCAGATGAGGCCTCACCAAAGACCTCACAGGTCAATGTGGGTGGCATTGGACCTTCCACAACTTGCAGGGTTGTTCTGTACATTCACATCTCCTGAGCCTATGTTAACTTATTATCACCATAGAGGTTTTGCAGTGGGTTGACCTATCTTGTGTGCACCAACCCCCCTGCAATATTGGGGGTCAGCTCAGTTGTATGTTTTGTAGCTGGCCAGGTAGCATTGGAGCATTTGGGGGTCAGATCATCTAGATCTAGAATGAGCATCTCTGAGTTTCATTTATGCAGTTTTCTGCTTAAGAAAAGTAAATCACCGGCACAACTTGGGTAATGCTGGCAGGGAAAACCCTTGCATGATGCTTGACAAAGGGGTTCTGCCCCGAAATGTTGCATCCCGCAATAAACTAGCAAGGGTTTTTTCCTGCCAGAATTACCCACTTTGTGCCGGTGATTTACTTTTCTTCTATACTGACTAAGAGGTTGCCGATTCCTCTTATACCGTGCACCAGGGATTCGCATTGTTTGGACGACCAGTGTAACCCGTCTTCTCCACAAGGGTTGACTCTGTTTAATTCAGACCTAGAATAGAATTGTTCCAGTTTAGCTGTATACTCAAAGTAGTGCTACTTATGCCCTACCAAGCAACATGGCAGCTTTTATATGAGCATAACAAAGATGTGTTCTGTGCGCAATACGCTATGCCCTCTGGAAGATTAATCCGACTTATAAACAGAGAGCATTTTCCATTTAAATTCATGTTAAAATACATTTGCATCAATGAATAAACATTGCAAGGAATATAGAGGGTTGAAAATGAAATACTCGACTTTTACAGTGACGTCTCCATAAGATAATGATCCAGCTCTCTTTATGCCAAGCCACGGACTTTTCCATATGGCATGGATGATGGGGCTGCACCAGCTGTAGTGATACCATAACTCCCAACCCCCATAAGCACTTACTCAGCCTGCTGGGAGTTGTAGTTTCCAAACAGCTGGTGTGGCCCTCGCTGTTTATTCCTGCCATATGGTGTAATGTGGATTATGTTGTGAAATATGCCAGGCCTGGATTATTATGTCACTTATGATATGGAGTTAACCGCAATCTCTGTAATTACTGGCTGCCTAGGGGTTGATGGCACGTCACAGAGTTAATGGGAAAATATGACTCTATATTCTATATAATAATCTGTATCCTTTTCCTCTGTTGATGACTACTCTAGAATCCTCTCTAGTTGGGTCTTTGTGCATTATAAGATAGAGACCAATCAGATGTTTGCATTCAGTATTCTGACTACAGCAGTAAAAGGCAGGTTACAGTACAGTGGGGCAAATGTTGCCCAAATGACTAAATAACCTAGATTTTGTTTACTCAATCATCGGACTCCAGTTTTACAGAAATACTGTCTGGAGCCAACAGGCATCATTTAAAAATTCAAGGGATATGCAGAAAATGCAGAGAAAAATAGGTGTAAAACACCCAGGTTTTGCACTTTGCCCTGGGGGGTTTGCACCCTAAGAAGCATCTTAGGGTTATTTGCAGCATCCCCTGCAAATCAATGTGTCTTGCTATGAATACTGCCTGCACCTCAACCTCTGCACCTATTCACAGTATTTCATTAGATAAATACACAGGTTAAATAAAAATAAAAAAAAGCCATAGTTCTCCCCCATAAGAGTTTAGTAGATTAAAGGGCATGTAAAGGCAAAAAAATAAAATCCCATTTTTACTTTCTTCAATGAAAAAGAAACCTATCTCCAATATACGTTAATTAAAAAATGTGCTCCGTTTTTATAAGAAACCTGACTGTATGCAGTGAAATTCTTCCTTCATTTACTGCTGTGGATAGGAATTGTCACACGGCCCCTAACTGCTCTGCAGGGAAACAATCATACTTATGAACAGCAGGGGGAGCCCCCGCCTTACTTCCCAGCCATGCAGAACTCAAGCAGATTTGTTTGTTTCCCTGTTTTGATCATTTATGACGATCCCAGACCACACTGAGCATGTGCATAGTCTTGGTCTTGCAAAGATGTTTAACAAAGTTCCAAGATGGTGACCCCCTGTGGCCAACTTTGAAAGTATAAATCATTTGTTTGATTAGGCTTGTGGTGCAGTAAGTTCATTTTTATGTTTAGTATACAAAATACAGCTTAACTAGCCTAATTCTATTTTAGACTTTACTTTCCCTTTAAGGTATGAAGATGCAAATTACAGAAAGATCCATTATCCGGAAAACCCCAGGTCCCGAGCATTCTTGTTAACGGATCCCATACCTGTGTGTGTTTTAATACTACCCGCAGTGGGAATCCCTGGAAACACCACCAGATCCAAAATTCAAAATAGGCCCTGGCATTGCAAGTACACAAGCTCAACAAATAGTGACTGTCTATGGCATCTTACTGTAGTCCCCAACTAGGGGTAGGCAGAACATGTGTGTGCCTAAGCGTTGTGAGGGGTGAAGTGGTTGGTCAGCGTGCATTCGCGCACACATCGTGAGGTGAGGGGGTGATGCGGTCGTTTAGCGTGCATATGCGCGCTCACATAGGTGCGCACAGCGGAGGGGGTGATGTGGCCAGCCAGGTTGCCTGTGGCGCTCAGCTGGCATGGCCCGGCCCTGGTAGTCTCTCTGGCATTTTGGCACGGATACTACCACCTTCAAGGTGGCTGTAACTCCAAGACACCCCTGTGTCAATTGGCGCAGATTCACAGGGGGGGCACTGATGCTTGGCACATAGATGTGACTTTGGACACAAGTCCCTTTAATGAATGTAAATATGCACAAAGGCTACGGCACTTTTTGCTGCGGTTGCAGGATTTAAATGATCCCTCAGGTACTGTATGTGCAATAGTCAACAAAAATCGACCCGGACCAAGCCCTATCGGCACTTCTATTAATAGGCCATGCCTATAAATAGTGGCTCCCGGAAGCAGAAGCCGGCACAGTAAAGTTGTGGGCATGGAGACCCAAAAGAAAAACAACCCACAAATAGTGTGTGACAGTTATCTGACTGACCCATGGGTAAACCCGTGGGTCCTATGGGTATCAAGTCAACCTTCACATCACAAATGTGCAACCACGTAAATGCTCAATTTCATTATTAGAGTCCAGTAACTGCTTGTTGCTGATAGGTTGCTATCGGTAACTACACCTGGAGCAAACGTATCTCTTATGGAATTCCCACTATTGCGTATGGGCAACGGCCATTTATCTGCCCTTGTTCCACTAATATTGAGCACCTTGACAGGTAATTGCTTTATCAAGCCATCAGGCAAGCACTTTTCCAGGGATAAATTAACAGACATGTGCTTTGTTACGCCGGCAGCCAGAAAAATACCCTAGAAAGAGACAACAGAACAGCTGTATAGGGAGACACAGTATATCAGTATGTGCCGAATCCTCCACCGGTTCTGACTTCCCTGGACTAAATCAGAGAATAACAATCCCTTAAAGGAACATTTGCATTGTAAGGCATCCAGGAATAATAATCGGTCCTGTCTCCTTTGCTCGTTGTATTTACAAAAGATCCCCCCTTGTTTCCCCAGTCAAATATGAGAAAATGAGATGGAGATAAGTGATTTCAATTTCTGAGGCTTGGATGTTTCTATCATCAAGAGACAAAAGCTAAATTAGCAATCAGACTGAAGGCCAGTTCAGCTCCTGGCGTGATATTAATTTGGCAGCGATCAGAGAAAACAGGCTAGTGCTGTTCCTTTGTGTTCTAGAATGTGCTCAGCATCAAACAGAAGGCTGGAGAAGTCTGAGCTGTTCAGACTGAGTCATGTCAGAGCTTGGATTCACTGCAAAACTTAACACTTGAGTAGAATGTCACTGGTTGAAGTTGAAGAATACACATGGTGCCATATACTATTAGCCACCAGTCAATATACACTATACAACAGGGGTGCCCAAAAGGTAGATCTGGATTTACCAGTAGACCTTTAGCTGGTGATCAGTAGATCTCAACAATGTCAACAAACACCTTGTCTGTATCAAACTTTTCATTCAGATATTTATTATGTTATGGTTACATAAGAAAAAAGTGTTTGTTAAATATAGCAATATAAATTCTCTCATACATAAATATAATATTTAAGTAATATTTTCCATGGAACAGAGTGCTAACAATGCTTTTACGTTTACGTATTGGGTGGAACAGACCAGGAAGATGCAGTACTTTGCTGCAAATTATCCTTTATTTGACACTACGGGGCCGATTCACTAACTTCGAGTGAAGGATTCGAAGGTAAAAAACTTTGAATTTCGAAGTTTTTTTTGGGCTACTTTGACCATCGAATGGGCTACTTCGACCTTCGACTATGACTTCGAATCGTTTGACTATTCGACCATTCGATAGTCGAAGTACTGTCTCTTTAAAAAAAACTTCGACCCCCTAGTTCGGCATCTAAAAGCTACAGAAGTCAATGTTAGCCTATGGAGAAGGTCCCCATAGGCTTGGCTAGCTTTTTTTGATCGAAAGATATTCCTCCGATCGTTGGATTTAAATCCTTCGAATCGTTCGATTCAAAGGATTTAATCGTTCGATCAAAGGAATAATCCTTCGATCGTACTTTCTGCGCTAAATCCTTCGACTTCGATATTCGAAGTCGAAGGATTTTAATTCCTAGTCGAATATCGAGGGTTAATTAATATGTGTCCCTTTGAGTCCAAGACCATGAATTCTGATTCTGAATAAATTCGCCAGGCACGGATTTCTGCGTTTTGCAGAATAAATTTGCTAAACTATGGCAAAAATCCAAATTTTCGCGCGCATAAAATTGTTGTGCGTCAAAATTATTTGGACGCCCATTGACTTTAATGCATTTGGACAAAATAGTCACGCGAATGAAAAGTGTTGCTTGCTTCAAAATTGTCGTGTGTCAAAATAATTTTGACGCCTATTGACTTCAGTGTGTTTTGCAAATTTGTCGCATAAAAACTGCTATGCATCAAAATTATTCGGACGCCCATTGACTTTTATGTATTTGGGCAAAAGAGTCGTGTGTATAAGAATTGCCACTCGCATCGTAATTGTCACACGTCCAAATTATTTTGATGTCTATTGACATTTCGCTCATATTTTCCGGAGTTTCGCAAATTTAAAAAAAACTCTTCTTCTAGAGAGATATATGGTTATAGTGGCAAAACATCTACATGAATAAAACATATTACTTAATTTAAAAGTAAAAAAAACTTACTGTACTGCATAACAATTTGATAAAGAACCCAAATATCAGCCTAACATGTTTCATGTTTACCCAACACTTAATCACAGGCTTTGGGAGTGGTTTGGAAGGTTAAGCTTCAAGCCCAACATCTCCTATTGCATAACTGCCCAACCCCCCAAACATGGGGAGCACTTCAGTGAACACTGCTTGAACTGTATAACATTGTGATTGTAGAATAATATCAAAGAATAAACAGACACTTACATAGTGATACCAGTCTCTGTTATATTAACTGTAGAGAACACTGAGTAGGACTTATCATTGTTGTACTCTAATATTATTTTTAGCCAAGAGCCAACGCCTCTCCCTATGCCATGGTGAGTGATGGCAACTGATGTCAGGAATACGATTCCATTGAAATGGAAATCCCTGCATTTTGATTGGTTGGAAGATAATGACAAGCAAAGAGACGTTTCATTGGAATGAAATACCCTATAATAAATCCCTGTATTTTGATTGGTTGGAAGATAATGACAAGCAAAGAGATGTTTCATTGGAATGAAATACCCTATAATAAATCCTTGCATTTTGATTGGTTGGAAGATAATGACAAGCAAATAGACGTTTCATTGGAATGAAATACCCTATAATAAATCCCTGCATTTTGATTGGTTGGAAGATAATGACAAGCAAAGAGACGTTTCATTGGAATGAAATACTCTATAATAAATCCCTGCATTTTGATTGGTTGGAAGATAATGACAAGCAAGGAGACTTTTCATTGGAATGAAATACCCTATAATAAATCCCTGCATTTTGATTGGTTGGAAGATAATGACAAGCAAAGAGACGTTTCATTGGAATGAAATACCCTATAATAAATCCCTGCATTTTGATTGGTTGGAAGATAATGACAAGCAAAGAGACGTTTCATTGGAATGAAATACCCTATAGGGATGTCGCGGACTGTTCGCCGGCGAACTTGTTCGCGCGAACATCGGCTGTTCGCGTCCGCCGCAAGTTTGCGAACGTCGCGCGACGTTCGCCATTTTGGGTTCGCCTTACCTCTCACCCCAGACCAGCAGATACATGGCAGCCAATCAGGAAGCTCTCCCTCCTGGACCACCCCCACACCCCCTGGACCACTCCCCTTCCATACATAAACTGAAGCCCTGCAGCGTTTTTTCATTCTGCCTGTGTGTGCTTGCAAGAGCTAGTGTAGGGAGAGAGCTGTTACTGATTTCACCAATTTCTTTGAGGGACAGTTGATAGTAAGTTTGCTGGCTAGTAATCTACTTGATACTGCTCTGTATTGGAGGGACAGAAGTCTGCAGGGATTTGAGGGACATTTTAGGGTAGCTTTGCTGGCTAGTAATCTACCTTCTACTGCAGTGCTCTGTATGTAGCTGCTGTGGGCACTGATCTCTTCTGATCTCATCTGCTGACTGCTGTAATAACCCAATAGTCCTTGTAAGGACTGCTTTTATTTTCTTTTTTGTTTTTTTACTTTGCTAGTTGCTACTATAAGCCCAGTGCTATTAGTCTAGCAGTGTTGGGGAGTGGGACTGGTGTGCTACTGTGCTGCTCCTAGTAGTTCAGCAGCACCAACCCGAGAAAAATATTTTTTTTAATATACATATATTTTTTTTTTCTTTTACTTATCTTACTGTTCTTTAACGTGTACAGTGCTGTTGCTGTTCTTCATAGTAGTGCACCAATAGTAGTGCACTTGCAGGCATTATTTGCTCAGTGTGTTCTTCATTTTCAAACAACAACCATCTAGATGTGTGAGCTTGTTCACATTCTGTCTAAATATCAATAATAATACCGTCTCTAGAAACACCACCCGAGTGACGTTTTTCAGGCAGCAATAATATATTCCGTATCCACTGCTGTAGTAGTGTATACGTTAACCTTGTAGGCATTATTTGCTCAGTGTGTTCTTCATTTTCAAACAACAACCATCTAGCTGTGTGAGCTTGTTCACATTCTGTCTAAATATCAATAATAATACCGTCTCTAGAAACACCACCCGAGTGACGTTTTTCAGGCAGCAATAATATATTCCGTATCCACTGCTGTAGTAGTGTATACGTTAACCTTGTAGGCATTATTTGCTCAGTGTGTTCTTCATTTTCAAACAACAACCATCTAGCTGTGTGAGCTTGTTCACATTCTGTCTAAATATCAATAATAATACCGTCTCTAGAAACACCACCCGAGTGACGTTTTTCAGGCAGCAATAATATATTCCGTATCCACTGCTGTAGTAGTGTATACGTTGACCTTGTAGGCCTTGTTTGCCCAGTGTGTTCTTCTTCTTCATTTTCAAACAACTTCCATCTAGCTGTGTGAGCTTGTTCACATTCTGTCTAAATATCAATAATAATACCGTCTCTAGAAACACCACCCGAGTGACGTTTTTCAGGCAGCAATAATATATTCCGTACCCACTGCTGTAGTAGTGTATACGTTAACCTTGCAGGCATTATTTGCTCAGTGTGTTCTTCATTTTCAAACAACAACCATCTAGCTGTGTGAGCTTGTTCACATTCTGTCTAAATATCAATAATAATACCGTCTCTAGAAACACCACCCGAGTGACGTTTTTCAGGCAGCAATAATATATTCCGTATCCACTGCTGTAGTAGTGTATACGTTAACCTTGTAGGCATTATTTGCTCAGTGTGTTCTTCATTTTCAAACAACAACCATCTAGCTGTGTGAGCTTGTTCACATTCTGTCTAAATATCAATAATAGTACCATCTCTAGAAACACCACCCGAGTGACGTTTTTCAGGCAGCAATAATATATTCCGTATCCACTGCTGTAGTAGTGTATACGTTAACCTTGTAGGCATTATTTGCTCAGTGTGTTCTTCATTTTCAAACCACTGCCACTTAGCTGTGTGAACTTGTTCACATTCTGTCTAAATATCAATAATAATACCGTCTCTAGAAACACCACCCGAGTGACGTTTTTCAGGCAGCAATAATATATTCCGTATCCACTGCTGTAGTAGTGTATACGTTAACCTTGTAGGCATTATTTGCTCAGTGTGTTCTTCATTTTCAAACAACAACCATCTAGCTGTGTGAGCTTGTTCACATTCTGTCTAAATATCAATAATAATACCGTCTCTAGAAACACCACCCGAGTGACGTTTTTCAGGCAGCAATAATATATTCCGTATCCACTGCTGTAGTAGTGTATACGTTGACCTTGTAGGCCTTGTTTGCCCAGTGTGTTCTTCTTCTTCATTTTCAAACAACTTCCATCTAGCTGTGTGAGCTTGTTCACATTCTGTCTAAATATCAATAATAATACCGTCTCTAGAAACACCACCCGAGTGACGTTTTTCAGGCAGCAATAATATATTCCGTACCCACTGCTGTAGTAGTGTATACGTTAACCTTGCAGGCATTATTTGCTCAGTGTGTTCTTCATTTTCAAACAACAACCATCTAGCTGTGTGAGCTTGTTCACATTCTGTCTAAATATCAATAATAATACCGTCTCTAGAAACACCACCCGAGTGACGTTTTTCAGGCAGCAATAATATATTCCGTATCCACTGCTGTAGTAGTGTATACGTTAACCTTGTAGGCATTATTTGCTCAGTGTGTTCTTCATTTTCAAACAACAACCATCTAGCTGTGTGAGCTTGTTCACATTCTGTCTAAATATCAATAATAGTACCATCTCTAGAAACACCACCCGAGTGACGTTTTTCAGGCAGCAATAATATATTCCGTATCCACTGCTGTAGTAGTGTATACGTTAACCTTGTAGGCATTATTTGCTCAGTGTGTTCTTCATTTTCAAACCACTGCCACTTAGCTGTGTGAGCTTGTTCACATTCTGTCTAAATATCAATAATAATACCGTCTCTAGAAACACCACCCGAGTGACGTTTTTCAGGCAGCAATAATATATTCCGTATCCACTGCTGTAGTAGTGTATACGTTAACCTTGTAGGCATTATTTGCTCAGTGTGTTCTTCATTTTCAAACAACAACCATCTAGCTGTGTGAGCTTGTTCACATTCTGTCTAAATATCAATAATAATACCGTCTCTAGAAACACCACCCGAGTGACGTTTTTCAGGCAGCAATAATATATTCCGTATCCACTGCTGTAGTAGTGTATACGTTGACCTTGTAGGCCTTGTTTGCCCAGTGTGTTCTTCTTCTTCATTTTCAAACAACTTCCATCTAGCTGTGTGAGCTTGTTCACATTCTGTCTAAATATCAATAATAATACCGTCTCTAGAAACACCACCCGAGTGACGTTTTTCAGGCAGCAATAATATATTCCGTACCCACTGCTGTAGTAGTGTATACGTTAACCTTGCAGGCATTATTTGCTCAGTGTGTTCTTCATTTTCAAACAACAACCATCTAGCTGTGTGAGCTTGTTCACATTCTGTCTAAATATCAATAATAATACCGTCTCTAGAAACACCACCCGAGTGACGTTTTTCAGGCAGCAATAATATATTCCGTATCCACTGCTGTAGTAGTGTATACGTTAACCTTGTAGGCATTATTTGCTCAGTGTGTTCTTCATTTTCAAACAACAACCATCTAGCTGTGTGAGCTTGTTCACATTCTGTCTAAATATCAATAATAGTACCGTCTCTAGAAACACCACCCGAGTGACGTTTTTCAGGCAGCAATAATATATTCCGTATCCACTGCTGTAGTAGTGTATACGTTAACCTTGTAGGCATTATTTGCTCAGTGTGTTCTTCATTTTCAAACCACTGCCACTTAGCTGTGTGAGCTTGTTCACATTCTGTCTAAATATCAATAATAATACCGTCTCTAGAAACACCACCCGAGTGACGTTTTTCAGGCAGCAATAATATATTCCGTATCCACTGCTGTAGTAGTGTATACGTTAACCTTGTAGGCATTATTTGCTCAGTGTGTTCTTCATTTTCAAACAACAACCATCTAGCTGTGTGAGCTTGTTCACATTCTGTCTAAATATCAATAATAGTACCGTCTCTAGAAACACCACCCGAGTGACGTTTTTCAGGCAGCAATAATATATTCCGTATCCACTGCTGTAGTAGTGTATACGTTGACCTTGTAGGCCTTGTTTGCCCAGTGTGTTCTTCTTCTTCATTTTCAAACCACTGCCACTTAGCTGTGTGAGCTTGTTCACATTCTGTCTAAATATCAATAATAATACCGTCTCTAGAAACACCACCTGAGTTGTTGTTGTTGTTGTTGTTGTTTTAAAAATAATGCCAGGCAAAGGCAGGCCGCCACGCAGAGGCACTAGGGGCCGTGCTGCTATGCTATCCTGTGGCCCTAGGAAATTGCCCAGTTTTAAAAAGGCAATGACCCTGAACTCCCAAAATGCTGAAGAGGTAGTTGACTGGCTTACACAGCACACCCCATCCTCTACCATTTCTAACTTTACCACAACATCCTCATCCTCCACTGCTATGGGCACCCCACGTAACACTTCCTCCACCACCGGCGCCCCTTCTTCACTGGAGTCAGAGGAGTTATTTTCACATGAGTTTCTTGAACTGAGTGATGCGCAACCATTATTGGCAGGAGATGAGGACGTTACACCAGATTTAATTCTGGCAGAGAACACAACAGAGATGGACATAATGAGTGATGACGAGGAGGTCCCCGCTGCTGCTTCCTTCTGTGAGCTGGTAGAAGAAATTGATGCATCTGAGGAGAATGAGGATGAGGAGATTGATGTTTTATGGGTGCCCAGTAGAAGAGAGCAAGAGGAGGATAGTTCAGATGGAGAGACAGAGAGTCAGAGAGGCAGGAGGAGAATAAGACTTAGAAGAAGCAGGGAGGACAGCTGGCAGGGAACAGTAGGGCAACAACATGTATCGGCACCTGTGGTCAGCCGGCCAACGCACCCGCCATTGCCGCCAACGCCGCCGACTTCTACTGTTACCGCCAGATTGCCAGCCTCAAAAAGGTCAGCAGTGTGGGATTTTTTTAATGTGTGTGCCTCTGACAAAAGCGTTGTCATTTGCAATGAGTGCAGTCAGAAACTGAGTCTTGGGAAGCCCAACAGCCACATAGGTACAACTTCTATGCGAAGGCACATGAACGGCAAGCACAAAGCACTTTGGGAGCAACACCTCAAAGGCAACAGGCAAACTAAAAGCCACCCTCCTTCTGGTCCAGCATCTTACTGCTCTACCTCTGCTGTCCTTCACCCATCTGAACCACCCTCCACTCCGCCTTCCACCTTGACCACCAGTTCCCATTCCCAGTCATCTGCCCCCAGCCAAGTTTCTGTGAGGGCCATGTTTGAGCGTAAGAAGCCAATGTCTGCGAGGCACCCCCTTGCCCGGCGTCTGACAGCTGGCTTGTCCGCACTCTTAGCCCGCCAGCTTTTACCATACCAGCTGGTGGACTCTGAGGCCTTCCGCAAATTTGTAGCAATTGGGACACCGCAGTGGAAGGTACCCAGCCGCAATTTTTTTTCAAAAAAGGGAATACCACACCTGTACCACCATGTGCAGAGCCAAGTCACCGCATCTCTGTCACTTAGTGTTGGGCCAAAGGTCCATATGACTACTGACGCATGGTCCTCCAAGCATGGTCAGGGCAGGTATGTCACCTACACTGCCCACTGGGTGAACTTGGTAATGGCTGGGAAGCAGGGAATGTGTAGCTCAACAACGACAGTGGAGTTGGTGTCACCGCCACGGATTGCACGCGGTTCTGCCACCACCTCTACTCCACCTTCGCTCTCTACCTCGTCTTCTTCCTCTTCTTCGTCCTCTGCTGCTGGGTCCTCCTCCTCCACACCTATGCACCCCCAGCTCCCCCTAGGCTATTCGACGTGCCAGGTACGCCGTTGTCATGCTGTCTTGGGGATGACGTGCCTGGAAAGCAAAAACCATACCGGATCTGTACTCCTGTCATCTCTGCAGTCACAGGCCGATCGGTGGCTGACCCCACACCAACTGAAGATCGGAAAAGTGGTGTGTGACAATGGAAGCAATCTGTTGGCAGCACTGAGACTGGGCAATTTAACACATGTGCCCTGCATGGCACATGTTCTGAATTTAATAGTACAACGTTTTGTCTCAAAGTACCCAGGATTCCAGGACGTTCTCAGGCAGTCCAGGAAGGTGTCGGCCCATTTCAGACGGTCCTACACAGCCATGGCACGCCTTGCTGACATTCAGCAGCGGTACAACATGCCAGTCAGGCGTTTGATTTGCGACAGCCAGACTCGCTGGAATTCAACGCTCCTCATGTTGGAACGTCTGCTGTAGAGATGGCGCAAACTGTTCGCCGGCGAACTTGTTCGCGCGAACATTGGGTGTTCGCGCTCGCCGGAAGTTCGCGAACGTTGCGCGACGTTCGCCATTTTGGGTTCGCCATTGTTGGCGCTTTTTTTTGCCCTCTCACCCCAGACCAGCAGGTACATGGCAGCCAATCAGGAAGCTCTCCCCTGGACCACTCCCCTTCCCTATAAAAACCGAAGCCCTGCAGCGTTTTTTTCACTTTGCCTGTGTGTGCTGAAGAGATAGTGTAGGGAGAGAGCTGCTGCCTGTTAGTGATTTCAGGGACAGTTGAAAGTTTGCTGGCTAGTAATCGTTTTGATACTGCTCTGTTATTGGAGGGACAGAAGTCTGCAGGGGTTTGAGGGACATTTAAGCTTAGGTAGCTTTGCTGGCTAGTAATCTACCTTCTACTGCAGTGCTCTGTATGTAGCTGCAGTGGGCAGCTGTCCTGCTTCTGATCTCATCTGCTGACTGCTGCAATAACAGTAGTCCTTGTAAGGACTGCTTTTATTTATTTTTTTGTTCCAATACAGAGCAGTATCAAGCAGATTACTAGCCAGCAAACTTACTATCATCTGTCCCTGAAATCACTAACAGCTCTCCCCCTACACTATCTCTTCCAAGCACACACAGGCAGATTTTTCAGATACATTTTTGCCCTTGATCCCCCTCTGGCATGCCACTGTCCAGGTCGTTGCACCCTTTAAACAACTTTAAAATCATTTTTCTGGCCAGAAATGTCTTTTTTAGATGTTAAAGTTCGCCTTCCCATTGAAGTCTATGGGGTTCGCGAACCGTTCGCGAACCGCTCGCATTTTTGCGCAAGTTCGCGAATATGTTCGCAAACTTTTTTTCCGACGTTCGCTACATCCCTAGTCTGCTGCAACAACAAAGAGCCGTCAACGAATACCTGTTTGAACTGGGTGGTAGGACTGGATCTGCAGAGCTGGGGATTTTTTTACCCCGTTACTGGGTGCTTATGCGCGATGCCTGCAGGCTCATGCGGCCTTTTGAAGAGGTTACAAATATGGTCAGTCGCACCGAAGGCACCATCAGCGACCTAATACCCTTTGCTTTCTTCCTGGAGCGTGCCGTGCGACGAGTGACAGATGAGGCTGTAGACCAGCGTGACGAGGAGCAGGAAGCGCACAATTTCTGGTCGGAATCACCAGAACGAACCCAGGCACCTGCTGCAACGCAGGGAGAGGTGTCAGAAGTGGAGTCAGAGGAGGAAGGTGGCTTTGTGGAGGAGGAGGACCAACAGGAGCAGGCTTCCCAGGGGGCTAGTGTTGACCTTTTGGGGACCCCTGGTCTTGTACGTGGCTGGGGGGAGGAGACCGTGGATGATGCAGTCCTTGATAACGAGGAAGCGGAGATGGATACCTCTGCATCCAACCTTGTGAGAATGGAGTCTTTCATGCTGTCATGCCTATTGAAGGACCCCCCGAGGCTTAAGGAGAAGGACCTGTACTGGGTCGCGACTCTACTAGACCCTCGGTACAAGCATAAAGTGGCAGAAATGTTACCAACATACCACAAGTCTGAAAGGATGCTGCATTTAGAAACCAGCCTGCAAAACATGTTGTACAATGCTTTTAAGGGTGATGTCACTTCAGGAACTCATCAACATTCCAGGGGCAGAGGTGCCAGTAATCCTGCCACGAGCACACCTGCAAGGACAAAGCACTTTGGCCACTCTGTAACGTCAGACATGCAAATGTTTTTCAGTCCAAGGCAGCGGCAGAACCGTTCGGGATCCACCCTCAAAGAAGCCTCGACCGGCAGGTAGCGGGCTACCTGGCATTAACCTCAGATATCGACACTCTGAGGAGCGATGAACCCCTGGACTACTGGGTGCGCAGGCTTGATCTGTGGCCAGAGCTGTCACAATTTGCCATGAACCTCTTGTCTTGCCCCGCCTCAAGTGTCCTCTCAGAAAGGACCTTCAGTGCAGCAGGAGGGATTGTAACTGAGAAGAGAACTCGCCTAGGTCACAAAAGTGTCGATTACCTGACCTTTATTAAAATGAATGAGGGGTGGATCTCGGAGGGTTACTGCACGCCGGAAGACTTGTGCTGAGTTTCTGACTCTGACTCCCCATGCAGCTGTCCTTCTCTGCACGCCTCATGACTCCACATACAGCTGTCCTTTAGCGTCCTCCTCCCTCCACCACCGTTACAAACTAGGGTGCAAACCCTACTGGTTTAATTTGAATCCAGGTAAATCCTGAGTTTTTCTGGCCTCTGTGCTTCAGTGGCTGTGACAAAAAAATGAATATTTTCAGCATTTATATGGCATATTTTTTCTGGCCTCTGTGCTTCAGTGGCTGCGACCAAAAAAAAACAGAATATTTTCAGCATTTATATGGCATATTTTTTCTGGCCTCTGTGCTTCAGTGGCTGCGACCAAAAAAAACAGAATATTTTCAGCATTTATATGGCATATGTTTTATGGCCTCTGTGCTTCAGTGGCTGCGACCAAAAAAAACGGAATATTTTCAGCATTTATATGGCATATTTTTTATGGCCTCTGTGCTTCAGTGGCTGTGACAAAAAAATGAATATTTTCAGCATTTATATGGCATATTTTTTATGGCCTCTGTGCTTCAGTGGCTGTGACAAAAAAATGAATATTTTCAGCATTTATATGGCATATTTTTTCTGGCCTCTGTGCTTCAGTGGCTGCGACCAAAAAAAATGAATATTTTCAGCATTTATATGGCATATTTTTTCTGGCCTCTGTGCTTCAGTGTCTGCGACAAAAAAATTTTACATTGTTAGCATTTATATGGCATATTTTTCCTGGCCTCTGTGCTGCAGTGGCTGCGACCAAAAAAAATTAATATTGTTTGCATTTATATGGCATATTTTTTCTGGCCTCTGTGCTGCAGTGGCTGCGACAAAAAAAAATTAATATTTTCAGCATTTATATGGCATATTTTTTCTGGCCTCTGTGCTTCAGTGGCTGCGACAAAAAAAAGATAATTTTTCAGGAAAGTACACATGCCTAATTTTTCAGGGTTCTGCAACAGTGGCAAAATCGCATCTTTTATGGTCACCGCAGGTGATCAATAAAGTACACCAAAACTGGGCCCACACTGCAGAATCAGTGTTTTTTGGTTCACTTCACTGTACATTGAATTACCTCTGCCTGACCGTGCACGTGCGCACAAGCACGGTGACTGCTAAACACACCACTACAGAAATATTGCCACCAACAGGACGAACATCCTGGAGGTGACAAGCTCAACTAGTAATTAAAAACTATTATTTGCTCACTTGACGTTATCATTCATTAAAGCTCTTTGCGTCTTTTTGCGTTGCAGTAAGCACCGCGTTTCGTCTTTGCGTGTGAACAGGCTGTAACCTTTACACGACTTGATTGGCATGTAGACGCCGGACGTTTTAAAGCATTTTATTACACAGGTTTAGAAATGTAGTGTGATTTCTGCCCTTTACAGCACAAAACGCAGCGCTGTGTCAACAATGGATTTTTTAGAAACATTTTTGCCCTTGATCCCCCTCTGGCATGCCACTGTCCAGGTCGTTGCACCCTTTAAACAACTTTAAAATCATTTTTCTGGCCAGAAATGTCTTTTCTAGCTTTTAAAATTCGCCTTCCCATTGAAGTCTATGGGGTTCGCGACGTTCGCGGACCGTTCGCATTTTTGACGCAAGTTCGCGAATATGTTCGCGAACTTTTTTCCCGACGTTCGCTACATCCCTAATACCCTATAATAAATCCCTGCATTTTGATTGGTTGGAAGATAATGACAAGCAAAGAGACGTTTCATTGGAATGAAATACCCTATAATAAATCCCTGCATTTTGATTGGTTGGAAGATAATGACAAGCAAAGAGACGTTTCATTGGAATTAAATACCCTATAATAAATCACTGCATTTTGATTGGGGAGAAAAAACGTCGCCAGCTGTTTCACGTGACACCACTAAACGTTCTCGCTTACGTTAATTGTGAAATGTTTTGCTCTGGAGAATCACATGAATCTGCATAATTTCAGAGATTAGGGGATAATTTTCTTGTCTTTACTTACATATAAATGGTGAAAATGTGAACAGCTGGCAGAGCCCTGAGGGCTGAATAGAGCAGAACTGGGTCAGTCTTTTCAGCATTTTAGATTCAATACATTTAAAATGAGGCGATGATCACTGCTGGCAAGTTAGTGGATCTTATCAAAAGAACCGACCGTATCACTCTGTCTGTCCATTTTGATGATGGTTATACATACAGTATATGGTATTATTTATATTATATTATATTATATTAGGTCAGTAAATGGAGTAAAGGGGTTGTTCACCTTTGAGATAACTTTTAGTATGATATAGAGAGTGATATTCTGAGACAATTTGCAATTGGCTTTAATTTTTTACTATTTGTGGTTTTTGAGTTATTTAGCTTTTTATTCAGCAGCTCTCCAGTCTGCAATTTCAGCAATCTGATGGTTAGGGTCCAAATTCCCTTAGCCACCATGCATTCATTTAAATAAGAGACTGGAATATGAATAGGAGAGGCCCGAATAGAAAGATGAGTAATAAAAAGTAGCAATAACATTACATTTGTAGCCTTACAGAGCATTTGTTTTTTAGAAGGGGTCAGCGACGCCCATTTGAAACTTGCAAAGAGTCAGTAGAAAAAGGCAAATAACTATAAAACTATATATAAAAAAATAATGAAAATCAATTGAAAAGTTGCCTAGTATTGGCCGTTCTATAACATAATAAAAGTTACCTTAAAGGTGAACCACCCCTTTAACTCACACATACAACCAACCATGGTACAGGTGCGGCTCTTTGTGCTCCTTGACTCCTCCTGAGGTGGGCATGGTTGCCATCTGGGGGGCACACAGGCTACTGCAGTAAGGACATGGCACACCAACCCCTAGAGAAGTAAAAGTGCGGTTTGCAGGTAGTGAATGGATGGAGCTTGTCAACTAGTGGGCAGGTTTTGTGCATATCATAGGTGGAGTTTAGTATAATGGGTGTGACTAGGGTGGATCAGGAACATAGTCATTCATCTGCAAGTCATTTTTTCCTTTGGAGCCTCATTCTACTTGGCAAGGCCATCCTACCAGGGACCAGGTGACCAATGGATTAATCATTAGGGGCTCCCTTTAGGGGACAGTCCCTCTAACAGAGTAGTATGGGGCCCTGTGATGATTGATGAGTAACTTGCCTGTTTTGTTTACTGCAGCTGTGGAAGTATTAGTGAAATGATTAAGTTTGGTCAAATGCAATGCACAAAAGGCATGGCAAAATTCTAGTGTGGATTCACAAACATTTTGGCTGCTGGCAAAAACGTCAATTTCTCTGTGAAACCCAAGAACAAGTTCACTTTTTTTGCCATCTCTTTATACCATTGACCTACAGTTTTGTACAGGCAATTAAATATCAAGTGACCTGGTATCTGTTTTGGGTTGGCTTAAGACAGGGGTCCCCAAACTTTTGTACCCATGAGAGCATGTAAAACGTTTCTGGGGGTGCCAAATATGGGCTCTCATTGGCTATTGATAGCTTCAATGTGAACTAGAAGCCAACAGGAGGCTCTGTTTGACAGTACACATGGTATATATAAATTTAAAGTTTGCTTTCAAGCCAGGAATTCAAAAATAAGCACCTGATTTGGGGCCACTGGGATCAAGATCTAAAGGGTTGATGAGCCACTGGTTGGGGATCACTGCTTTAAGGCATTAGGACGTAATGCTGAAATATCAAACTATTAATTCAAATTCCGATTTCTAAAGGAGAATATCCAACTAACTGACTTTGGTATTTTATGTGTCTACTTTATTTTAGTGAAATGCTAGTGGAAGGCTTGAAGCTTGCTCATTATGCCAGGAAACCCTCAATTGACAAAGAAGACTATAAACCATTCTATTTGGAAGCCTCAGTCTTTTAAAATTCATAGCCTAATTTTGCAAGATACCATAAATTCTCAAGGACTTATCAACAGTTAATTAGCTCATTATAACATTCACTTTAGTTCTTGGGATGGGGCACTCACATTATTTATTGGTCACCATCACCAACCTGGTTCTATTTAATAAAAATCTTCATATATCCTATCAGGAAAGGCATAATGGGATATTGAAGATAAGCCTCAATATAATACAAATACGCACCATAAAATAATTATATTGTGTTCATCCTGAATGTAATCTTCTGGAATTTTACAATTTGATCTGCATGTGTTTAAAAGAGAAATAAAACTAAGATTAAGACTTAAAAAATGAGGCTATAGCTTGTGTGTTGAGCCTCTGTACCAGCCCAAAGTAACAGAGCCCTTTAACAGTGGAGATCTCTCCCACTAAAGATGCCCCAGTAGCTCCCCATCTTCATCTTATCTTCTATGACAAATGTAACCTTCATTTATGTTAATGTGGTGATGACTTCCTTGACCTCCTAGGTTTAGTTAGTCAAGAGAGCACCTGAGAGCACCGAGCAATGCGACAGACACACAAAAGATGGCCTTCCGTGATCATAAGATGTAGAGCTGCTGGAGACAACTTTGAAGGCCTGGATCATTACTAGAGCCTCTGAACCTCTTGGCCTTTAACAACATGGAAATAAGAAGGATTCTGCATACTTTAAATATTTAATGCAGTGTTAGATTTGACAAAATTGCTACCATAGCAGATGGTAGAAGTGAGAAGTAGTAGAAAAGGGGATTTTTCTTCTACAAGTTGACAAGAAGAAAACAGGGCGTTGAGATGTTGAATATCCATGAGATGGTTTTCATGCTTCTTTACTGTCAAGTCTGAGTAGAAAAAGTTAGGTTGTTCCAGAGAGCATTTCACAAATACAAAATAATGAAAAGTTTCAGTTTATATATTTTTCTTCTCTCTGAGTAAATGTTAGATTTCACTTCAACCCTGTGAACAGTGAGTGTCAAGAACTGGGTACAGCGTGACAGCTCGTTCTTCACCCCCACCACCACAAAAGAGCATTGAAGCTTTAAGAACTGTTCTCTTTATTTGAAATACTTTCCTCCAAGAAGAGTTTGGTTGGCGCTAGGTAGCAATTTTTTAAAGAGTAACAGTGGAGTTGTGATACCACCAGACTGTAAAATGATAATGTATTATGTTTTATTTATTATTTTTCTTTTAATGTAGGGTTAGGATTAGATTTGAGATCTCTCTTTTATTTTTTACTGAGCTGTAATGCTCTGCAGCCTCTGCCAGAACAATGGCTTTTGCAATGTGATAAAATAAGGCCTTTCCACTAAATGAAATATCCTTTCTTACCATCTGTACTGATGTCCTTGTGTCCTATGGAAAGACATCAAGGCTAAGGCATTAACAAGTCTTTTATATGTCCCCTTACATAAACAGTGCCGCTAGTGGTGAAAGTTTCTTTTGAGGAAGGTAGAACATTCCTTGGCTTTATGTTCAATAACTACTTAAGGTGGCCATACAGATAAAGCTGCCAATATCAGTCCTTTAGACCAGTTTGGCAGTTTATCTGCCTGGGTATGGGAGATTCCAATGGGTCTACCTGATCAATATCTGGCCACGATTAATTTTTCCGGCAACCTACCCGTCAGAGCCCATTGCTTCTCGTTGTAATCTGATTGTTCGGCCCTAGGGCCAAATGTTCGGATTACCCTGATATAGCCCTGCCGTTGGTGGCCATATGGGGGAAAGATCCACTCATTGGCAATGTCGCCAGTTGAGCGGATCTCTTGGTGTATGACCAGCTCACTCCGACAAGAGATGGTAAGAAAAGCCATGCAAAGAATTATCTTTTAACTGGTCAACTGGTTTCCACTTGTGCAGCTGTGAGGATCCATAGAATATTCAGTGTTGGTGAGAATTTCAGAGTATTAATCGAAAGTCAATAATATAGAATAGTACTACCAAGCTTAGTCAAATACTTTCCAAGAAATAAGGAATGAGGTGGTGATGTTTAGCTAGGTGGGGGGTCTGGGGCTCATTTCAAAATACTGGGAAATTCTGCAACCATTCACTATTTGCAAGTTAAGCAATGAAAGCAAGACAGAGGATAATTACTTTACATTATAGACATGGAGCTAAGTGCAGATGGGCCTCCACCCACCTTTCATTCACACCCTGAAGGGTCCTTCCTGTAGCATGGAGCAACACCCATTAGTTATATGACAAATATAGGACTCACCCGTATCCTCTCTTCTTGCCAGATAGTAAGGGGCAGCTAGACATTCTTTTTGGTTCTATGCCATGTGTAACTTACTACTAGATTCTGGGCATCTTCTTGCCACAGAAGATTTCAAATCATAACCTTCATACTCAACTTCATCTAAAAGCATGACCACCATCATAATGCAAAGGCAATGGAGATGGGTTGGACACATACTAGGGGGTAATACAGATTCAACCGCCAACATTACCCTTCACTGGACACCAGATGAGAAGCGGAGGAGAGGCCGACCTAAAGTGATATGACAACTTACAGTAGAGGAAGAACTCAAGAACTTGACAAACATGGGGCACAGTCATGAAATTGGCCAGAAATTAAAATCCTTTATTGCTGCCTTAAATTCGAATGAGCGTAATAAGTGATGATGATGATGATGACGATATGACTCTCCTGTATGCTCTGTTTTTGCCATTAGAAGACTAATTGTACTACTAGATGATGGCATCTTGACAGGGACAGAGGACAATTACTTCTTCTTGATTTTCCATATGGTGTTCAACCCCAAAAATATATGAATGCTTTCCTATGTAAATAAGGGTAACGCCTATACAAACAAAGAAAATGAAGTCAGTAGCCTAAAATGACCACCTTGGCCCCCAACTGGTCCTACAAATGCATTATAGTATAGTCTCTAAATCAAAGTTTGGAAAATCTCTTTCTTTTTAAAATCATGAGGCTATCTAAATGCAGGTTTGTAATTTCTGTATTTTCTAGAAATATTCTAGACACATTTGCCGAATACGGCCTTTTATTCCTCTCTCTTGCTATACATTTGCATTCTATTAAGCTTAAATGTGTTTGGGGCTTTGTTCACAATAAAGAAGTCCCATTATATATATTTATATTTATATATACATTCACTGCTGAGTTCAGATGTGGAAAAGGGAAATGGCATTACTGGCAGCCTTGGATATTAATTCTGACTATGAAGTAGCAGGTATCAGCCAGTAAATGACTAGATCTAAATCATATGTGACAGCAAAATAGCACAATGTAAATGTATTTTACTACCAGGCTTGGCTGGCTTTTCACAATAATGCTATTAATTGTATGAATACTTTGAATGATATAAGGACCAGCTGGGAAGCTTCTCTTATACAAAGGGGCAGACTATTTCATTTATAGGCATTCAAGCATATGGAAATCACTTAATAGAACCAGAAATATGTGATAATGTCAGTGCCCTTTTATTATATGGTTGGGTAAACAGTCTTTCTGCATTTCTCACATTTATATGGTTTTAATAGGAATTTTCTTTGCATATACTAGAGGGGTCATTTATACATGCAGGGCAGGGTGCAAAGTGCAAAGTCGACCATGTTTTTTCAGTTTGTGCCCTGCATGTAGGAGAATTACAGCCAGTTTGGCCTGCGTTTGCCATGTGAATACCGTGCTGCCTGCATTTGGCAGAGCAGTATTCATGAGGGGCAGGGGAAGGCATATAGACATTCCTTTCCTGCCCCCTAACGTGTGCGTCAGTCAGACATAAGTTAGGGACTGCTGGTGGCTTAATGCACAATGCAGCTCTGTACTTTACATGCAGCCTTGCACCAGATTTATTATCCAGTGCAAGGAGCAGTCAGATCCCAGTCAGAAGGTGCTTCCTATAGCACCATTTATTGGTCTTGCATGTATATATGAGGTATATGCAAATGACCCTTTAGATCATCTATGTTGCTGGTGATCATCTGAATGGTGAGCATTCAGATGTAACTTGCACTCAGGACAATGCAGGTGGTACAATATTTAGCACTGGTGTCTTGCACTGCCGGTGTCCTGGGTTAGATTCCAGCCAGGGCATTTTCTGCAAGGAGTTTGTATATTTTTCTTGGGCTTGCATGGATTTTCTCCCACAATCCAAAAACATCCAGGCAGGTTAATTGACTCCTGAAAAAATTGGGCCCACTGAAGGTGATAAGTACCTTAAAGTGGCCAAATACAGGCAGATTTAAGATGTTGAATTGGAAGCTTATCTGCATGTGGGACCTACCCAACCCCAAATCTGAGCAGATATTGATGACAGCTAATGTGGTCCTTAGCCAAAAAAGAGAAGTGAGCAGATGTTTCTTGGGTCAAAGCAAAGTTCTATAGTTTGGCCAATGTTATAGGTGGCAATGTGTCAAAGTATATAAGCTGAGTACACATGTGCTCAGGGTTCATTTTGCCAGTCCCCTTACCTGAGCAGGTAGAAAGGGTTCTCAGTGGAACCTACACAGGTCAGGTCTAGAAAGGATAGGCTATAAACTTTAATAGGTCACTCTAGGCGTGACAAATAGTCAGGGTTATTTAGCTGAGCAGTACAGACTCCACCAAGAAGTGTGAGAGGGATTAGATTGCCCTGAAGAAGGGACCAAGTGCTAGAACCAGGGTTTAGAGAAATTTCCTTGGGGTTCCACTTAGGATAATGCCTGGAAGCTGAGAGAGCCTCTGTACAAACTGTTTTGTTCTCTCTTTTTCTTACCCTGTGGGGACATACTGACCATTGGTGCTGTGAGCATATGTCTATCCAAGTAAATTAATGGTAACTGCTTTATCTCTGATAAACTCCTATGGGGACTTTGTTCTCAATAAATCAGTTCTACTCTGCTTCCACACCTGTGCAAGGGCTCACTCTTGAGTGCATAGAGTCTTATGCTGGCAGAGATATGGTAACGCTCATAGGTCTGGAGAAAGATGCAACTCCGATTTACTTTTGTCTTAAGTTTATATAATGATTGAGCTTCTGCCCTTGACAAACATGTGCTGTATGGGGTTGTGCTGGTGTGTTAAGTATTAAAAAAAATAATAATTTCAATAATTTTTCAAGGAATATTGTTTTTTCTTTTCTCTAATCTGCACTTTGCCGATTTGGATCTCTCTCCGAGGAATTGCTTTGCGAGAGCTGAATACTCCTGCCAAGCTGGATGTCAGATTTTTACAAGCAATATATTTTCATTGCGATGTTCGCTCAGAGGAATGTCAGCAGAAAATCAATTAGGGCTTTAAGATCGGTTACATATTGCGAATGACAGCCTTGGGGATATCCCACACTTGTCTAATTACTAAGCTTTATCTACTTTAACGACAAACTAGAATTTACTTCCAATAAAGCCATATCTTTTGTTATCTTTTCTGCTCATAGGTAGTGTGTATATGTGTTTGAAGCTGCAGAAAAATACATGTATGTTATACAGAATGCTCTGGGGTTTTCTGGATAACTGATCTTTCTACAACTTGTATCTTCAAACCTTAACTAGAAAATCATGTAAACATAAAATAAACCCAATAGGCTGGTTTTGCTTCCAATAAGGATTAATTATATCTTAGTTGGGATCAAATACAAGCTATTGTTTTATTATTACTGAGAAAAGGGAAATCATTATTCAAATTTTGGATTATTTGATTTAAATGTAGTCTATAGGAGATGACCTTCCCGTTATTTGGAGCTTTCTGGAAAAGGGATTTGTGGATAACGGAATTAGATCTTACTTTGGATCAATTACAAGATATTATTTTATTATTCCAGAGAAAAGGGAAATCTGCATTATTTAGATGAAATGGAGTTTATGGGAGAAGGCCTTCCCATAATTTGGAGCCTTCTTAATAACGAGTTTCCAGATAACAGATCCCATACCTGTAAATTTAAATGTTAAAATAATAACACACTGGAAGTTTATATAGCAAGCAGACAACGAGACAGTTCATAATGCTACAATAGCAGCATTTTAAATAATGGTACAGGTATGGGATCCATTATCGTTATCCAGAACTACGAAGTCTCTCATACTCCATTATAATCAAAGAATCCAAATCTTTAAAAAAGATGTAATAATAAAACAGTCGCTTGTACTTGTTCCCAACTAAGATTTAATTAATCCTTATTTGAAGCAAAACCAGCCTATTGGGTTTATTTAATGTTTACATGATTTTCTAGTAGACTCAAGTTATGAAGATCCAAATTACAGAAAGATCCATTATCCGGAAAACCCCAGGTCCCAAGCATTCTGTATAACAGGTCCTATACCTGTACCTTTATTTAGATGTAAACCTTCATTAAGATACCATCATTGCACCACAACCTGCCTTAATATCATTTCTGACTAGTCCCGTGTTGCTGTAATTGGGACTGGCCCACCAGGATACCAGGAACAGTCCTGGTGGGTCCAGACATCAGTGGGCCCTCATGCTCACCAATCCATTTTGCATTGCAGGCCTATAGCTTGGTCATTTCTAAAAAAAAAAAAAAAAGGAGTAATAGAGAGAAAGCTAGATGATAGTATAGAGAAGCACGATAAAGAGAAGAAACTAGGAGAATGAGGAAAATGAGGGAGAGGAGGAAAAATAACGTGGATAGTGTGCCTGTATTCTAAGGTTTCGGGTGGCTCCTTCACTGGATGTAAGTTCTTATACCATTAAGTTTACCTGATAAATATACAAAGGCTTTCTCTAAAGCAGGGATTTTTAACCTAAGGGTCAAGAACCAAAATTGCGTTTCCAGGTTGCTTAGGGTGGTTCGCCATGGTGCCCTGAACATTAGTGAAGTGTTGACTGCAATAGAAAATAGTGATTAAAAACAACATATAACTGGTTGTAGACCAAAGTTTGGGCTAATTCCTCAACTCTACTTGGGTCTCCACTGGAAAAAGTATTTTGATTTCACATTTATCTGTAAAGGAATAATTCACATTGTGTTTTGATAATAACTACTTTATGATATCTGTAGCAATCATTGGTGTCCTGAAGAATTGAGAAAAGAAGGGTGATTTGGGGAATTTTCAATAAATGATGGAACCCTAAGACCCATGGGTCATACATCGTTTTTTTGGGTTGAAAAAAGACCAGCGTCTATCAAGTTCAACCCCTCCAAATGAACCCCAGTGCACATATATAAACCTACCTACACCCTCCCGTACATAAATGATATATCCCAATATGTATACTAATTGTAGATTCTAGTATCACAATAGCTTTGGATATTATGCATGTCCAAGAAATCATCCAAGCCCCTCTTTAATGCATTAATGGAATCATCCGGCAGGGCATTCTCCAACCTCACTGTCCTCACTGTGAAGAACCATCTACATGGCTTCAAATGAAAGTTCTGTTCCTCTAGTCTAAAGTCGTGGCCTCTGGTGCGGTGATCTTTTTTATGGTCAAATCTGTCATGTACCCTAATGTACTTCATTAGTTATCATGTCCCCTCGCAAGTGACTGTTGCCCAGAGAAAACAACCCCAATCTTTGCATTTCGAAGAACTTTGTCACCCAAGACAAAGGTGACTATCTGTGTCCCACCACCCCATTGAAGGAAGGGTAATGAGAGAAATTGAGCTGCTCTAATGATGAGGGGTTAATTTAGTGCATATTCAATACCACAATAAATATATTTTCTGTATTTCCAGTCCCTTTTGAAAAAAAATAGCTGTGCCCAAGGCATGTGCCTCTGCCTCCTACATCTCAGTACGTCTGCTAGAATACCAGTATCACATCCATTAATTATCTCTGCATTAACTAACA
Source organism: Xenopus petersii (assembly GCA_038501925.1). NCBI lineage: Eukaryota > Metazoa > Chordata > Amphibia > Anura > Pipidae > Xenopus > Xenopus petersii. The sequence goes on from CM076678.1 coordinate 14,334,389, forward strand.
TAGTGGTTCAGTGAAAAATGGTTTTGGTGGTCGCTTAGTGAATACTCAGGAGCTGCTGGGGCAATGACAGTAATGCTCTGGTGGCCTCATGATCAGCTTGGGTTTTAGGGTGATCACATTATTAGTGGGACAATTAATTTTCTAGCATTTTTTATTATACAGATATAAAGTCACAGATGAAATATTGGCCTTTTCAACAACTACTTAATATTTTGAAGGAGGTTTTATCGTAATATCTTTTCCATTCAGATAATCCCTTCCCATTGTTTTTGTACCCCCCCCCCAGGGCCACAAATGGGAACAGGGGAAGGTTAACCAAATTTAGATCAAGATTTATGGCACCGTGTGTCATCGCTACAGTCAGACTCCGGCCCATTGTTATTTTAGCTTTAGCCCAGTCTCTGCCAGCGCACCTAGGGTTAAACTAAACGCCCAATAAAATGACTAAAAGCCCCCATGGGCAGGAGAAAAGTCATTTAAAGGAGTTAGACTGTTATCATTGAAAGGGAAATTTCACACCATTGTATAGGACATAATGCATTTGAAAATCATTTCAGGCAGTTCTGTCAGGCTGATAACCAAAACCAATTTCCAGATATAATATTCAGAGAAAACTCCTACGCTGCCGTATCCGGACATGCTAAGTGTATTCATTGCTTGGCCAGCATTTGTCACGGTATATATATATATATATATATATATATATATATATATATATATATATATATATATATCCCATAAATACAGCCCTACCTGCCCTACAGTTGCCCCTCCATTCCCTGACACCATCTTTCTTTACTATCCAGCAATTACAGCTCCGTCAACACCATCATCTAGTCTTACAATACAAACATGGGACTTTTTTACAGATGGGAAGGTGCATGTTCTGGAGTGCTATGGGCCACCAAAACCACACCCCTTAAAGCACTATTCATAGTGTACTTGCACCTACCCATTTGACAATGCAAGCTGTAGACCGCACCAACAGCTGTAAACCGGTCATACATACAGCGTTCCTTACTGCCTTGTGTCCCCCAGCATTCCTGGTTTGCAGGTTCTAAATAACAAGAAAGTTTAGGGGTGTTCCTATGAGCTGCCTACTTCCATTGTTCAATATCAGTCCTGCACCGGTCTAGATTTGTGCCCTACCTGACTCCATCTTGCCGACCCACTAGGCACCTTCCCCAGATGCCCTACCAGACAATACCTGCAAAGGTTGCATTTTTTTCAACCTTTCGACCACAAAGCCAGAAATTACATCACCATAGACTATGGTCCATGGTGACTCCGGTGGTAGATCAACCAGGTCAATGGAAATTTGGAGTCTGCACTCTTCCAGAGTAGCCTATCAGGGACTTTCCACCATAAAAATTTGCAGGTATACAAACTAAAGCAGGACTCTGTATCTACGCCATCCTCTCTAGTAAACTGGTAGAGGTGGAAGTATTCAGGGGGCCTCCGTGGCCATGCCCCTGATGTGCTTGTTTCCATCCCACGTGAACTGCCTGAACCCTGCCCTTTTATAGGTAGCACCATTCCTTTAGTTGCAGTCCAGGCTTTGGACGGGACCCTCATGAAATGTGTTGATGGGGTTCCTGAATATAGTACTGCTTTGTTCCCCTGATGATGTCCCTGATTGGGGGATCTAAGGGTGTCTCCGAATTATCTCCAAGATTTAACTGATAATTCTGTGACCATTTAAAGGGGGTTAATACAGTGTTTGTTAAACGTTTTCCCAGGGTAAGGAAATTAAGTTGGGGAAGTAGCCAAAAATAATTATAGAAACAGTAACACAGCTAATAATAACTTTAATTTCATATATAGAGTTCATATTGTTAAGGGGGAACCTGGAGACCCACCTTAAACAGCATGGGGACCTATTTTTAGGTCCCACAGGTAAAGAATCCTTGTGTTCCTACCAGCTGTACGATTAAACAAAATATCTGTCCCAAAAACTGTCATTTGTTAAAAATAAGTTTTATTCAATTTTATATCATATCAGATTAAAATTCGTACATACTGACCGCATATGACCCACCTTACACCTTTCGTACCCTCCGGGACTTTAAATACCTATAATTAATTACCGGAGGTATGAAACGCGTAAGGTGGGTCATAATGGGGTCCCTTTTCTACTGATTTTAATCTGATATGATGTAAAATTAAATAAAACGTTATATTTTTAACGAATTATGGGTTTTGAGACATATACAGTATTTTGTTTAATCGTATTATGGTGCCTTGGTAATTGGGGTACGTCCCTATAACCCTGCCGCCTTTTTTGGACTGAGAGCATGGACTTCTCCTTTTCTTTAGTAATACCATTCCTACCAGCTGTGCCTCATTTATCTTCTGCAACTTCCACCATGTTTCTCCTGCTGCCCCTCCCCAAGGAACCCCTCCTGATGGCCAAAGCATGAATCTCATTTCACAGGCGTCTATTATTTATTATTACATTTATTCTGCTATTCCTGCTGAGGCTTTAATATTAATACAGAGAATTGATGTGAACGGGCTGGCAGTTTCAATTGAGAGCGAGATGACGTTCCTGTAATAAGATTTCTGGTGCAGGGGATTCACTGAAACTCTTAATCCCGCTGACAGTTTCCTCTGTCTATGGTGGCAGATTGTCAGCTGAGAACTGTCCCCTGAATGTCTTACATATCTGATATCTTCATGCAATGCCTGGAATGAGACCACACATTGTCCCCTTACTGTATTACACCGTGGGGCCAGATCTCCCCCATTCACACTTTAACAGGATTTCCTAGAAGCTCAAGAGATGACACATTATTATTGCTGCCAAGGTGATGCAGCCGTGTAACCTGTTCATTATGTATGTAATCATTCAACAAGAAACTCACGTTTTTTTCCAGCATTTGAACACTTAAATAGCACTTTAATAATTTTATTGGGAAGCAAAAACATGACTAAGCAAGGAATCATGAGATAAGTAATACAATATCATTGATTTATATCCTTAATGCAAGTAAGGAAATGATACCAAGGGCCTTCCTTGTTCTTACCCAACTTGCAACTTCCTGAAACTCCCAGTACAGCATGCGTAACATGGGACTTTGTTTCTCTCCGGTGTCCCTATACTGGTGGGTGACCCTGGGGTATTTACCCTCCTGGTCTCCTCAATGAAGCCTCCGGCTGCTCTAACACTTCTTCTTACTACCATACTTCTCCTATGTAGACCTACCTCTACCTCAGACTCTTCTGGCACCAACTGCCCTATCTAGCAAGTGTGGTCCAGACTGAGACTGAGAAAATGGCAACTTCCCTTTTGAAAGACTAGGGAAACATGACAGTCCTGGCCAACTACATAAACAAAGACACTTTGAATTGGATTGGGAAACAGCTCCTCAAAGTAAAGGTGAGCAAAATGTTTACCTCTTATAGTTTTGGGTCATCCATTACTTTCTACAGTTCTCTATATTAAAGTTTCCATCTGTGCTCCAAGTTCACAACACCCCCCACCCTCCCTTCCCTCCCCCTTGCAACCTATCCATTCCACATCTGCTCCCACACACCCATCTCACCTGTCCACTAACTTCTGCTGCTGCCATCTACCAATCTCACGTCTTCTCCCATCCCACCTGCCTCATAGATGTCAACTTACAATTAAGTCTAGCTGGGGATCTGTGGTTCGTGTAGTAGGAGTGGCCTATTGGGAGTCCCTGATGATGTCACTGCAATGCACAAAGATCCTGCTTGCATCACTTCTTACTAACTGGGCATGAGTGTATTCAATTCAGATGAGGACTTGTAAAAAAAGGTGGGGAAAGCCTTAGCGTAATGGGAAGCTTCCTGAGGAACTTAGGAGCATTAACAGATCTGCTGTCTGTTCAATAGGGATGTAGCGAACTGTTCGCCGGCGAACTAGTTCGCGCGAACTTCGACTGTTCGCGTCCGCCGCAAGTTCGCGAACGTCGCGCGACGTTCGCCAATAGGCGTTCGCGTCAAAATCGTTCGACCATTCGATCGCTAAAATCGAACGATTTTCGTTCGAATCGAACGATCGAAGCCATTGGATTGAATGAAATCATTCGATCCAATGGCTTCGATCGTTCGATTCGAACGAAAATCGTTCGATCGAACGATTTTCGGATGTTCGAAGTTCGCAAACTGTTCGCGAACTGTTCGCATTTTTTGCCGGTGTTCGCGAACGGCGTTCGCGAACACATACACGGCAGTTCGCTACATCCCTACTGTTCAATTTCTGCTCTGTTACGGCCATCTGTTGCCCCATCCCATCTCTGCTCCCTCCTGCCATCTTTTTCCTGACTCATCCAGACTGTTCCGGATACACATGGATCCAACTTAAGAGAAAGGGGACCAATAGTGGAGGGGTTTTAAGAAATAAAGAAGGAACTGTGGGAGGAGTGAGAAAAATGATCAGTAGACTATAAATATATATAGATATATATATATATATATATATATATGAATAATTTGCCCCCCTGTTCTAAAATACAAGTATATTGTAGGTCACCAAGGGGTTTTAAGAACCATATAAAAGCACAATGTCAAAGGCCAAATGCATTTATACAGGTCACGGTCCCTACGTTTTTGTTACTTGGTGAAATTTGATTGAAGCTACTGCACTACAGGTAATTTCTACTTTCAATACTTTGAAAAATGCCCATATTCTGTTTTAATGTTGCCATGGCTTGGATGGAGACAGAAGCTGAAGGCTCTTGGAACGCTGACTGTGAACGCTTACTTGTACCAATTCTCGTAGCCAGCAGAGTGCCACTTCCTATGATTTCCGAAAACAAGGTCTTAGGATGATGTATTGGGGTTAGCATCTTCCATTTCTGCCACAGTTCATTAAAATGACGGGAAATCTCCATATCTGAAGGAGCATCCATCAGCTAAACTGAGATCCAGTTTTTATTATAGACTGACTATGACTATATACAGTTAGACGTAAGACTTCACAAGATGTTGCCTTAGAAAGTCAGCTCTAGAGGAAGGTTGTGAGCCATGAGCGTATAACTGCTGCGGTAGTAGTGCCACCATACATTACTTCCGACTGACTGCAATATTGTCTTCAATTTCAAAATGCCTTTCCCGCATCCATACGGCCATGAGCTAATCTGCCATTTGTGCACAAGGCACAGGGTGCAAGTGATGTCTTAGACCCAGCAGCTGGTGCTAAGTACAAGGCACAATTGAAGGGTATTTAAACAAAACCCTCAAATTAGTTGCACCCATTTATTAAAGACTGCAGGTGTTAAGCAATGCTGGTCCTTATTGCTGGTGGCAACATTGGTTTTGCACTCAAGGAGGTTAATGTTTATAAAAACCCAAGAAACCCAACCCAAGACTAGGAGAATGGAATGGAAGGTTACAGCAATTTCAGGAGCTATTACTTTGTGCCAGAGAGCAAGTGATGGTGAATTGCACCTTTCTCTTTCTGAAAAGGCCTTAATCATGTAATAAATCAGCTGTAATGGTTTGCAGACGGGGAAATAAAATGAAATGGAGTGTGAAATATACGGGGACAATGGACAATAGTGAGCAAGTGGGTGAGTTGGGGGTTGAACGGATGAATAAGGAAGTGTGACTGGAGAGAATGAGAGCGGAAAGGATAAAAAGTATCTGGGAGAGTAAACTATAAGGGGTTTATTAAAAAAATGTTCCTTATCCTTAGTAATTCTTCTGCCTTAACGGTTTTGTTTACCTGTAAATGAACTTTTTGTATGATGTAGAGGTATTCTGAGACAATTTGCAATTTTTATTATTGGTGGTTTTTGTGTTATTTAGCTTTTTATTCAGGAGCTCTACAGTTTGCCATTTCTTTAGTCTGGTTGCTAGGGTACAAATGACCCCAGCAACCATGCATTGATTTGAATAAGAGACTGGAATATGAATAGGAGAGGCCTGAATAGAAAGATGAGGAATAAAAAGTAGCAATAACAATACATTTGTAGCCTTACAGAGCATTTGTTTTTTTAGATGGGGTCAGTGACTAGAGCCATTTTGGAGTCAGGAAGGATTTTTTTCCCCCTCTGAGACAAATTGAGAGGCTTCAGATGGGTTTTTTTTGCCTTCCTCTGGATCAACTGGCAGTTAGGCAGGTTAAAAAAGTTAAAAGGTTGAACTTGATGGACGTGTGTCTTTTTCAACCTAACTAACTATGTTACCCCTGTTTGAAAGCTGGAGAGAACCAGAAGAAAAATAATTCAAAACCTGTTTTTTTAAAAAATCAATGCCAATTGAAAAGTTACTTAGAATTAGCGATTCTATAACATATTAAATGACGGTGGGATAAGCTAATTTTTCCGCTAATTTTTGCCGCAGAAATGAGGCCCATAGACTACAATGGGAGTAAAAAAATGATGCGTGTCAAAAAAAATGTTGACGCGTGTTAAACAAATTTTGACGCCCATCGACTTTAATGCGTTTTGCCGAGCTTTCATTGCCAGGGAATTTTTGGCAAAGCGAAATGAGTCAAATTCGCCCAGTCTCCTTAGGGATCCCGCCCCTACAATTTTGCCGCCCTAGGCCTGGGCCTTTGTGGCCTCACCACAAATCCGGGCCTGTCAATGTTTATTGAAATTTTATATGAATTAGGACCTCATGGGACCCCTATACCTCCTGGGCTCCCCTGCAGCCGCAGGGTCTGCTTCCTCTATAGTTACGCCCAACTAAGATATAATTAATCCTTAATGGAAGCAAAATTGGGTTTATTTAATGTTTACATGATTTTCTAGTAGACTTAAGGTATTGAGATCCAAATTACGGAAAGATCTGTTATTCTGGAAAACCCCAGGTCCCGAGCATTCTGGATAACAGGTCCCATACCTGTATCATACTAATAGTGCATTGGAGGCCCTCAATTTTAATGTAAAAAGATGATTTATTTGGCATTGACATAGAGTATGCACCAAGAAAGCTCATTCTACCAGTTTCTTTTATTCCTTTAATTATGTTTATTTAATTGTTCCACCCCTACATTCGGCGAGTGAGCAGATCTGAGCCCCCGTATCCGTCTTTGAAATGTGGACAACAGGAACTGTAGGGAACTCGAGTGCCAGTTTAATGTTAGAGGGTATATAGTTTTTCCGGCGGATTCCTATGAGCGGAGGAGATCTGGCCAATGATATAAAAGAGGAATTTGGGTGCTGGTTACATAGCTTACTCCTATGATGACATGGAAAGAATGTCTCATCTGTAATTTTTTTTTTTCTGACTGTAATACATTCCTGTCTGTCATTCCGAAGGGCGAATTTAAATAAACAGCTGGGGCAAACAGAGGTCTCCCGGTTAAACACACAACTAATCATTCCACAAAATTCCTTTTGCAGGGATTTTGTATCAGTATCTCTGATGTCACTGGTTTGGGAATTTCTGCAGAGGTGCAAAAAAGTAGAGTCTCCCAAGGAAATGGCTTTATTTGTGGTCTTCCATATATTGTAAGTGTCGCCGAGGTTGAACTGGAAAGCTCTGCTGTGTTTGTTACATTGACTCATTAGTGACGGGTAGGGATGGGCGAATTTGACCCGTTTCGCCAAAAATTTGCGTGTCTTTTTATTTTGACGCACAAGTATATGGGTGTCATTTTTTCGGCGAAACAAGGCGAAAAAATTCGCCCATCCCTGGTGACGGGCGAATTTATTCGGCAGGCATGCATTTGCGGCGAATTCCATGATAGGGTGGAATTCCAAACTCAATGCTGAATTTGGTGCCTCCTTACTGATATATTTAAAGGAAAACGAATGTATTGCATAAAACAGCTCATAAGTAAAACCCTGCTTCATGTAAATAAAGCATTTTCATAATAATATACTTTTTTTAGAAGTATGTGCCATTGGGTAATCATAAATAGAAAAGTGGCATTTTAAAAAATAAGGGCCGCCCCCTGATCTGTTGCTCATTTTGGGGGTAAAGTTTTCCTTTAAGTTTTGGTCATCGTAAGCACAAATGGGCCGAGGCAGTGATAGATGCAAATGATATATAGAACTGAGCAAACCTGAAAACATTTGCGAAGCAGTGAAAAGTCAAAGAATTGAAGAATTGGGTCTATGTCATTTTCTTCATGATAAATGCACTGAAGTCAGTGGCTATTTTTTCTGGGATTTTTTATTGTGGCTTCATTTTGCAACAATTTTGTGAAAAAATTAGTCTGGTATTTGTGCCTGATGATGAATTCTGCTTATCACTAATCGTATGCCTATGATTAAGCAGTGAAGGAGTCATGCCGTGCTGTATATAGGGGCTTTCTGACAGACCCCTCAGTGGCAAGTTCTATCACACCAGGTATTTCTATATAAATAACAGTTTGCAGTACAAAGCCAGAGATTCTATTCTCAGTATCTTGCAGAGGAATGCTCCTCATGTTCCCATTGGGCTTCCTCACAAAATATGAATTAAGATTCTGTTTTTGCCATGAACCATTTTTATGTCTGACATCATAATGCAAATAAAGAAAGATGGGAACGGCTTCCCTTGGAAAAAATGTGCCTCCACCCAAAGTGTTATTGTGAAAGGTTCCTTAATCTTTAGAATAGAAACCCAGCCTGAATCAAGTGTCACTTTTCTGTCTCAGGGCATCTGTACATCCAGGAGTCTAGAGACATTGGGAGGTCCTTCTGCTCTGACTCCCCGATTTAGAAAATTCCTTTACACGGATGAGCAGCTACACTGCAAAGAGCCATAATAACATCCCACCTAGTGATAGTAAATAGATGTTGCTACTAGGTTTTCTACTGACAAATATACTCTTATTATTAGTGTCATTATCATTACTATGTATTTGTAAAAGGCAAGAGAGAGAGAGAGAGAGAGAGAGAGAGAGAGAGAGAGAGAGAGAGAGAGAGAGAGATGATAGATAGATAGATAGATAGATAGATAGATAGATAGATAGATAGATAGATAGATGATATATGATAGATAGATAGATAGATAGATAGATAGATAGATGAGAGAGAGAGAGAGAGAGAGAGAGAGAGAGAGAGAGAGAGAGAGATGATGATAGATAGATAGATAGATAGATAGATAGATAGATAGATAGATAGATAGATAGATAGATAGATAGATAGATAGATAGAATGATAAGTAGATAGATAGATAGATAGATAGATAGATAGATAGATAGATAGATAGATAGATAGATAGATAGATAGATAGATAGATAGAATGATAGATAGATTAGATAAATAGATAGATAAATAGATAGATAGATAAATAGATAGATATAGATAGATAGAATGATAGATAGATAGATGTTAGAATAATAAGACGACATCTTCTTCCACGCGATCTTCTTCCTGCTTTGAACAGCGTTTTGGCGCATGCGCAGTAGGAGCATTTCGCCGGTACGGATCTACTGTGCATGCGCCAAAAGTCACAAAGTACTTTTGTCGCATGCGCAGTAGATCGTACCGGCGAAATGCTCCTACTGTGCATGCGCCAAAACGCTGTTCAAAGCAGGAAGAAGATCGCGTGGAAGAAGATGTCGTCTGTGGACTCCCTGGACTGGACCAGCGCAGAAGGGTAAGTAACAAGTTAGGGGCATTTGCCCAGCGGGACGGGTAGGCCAGGGGGGAGGAAGGAGGGTGGGCAACACACGGGAGGGGGGGAGGGTTTTTGCGCCAACTAGGTTTCCTTCCCCTTTAAGGGTATTACAAATTAAACACCAACTACATTGCTGATACATTTGTAATAGTAGACAACCTTTGGTAGGTGTTTTACTGAATGATGCAGGAGGTGATTTTTTAAAAAAAATATCCAGTTATTTTTATTGTCTTCTTTGATCAATTTTTTTTTTTTTATTAAAAACCAGGGGTTCTAATCTGAAGATTTGCGGGCCATTTAAATGGCTGTAAAAAAAACATTACTGTGGGTAAAGAAAAAATGAAAGAACCAGCTACAGTTAAGATAGTATTCATTTCTTGAAGGTTTTTTCCAATAAGAATAAATCTTTGAAATGAAATCATTTTTGCATATAAAAAAAGAACACTGTTCGTGGAGCGTAGTTTCCATATACTGTATGCTTTTCACTGGTTTATAGTAGAGAAAAACATTTGTGAATATTGTGACTGTGTATATAGATATATATTGATTTTCCTTTATGTATTGGTACAGTATAAGGGGATGGGGCAAAGTCACAGGCAGGGAACAAAGTGACATGTGATGGTCACTCATACAGACATGTGCAGCATTAGGGATAATGTGACAAAATATAAATAGTCCTGAAGTTTCTCTGTAGCCACGGACTCCAGTGCAGGACTAATTATACGGTTGGACAGTGATCAGCGCCGTCTACAGTAACATCCGCTGTCACATTGCTCTGATATTCTTAGCTCGCGCAGCATTTTCTGAACACTTACTTAGAACAAGTGTTTCCTATTTGTGTACTCTTCCTCATTACCGACATGCGGCAGATATTATGACATAACAGATAAGGTTTAAAGGCACCCCCAAATAAGGACACTTTGAGGTCCGTCATGAGAATTACATACTAACATGGCTCACTGACCAGAAGAAAAAATAGACATAGAGTAAATTTTATCAGAGAGGTGCAAAGCAACGCGTTTCATGCTGTTTGCACCCTGCCCCCATGGAAAATTCATCATGTGCCTTTGGGAGCACCACCTTCCACTACCAGAAGGAGCACATACAGTTGCACCCAGTAGAATCTAGACCTGTGCACCCACATTTTCCCTGGTGGTTCTCACAACCCTAAGCCGTCCCAACTAGGGTTGCCACCTGTCCGGTTTTGAACCGGAAAGTCAGTTTTTACACCTGCTGTCTGGTGCGAAAATACCTGCCCTGTTTTCAGAATTCTAGAGCCTGTTCCCTGCGTTCTAAGCCTTTAGGGCAATCTTGGGCTGCCACATCGCTGGTCCACCCCTTTACATCACTGGCAGTCAGAAGAGCTCAACCCGCACCTGCCCGTGACCCGGAAAGGGGGGGTACGAGGTTGGCCCGAACCCGTGTCCCGCAGGTATCGCAGCACATCACTATAGCCTACCCAACTACCTCCACTGAATAACCATGGACTTCCCACTTCACACCTGAATCCTGACTGGTTTGTGTGTACCCCACCCACGGGCAGGACTCTAGCACCCAGCACTACATGCATTCAGCAAAAAGGAAACCCAGGAATTCCCACAATATGTCCCTAATAGTTTATACATCATGCAGGGCTCCCATGCACCTGCCACAGTCCTAGGGGACAGTTACGACCACCAGCGCAGTTGCAGTTCCAAATCCCATTCATTAAAGGTACATGCATCATGCGTATAGTTGCACTTGGTGCCGCTCAGTACTTGCTGTTTCCTGTTCTGAATCTACAGCAGTTGCGCCTATTGACGGAGGAGAATACGGGAGCTACCACCACCGCTAAACCAGGCGGTAGTTCCAGGGCTCCTATAGCGATCTAAGTCAAGGGACTTCTTGAATGAATCAAAGAATACAGTGTTGACTGGGAGAGAGGGAGATTGGGTGGAAGGCACATAGCGATGATTTTATTGGCAGTCCCATGGGCACAAGTGCTCCATAGATGAGCTATAAGGGGTGCAATTTGTTCTCCTTTAGGGCAGCAGCATTATTGATCAACTGGGCCCAGATAATCTTATTCTTCTCCCAGTTTTGATACATAATTGAGGGCTGACATATTTTTTTGTTTTCTGAGATAAAATGATAGAATCCAAAAAAACTGTCTTTCCAGTGGCCAAATTATTATGAAGAAGCTTAAAGGGACACGGTTTAAAAAGGAAGCATAGGATATCATCCACAGCACTCAGTTTCCTACAGATGATTCCACATATTCGGAGGTACAACTGGCGGAAAAAAATCTGGGCTCAGGTGTATGCAGTAGGTGCTGTTATCCCTTTAATAACCAAATGGTGAAGGTATCACTTTAAGTATGTAACACAGACAATTTAGGGTTCGGCCCTGAGAACCAGCATTAGAGGGGCTGCTTAAATAGAAGAATATAGTTATAGGGAGTGGTCATAAATGGCAAGAGATAGAAATTGGGAAGCTAACTATCATGGGGACTGTGGGGGGGGGGGGTGCCTGTATACATATAGTGCAATAAAGTCAGCTGATTCATGGAATTTCTCACCCTGACATGTATGTGCAAGTAGGGGCCACAGCCTTTATACAGGCCAGGGGCTTTGACTTTACTTAATCTGGTCAATGTGCAGAAATCCCCTTTTATCAGGAACTTACAAATAAAGATTTTTTTTTTCTTAAACCTTTATTCAGTCAGTCTATTCGCTAGAAAGTCAGCGCCTGGTAGAATCCTTCAGCTTAATGGCACCTGCATGTGTTGATTCCTGCCTGTCAGTTTATTATATAATGTTTCAGACAAGTAGGCTTCTGTGTCAAACAGCACTTACAAAGCCACTCGTTATTACGGGATCAATAAGGCCAGCTGCCCTTTTGCCATAATTACATCACTGAAGAGTATTGAGAAGAGCGCAGATGTACTGGCGAATCTGTAATATTATACATTGGCTGCCCTTTTACCCCTAAAGGGAATTTTCCAGGATGACAAAGCTGGGGGTATTGGCTGGATCATTTATTGGGAAGCCTTGCAATTTATCAAATTAATATACAGGTATAGGATCCCTTATCCGGAAACCCGATATCCAGAAAGCTCCGAATTACTAATGATAATGTCTCCCGTAGACTCCATTTTAACCAAATAATCCAAATTTTTAAAAATGATTTCCTTTTTCTCTGTAATAATAAAACAGTAGCTTGTACTTGATCCCAACTAAGATATAATTAATCCTTATTGGAAGCAGACTATTGGGTTTGTTTAATGTTAAAATGAATTTCTAAAGGTTTCTTAAGGCATAAAGACCCAAATTATGGAAAGATCTGTTATCCGGAAAACCCCAGGTCCCGAGCATTCTGGATAACAGGTCCCATACCTGTATTAATGTAACCTAACCAATGAAATATTCGGGACCATCAGTGGGCTGTACTTGTCTGGAGTTCAAATATTTAATCAGTCAGTAACTGGAATGTTATAAAAATACAATACTGAGAGTTACTGCAATTATTTGGGAAAAGCTTGGTGTTACGCTGGGTCTAGAAGAATGTTACCAGTTCCCCATGGATATTTACCATATTCAGCAGATGCGAAATCATTTTCATGTTCAACGTTCAGCGGAGAAGAAAGTGTTTGTAGGAGTAGGGTAACATAGTAAGTTAGGTTGAAAAATGACAAGTCTATATATATATATTTTTGCCTTCCTCTGGATCAACTAGCAGTTATATATATATATATATATATATATATATATATATATATATATATAAATCTATATATCTATATATATATATATGCCTAACTACTAGTTGATCCAGAGGAAGGCAAATCCCCATTTAAAGCTTTTACAAATGGGTTCTACCAAGGAAAGCTTCACCAACTCTTAGGGGCAGATTCACTAACTTCGAGTGAAGAATTCGAATGAAAAAAACTTCGAATTTCGAAGTTTTTTTGGGTACTTCGACCATCAAATTGGTTAAATTTGTTCGAATTCGATCGAAGTCGAACGAAATCGAACGATTCGGAGTAAAAATCGTTCGACTATTCGACCACTCGATAGTCGAAGTACTTACCCTTTAAAAAAAACTTCGACCCCCTACTTCGGCAGATAAAACCTACCGAAGTCAATGTTAGCCTATGGGGAAGGTCCCCATAGGCTTGCTAAGCTTTTTTTGATCGAAGGATTTTCCTTCGATCGTTTGATTAAAATCCTTCGAATCGTTCGATTCGAAGGATTTAATCATTCGATCGAACGAAAAATCCTTAGATCGTTCGATCGAATGTTTAGCGCTAAATCCTTCGACTTCGATATTCGAAGTCGAAGGATTTCAATTCGAGGGTCGAATTTCGAAGTATTTTTAACTTCGAAATTCGACCCTTAGTGAATCTGCCCCCAAAAGTTATTTCTTCTAAGCCTCCAGACCACTGGAATCCCATGTCTAAGGCTCCATGACTGAAATACTCCCCAGTTGCTGATAAAAGTATGCCTGATACCTTTCCTAAAAGGTGGTGGCAGTCATTTTACAGTTGCCTTTGCCTTAGACCAGTGCTTCCCAAAGGAACCAAGGTTGGTCACGAGTCCAACTATCTTTTCTATTTTCAATGTAATATCAAAATCTAGCGCTACCTCCAATGGGCAATAGGAGGACAATAAAGAACTAGACAAAGAGGAAAGACTAGAGATCTGGGACAGGACTGGATGGAGAAGCAGACGAGACTGGGACAGGACAGAGAAGGACAAGAAGCAGGATGGCATGGAGCAGGCAAAGAAGCAGGTTGGGCAAAAGCAGTCTGAGAAGCAGGTTGAAGAAACATGACAGGAACATAAGCAAGGAAGGATCAGGAAGGTGCAAGCCAGGAAAAGCAAGAGCCAGGGTGATGTCTTGGTGATCCAACAACAATGCTCTGGTCAGGAATTGATGAGGGAGAAGGCTTAAAATAGGACACAACCTGCTGATTGGGTAGTCTTATATCAGGTAGGGCTACTGGGATGTACCAGACACAATGGAGAAAGAAAAGTGAAAAGACCATGTTTCTTCAGGAACCTCCCAGGTGCTTGTTCGAACCCCAGTTACTCATGTAGGGCAGCCTCCCTTTTGATGTTATTACAGGAGTGATTAGAAGGGCAGTCTCATAATCTATAATGTTATTTTAGCAGCAGACCATAATGAGATAACGTTAATGAGATACTTTAATCATCACATTATAAACGGTCACCTTTATGTCTTGTAAGTAAGCCTGGCAAATGCATTATTTGTGATTATTAATAAATGTAGGAACATTTGGATAGATTGGCAGATGTTCCCTAAGAAATGAAAAGGAAGAAGGAGTCTCTGATGTTGAGCCCATTTGATTTAGATTAATTGTAGCATTTTGAGCCTGAAAGACATTCTTCAGATGGTGTGAAGGTGAGGACAGCAGCGCTCACACAGTAAGAAAAAGACATTTGGAAAATGAGAGGTCAGCGCCAGAATTGGGAGTTGTCAAAGCTGACCTCTATTCACAGCATGATTGGCATTCTTGGGAAACTATCTAAGAGAGCGAGTAGGTGCAGAGAGGGCAGATGAAGGTGATTTGGACATGATTTATACGTTAGGGGCCTTTAATTATTTTAACCTGTAACAAATAATTCAGTGATATGAAGAACCAGCGCAAATTTTGGGGCTTTTATTTCTTTATCCTCATTAGATTAGTGCCTGGTCTGTGTGGCAAGAATAAAAGCAGTTTTCCTGTCCTTTGCAGGAATATACAACCTTCCCTTAGTTTATGCTGCATTTGCCATGACATCCATGGAAAATCAGATTTATGCTGTATCACAACAGCCCCAGACACAGAATCTCCTATTCATGCCTTCCTGTGACTGTGGATAACACCTCAATCAGCTGCCTCCAATCTGATGGTGGCTGATTTAATTATGAGCAGGTTTAAGGTCAACCCACTCAATTCACTTTTTTGCTGAATCAAACACCTATACACTGGAAGCAGTTGACAAAAATTGTGGGTAAGGCAGGTTTGAGCCAAAACAGTGAGCCCCGGTTATTGGTTTGGGCAGGTTTAGAACTCCTCACATAGGGGTTGATCCCACCCATATGTAAGTCGGGAGTTGTCTCAGGTCAAAAGAGGACTTCCTTTTGGGTTGGAGGCCGGTAGGGTTCTAGGCTGAAAAATATCTGACCCGCTCATCGCTGGTCTGATTCTCTTGAGGAGCTGAGGGTGGAGAAAGAGCCAGAGTGGCCTTACTAGATATCAAGATAATTTACAACTCTGGGGGGGCGTAAGTGCAAGATTGCTCCATGCAGAGTCAGGAGATTCAGCCTAGCCCAGCCTGTGCCTCCTTCATCTCAGGTGGGGGGTAGATGAGTAGACACCTACAGGCCTCCCCCTGCCCATGTAGCGGAAAAAGTGTAAAAGTATAAAGGGCATGTAAAGGCAAAAAAATAAAATCCTATTTTTACTTTCTTTAATGGAAAAGAAATATGTATCTCCAATTATTAAAAATGTGCACCATTTTTATAAGAAACCTGACTGTATGCAGTGAAATTCTCCCTTCATTTACTGCTGTGGATAGGAATTGTCAGACGGTCCCTAACTGCTCTGCAGGGAAACAATCATACTTATGAACAGCAGGGAGAGCCCCCGTCTTACTTCCCAGCCATGCAGAACTCAAGCAGCTTTGTTTGTTTCCATGTAGAGCAGTTGGCGACTGTGTAGAGATTTGTATTGGATTTTATTTTTGATATTTTCTGTTTCAGCTGCAGGGACAAAGATCATGGAGCACGATTTAATAGATGGTATTCTATTTGGAGGATTATTTTGCTGCAGTCACTGGTTCTGCAGAGTTGGAGAACATTTGTTTTAAACATTACATGACAACACAGGACCCAGTGCAGTCTGTATATTCTGATTATTAATCTGTCTTGCTGTATCAGTTTCTGGCAGATAGTATTTGATTTGTGCTGTTTTCATAATTTATGATGATCCCTAAGCAGCTCAGACCACACTGAGCATGTGCACAGTCTTGGTCTTGCAAAGATGTTTAACAAAGTTCCAAGATGGTGACCCTCTGTGGCCAACTTTGAAAGCATAAATCATTTTTTTGATTAGGCTTGTGGTGCAGTAAGTTCATGTTAATGTTTAGTATACAAAATACAGCATTTGTAACATTATTCTATTTCAGACTTTACTTCCCCTTTGAAAAGATGGAGAATGCCAAACCTACTTTAACTCTGGGTCAACGGACTTAAAGCTTGCACAAGTTCTAGTAACCCTTAGCAACGTTGCAACTTTTATTACTTTATAGGTCTACATGGATTCCTGTGGGTTGTGCAATGAACTGCTGCATGGATTTGGATTGGGGTGAAAAAATGGAAGCCCTTTTGGAAGCTTCCCAACAATTTACATTTGTTACAGTGATTACCTGCCTGGATAATTCCTCTTAAGGACTGTCTGAAGCCTGAACTTTGTTTTTTTTTTTTTATTTGAAATGGTTACTGTTCTTGGGTTGTTGGTTGCTAGGTTTATTCCAGGCCTGTCTAAAAGTGGACAGTTCATACATTGCTTACAACAGTAATCCAGAATAATCCATGTGTTTGGACTGTTGTTAGGTTTCTTACCACTGTATGAACAGTACCTTTTACATGAACGTTCCATCTAGTTAGATTTCATTGCAACTCATGATTCTTTAGACTGACACTGTCAATCAAAAGCTGAGTAAATATAATGAGATCCCTCTAATTAAGCAGATGATGGAATCAGGAGACACTCAAGAACCTACAAGATAGAAGTTTGTATCACCCAGTCAAAAATGAGACCAGAATGTTGAATGGTATTTACTTTGAATTCCTGTGATTCTGTTTAACCTGAGTTGGTCAAGATAACCAAAAGTATATCACAGAGGATACACATTATTCCATCTCAGTCTCTTACTTTGGAAACTTCCGCACACATAACTGTTGCTATTCAAGGACATTATTTCAATGCCCAGTCTATTCTGTAAAGCAGTTGGAGACGCAGATCTCTCTTACTCTGTTTTAAAAGCAAGCCCGGATCATAATAAGATATCCTGTCAAACAGGTATGGGCCTTAGGGGCTTTATCATTTATTTATTAATGGGATCAATTAAAAACATCCATAGACAACAATGTAAGGCAAACTTTGTACAGTCTTGGACCAGTTTCAGCTTGTAAATTAACTTTCCTGGAAAAGGATTAGAAAAAATATATTTTTCGTAAATCAAACTTTAAAAGGCAATTTAAGTTGAAGGCTAAATTTGAAAAAACAAATGAGGTGTCCCATTTATTTTACCATGCAATCTCTGAAAAATAACTTAAGGACAAGTAAAAATCACTGTACGTTACTAAATAATATTAGGTAAAGTGGCACATACACAGTATACTGGATGTATTGCCGGCACACTCTTGGATAAGGAGCATGTCTATAACACATGCCTAGATGCTATGGTTTTGTATAAGGGACATGTTTATATTAGATTCCTAGCCTGGTTCTGGATAAGGGTCATGTCTATAGTAGATATCTACCTGGCATGGTTTTGGATAAGGGGTATGTCTATATAAGATGTCCAGCTGGCATGGTTTTGGATAAGGGGTATGTCTATATTAGATGTCCAGCTGGCATGGTTTTGGATAAGGGGTATGTCTATATTAGATGTCCAGCTGGCATGGTTTTGGATAAGGGATATGTCTATATTAGATGTCCAGCTGGCATGGTTTTGGATAAGGGGTATGTCTATATTAGATGTCCAGCTGGCATGGTTTGGGATAAGGGGTATGTCTATATTAGATGTCCAACTGGCATGGTTTGGGATAAGGGGTATGTCTATATTAGATGTCCAACTGGCATGGTTTGGGATAAGGGGTATGTCTATATTAGATGTCCAACTGGCATGGTTTGGGATAAGGGGTATGTCTATATAAGATGTCCAGCTGACATGGTTTTGGATAAGGGGCATGTCTATATTAGATGTCTAGATGACATGGTTATGGATAAGGGGTATGTCTATATGAGATGTCCAGCTGGCATGGTTTTGGATAAGGGATATGTCTATATTAGATGTCCAGCTGGCATGGTTTGGGATAAGGGGTATGTCTATATAAGATGTCCAGCTGGCATGCTTTTGGATAAGGGGCATGTCTATATTAGATGTCTAGATGACATGGTTATGGATAAGGGGTATGTCTATATGAGATGTCCAGCTGGCATGGTTTTGGATAAGGGATATGTCTATATTAGATGTCCAGCTGGCATGGTTTGGGATAAGGGGTATGTCTATATAAGATGTCCAGCTGGCATGGTTTTGGATAAGGGGCATGTCTATATTAGATGTCTAGATGACATGGTTATGGATAAGGGGTATGTCTATATGAGATGTCCAGCTGGCATGGTTTTGGATAAGGGTCATGTCTATATAAGATGTCCAGCTGGCATGGTTTTGGATAAGGGTCATGTCTATATAAGATGTCTAGATGACATGGTTATGGATAAGGGGTATGTCTATATGAGATGTCCAGCTGGCATGGTTTTGGAAAAGGTGTATGTCTATATAAGATGTCTAGCTGGCATGGTTTTGGATAAGGGATATGTCTATATTAGATGTCCAGCTGGCATGGTTTTGGATAAGGGATATGTCTATATAAGATGTCCAGCTGGCATGGTTTTGGATAAGGGGCATGTCTATATTAGATGTCTAGATGGCATGGTTTTGAATTAAGGGTATGTCTATATTAGATGTCTAGCTGGCATGGTTTTGGATAATGGGTATGTCTATATTAGATGTTCAGCTGGCATGGTCTATAGACATGTCTATATCAGATGTCTAACTGGCAAGCTCTTGGATACATTTGTTTACATTTGATGAATGTACAATCTTTGTCGTAAATAAGTGTCACACCCCCTTGCACAATTCCTGTAAGGAACTTCAGCATTTGGTACAGAGAGCCACAAAAGCAGTGGCCTTTCATATCACAATAACTAGCCAGCCAACACACAGCCTTATCCATTGTTCTTGAATTACCCTTAGCCACTGTGCAATGTAATGCATGGGGTGATGTGCTAGACAGACTGTAAAGTGAAATTAAGTATGGGGCTACTTTGTGCAATGTACAGTATAGACAGGAGCATTCTGTGCAGTGAATGGGGGAGAAATATATGGTGCACGGGGGATAAGAAGTGTATTGCAGAAACTCTGCACATTGCTGGGGCACTGATGGGCTCATGTTGGACTAAGATGTATGGTACTGTTATATCTTGGGCAATGACAGCCACATGAACTGTAGCGGTGGAAAATTTCATGGCATGCCTGTTGAAAGTAAGATAATTTAGATGACAAGGGAGCAGAGAGAAAAGCAAGGAATGCTGGGAACTTCTTTGCGCAAACATTAAAGTCACATCAAAAGAAGAATTTGGATTTAGAGTCGTGACTCCTAATATTGCACACAAAAACAAAATCAAAGGATTCAGCTAAATACTGAACATTAAACCAAGGACAGCTGGATAAGGATTTTGGTCAGTTTTGCTTGTGTACTGTACATGGCCACAATGTTAATTAAGGATTTGAACATCATTGTTTAATTCATCTTAATATGATCAAAAAGATGAGAATTTGAAGTAAATACAATGATATTCAAAGCCCACAAAGAATTTTTTGATGATCACTTTGCGCAACCTCCATACTAATTATGTGTTGTGACTCATCAGGCCCTGCACACCCATGTAACATGACTGACAGTTTATTAAATTATTTTACAACATATGGTGTAAACTGTCTCCGGTAGCTATGGAAACCATACTGCCATGGAAGCACTTTGGCTCGCTGCATGAGCTTCTGATTTGCAAGGGGAGAGCTCCTAATACGCTGATTTAAATTCACAAGACAATTCAGAATACAGATGGCACAGAGATGCCTGATATGAAGAACACGAGGGGACAAAACCAGTGTGTAACATGAGATGAAGTGCAAATAAGAATAGTAGAGAATAGTAAGGGGTGTGAAGGATTATTCTCACCAAAAATTGAGAAATGAAATGAGTCCCCTAAATTAAAAAAAAAAAAAACATAATAAGAACCTTTCAGGTCTGCGGTTCCTACACTCAAGGTAGCCATACATTATATGAAGTTGCCAAATGAGTAGATCTTTCACTGATATGCCCACCTTGACGTGGCAAACGTTGAGTTGAGGACCACACCAACGAGCAGATGCGGACCTGGATCTGACTGGAAAATCATACATGCCGGATCGACATCTGGACAATTTTCTGATAGATATTGGTAGGGTGGGTCTGTTGGAGGGCCCCAAACATGGACAGAGAAGGACCCAAAACAGCAGCTTAAATCTGCACATGGTTTATCACCTGGCAATTCTTTCTCCTCACTACTTCTTGGAGCAGCAGCTGCTTCTCTTGCTAGTCTGACCTGTCTATCTGACATCTCTTATGGGTGTCATATGGCACAAATTACTATCCATTGTCTTTACCTTGTTCACAGGCTCCCTGCACCTTAAGGCCATACACAGGGAGATTTCGTCAAACGAGCGGATCTCTCCCCAATATGCCCACATTGAGTTGGGTGATATCGGGCTGATCTGATCGTGGGGCCTAGGGCCCAATGATCGGATCAGAATGGAGGCAATATGGAAGGTCGGATTGTGGGACCGCATCAACGAACAGATGTGGCCATAATCCGACAGGATTTTTTACCCTGCCTGATCGACATCTGGCCGGGGGCCTTTAGAATCCAAAGCCTTTAGAATTCAAAACTTAATACTGGGGCTTTTTGCTCCAGGCTCCCAGCACATCAACTTGTTTATTAATGACCTGGAGGTGGGCATTGAAAGTACTGTTTCTATTTTTGCAGATGATACTAAATTGTGCAGAACTATAGGTTCCATGCAGGATGCTGCCACTTTGCAGGGTGATTTGTCTAAGTTGGGAAACTGGGCAGCAAACTGGAAAATGAGGTTCAATGTTGATAAATGCAGGTTATGCACTTTGGCAAAAATAATATAAATGCAAGTTATACACTAAATGGCAGTGTGTTGGGAGTTTCCTTAACTGAGAAGGATCTAGGGGTTTAATTCTGGGCAGTGTCATTCTGTGGCTACTAAAGCAAATAAAGTTCTGTCTTGCATAAAAAAGGGCATTAACTCAAGGGATGAAAACATAATTATGCCTCTTTATAGGTCCCTGGTGAGGCCTCATCTGGAGTATGGGGGCAGTTTTGGACTCCAGTCCTTAAGAGGGATATAAATGAGCTGGAGAGAGTGCAGAGACTAAGTGCAACTAAACTGGTTAGAGGGAGGGAAGACTTAAATTATGAGGGGAGACTGTCAAGGTTGGGGTTGTTTTCTCTGGAAAAAAGGCGCTTGCGAGGGGACATGATTACACTTTACAAGTACATTAGAGGACATTATAGACCAGTGATCCCCAACCAGTAGCTCGTGAGCAACATGTTGCTCTCCAACAACTTGATTGTTGCTCCCAGTGGCCTCAAGCCAGGTGCTTATTTTTGAATTCCAGGCTTGGAGGCAAATTTTGGTTGTATAAAAACCAGGTGTACTGCCAAACAGAGCCTCAAGGTAGGTTGACAATCCACATAGGGGCTACCAAATGGCCAATCACAGCCCTTATTTGGCACCCCAAGAACATTTTTCATGCATGTGTTGCTCCCCAACTCCTTTTACTTCTAAATGTTGCTCACGGGTTCAAAAGGTTGGGGATCCCTGTTATAGACAAATAGCAGGGGACCTTTTTACCCATAAAGTGGATCACCATACCAGAGGCCTCTCCTTCAGACTAGAAGAAAAGAACTTTCATTTGAAGCAACGTAGGGGGTTCTTCACAGTCAGGACAGTGAGGTTGTGGAATGCACTGCCGGGTGATGTTGTGATGCTGATTCAGTTAATGACTAAGAGGGACTTGGATGATTTTTTGGACAGAAATAATATCAAAGGCTATTGTGATACTAAACTCTATAGTTAGTATAGATATGTTATATAGAATTTATGTGAAATTATGGAGGGGTGTGTGTGTATGGATGCTGGGTTTTCATTTGGAGGGGTTGAATTTGATGGACTTTGTCTTTTTTCAACCCGATTTAACTATGTAACTACTATGTAACATCCATCCATGGTGAAATTCCACACTATTTATTTGTAGGGGGTTTTTATAGATGAAAGTTAGAGTTCATCCTTTGATAAATATCTAGAGAGGGTCAGAAGTTTGGGAGAAACCATGGTCATGTCTAGTTTTACTTTTTGAAATACAGTAGAACCTCCATTTTACGTTTTTCAGGGACCAGAAAAAAATGGTGTAAAATCCAGGAAAATGTAAAATCAGGGAAATGTAGTCTGCATAATATATAGGTGGGACCACAAAACAACAATGTAAAATGAGTGTAAACTTAAAATCAGTGCTTCAGAGTGTCTCTTCATTATTACTATTGGCTATAGATGTTAGTAGAAGTCAGTAGAAGGTCCTTGTTTGACCCCAAACGTAATATTCAGTATGTCAACTTCTCTACTAATGACTTGTACTTCTGGTTAGTCAGACTTAACTTTATTAAAGCAAACAGCGGCAGATCTCTCATCTACACAGACTTTTATGTACAGTACACCCAATACAACTGATGCTTATAGAACATATTAGGTCTGTACTCATAAAAGGTAGGTAGATGAGAGACACAGCTACATTACATAGGGATCATTCACTTGGCTCAGTCAGAATTCACAGTTGTTTGCTTACTGATTGACTGTCTCCTGAAAAGTGATCTTACCTCCCCTTCATTGTAGTCTTTCCATTCTCGCATATTGATACTTGAACTCAAATTGAAATTTCTCAGCTGTCAAAAACTGTTTGAATGTGCATAGAAATGCCGTGATTCCAGGCGGATTACGATACAGTACAAATGGCTTAAATGTTTGGCCTTGAATAATCCTGTTAGTGTCAATAGCCCCAGTATTTTTATTTTTGTGTGTGCGTAGAATTAGTCACTAGAACTGACATTGTTGGAATTACAGGAGGTATCAGGAGGATGTAAGGGTTGGAAGTAGCCCAGTCTATTTACACCATACCTAGAAGCTGGAAAATGTTTTCCTGGAACTAATAAAATGAATTATTTTTCCCAATATAGTACACAGAATACAGAAACACAAAGCCGCGGCTTTATGCTCACCAAGTCAACTCTGATAGCTGTTGTGTTAAAGCATGGAAAACCTTTATACTGGTTTGGAGAACGAGGTCAATCTCTTTCTCATACCTTTGTTATATAGTTAAGGGGACATAACTCTGGGCCAGGTGCCTGGTAGTGTCGATTATCACTGGAGAACGCTTTGGCATCTATAATTAGGTCTGATTGTGTGATTTAGTCCTAATGTGCATAGTTGACCGCTCTGTTGCTGACAATGTGCCTCACAACTCAAGGAGGACCATGCTAGAGATGGTGTGGTTGGGTGTTTTACACACCAGAAGTATTGAGACTTCCTTGGTTGAAGCCCAATTTAGGATAGGTCAAGGTATATAAAAACTTTATTGTGTCAGTCAAGCACTAGGAGTAGTTATGCAGTCACCCCACATAACACCCTAAATTACCTTCAAGTTGGACCTTAATTGACCACTGTGTTAGTTCCCTCTCTGGAGGGGCAAGCTTCACAGCTTGGGGACTTCTGCCACACAAAATATTTGTCAATAGAGATTGACTTGAAACACCAATATTAGATTCAGGTTGAAATTTGGCCAATCATCGCGGGTTACGGTTGGTTGCGGGTCAGACTGGGGAAGTACATTTTTCTACTGCTCCTGAAGATTCCCTGTCTTGGAACCAGAAGGGTGCACAGAAGTTGCACACCGAGTAAGAAGATGACGGTATGGAGTGGGTGCGGGTCCTACAATGGCAACATTGTGCGGGTTGAGGTTGTGTGTGTTAAGGTTTTGCAGGTTTGGGTTGATTTTTTTCTGACTCACACATCCCTAATAGCGATGGGCAAATAAATTCGCCAGGCAGAATTGTGGTGAATTTCCACGTTTCGCTGCCAGGGAAAAAATTTGCAAAACTGGCATGAATTTGCTGGCGTTGAAAAACCGTCATGCGTCAACATTATTTGGACGCCCAATGACTTTAACGTCGGTGTCAAAATTGACGCGATCGTCAGAACTGACACAGGCATCAAAATTGACGCAGGGCATCAAAATTCGCGTTTTGCCAATCTTTCACCATTTCTCAAATTTCTTGGGAAATTCAAGAATTTTTCGGCGAAGCAAAATGGCCCATATTCGCCCATCACTAATGGTGATTAAAGTTATAGGGTTATGTAGTAATAGGCACAAAGACTTAATTTTCTAGGATGACAATCAGTATTTAGTCTTAACTGGTGGGGTGCAGCCTTAATAGAAGCAGCCATCCGATTGGTTGCCAGTACATCCTATTAGGTAAACATTCTCTTTGGAATATAAATGACTTTAGAAAATGATCCCATCATGAAACTAAACTGGCATGAAAGATTTGTGGGCGGGGGCACTTCAAAACGCAAGGTGGCCTCAAAGGCTATCTGTGCTATTATCTCTTATTAATGTGTTCAGCTGAAGTATAAGCAACATCCATAATGCAGGAGCAAAGAAGCTGTGTTTCTGAATAGAAGAGAAGTGAAAAAGACATTGTGGGAACGGGCTGCCCAGTAACCCAGTTATGGCGCATTCTACATTCCATTCACATTCTCAACAGCTTGAACTAAGTTTTATCTGTAGCGTTTTGCAGGTTGGTGGGCAGAAAACAGTTTAAGTAAGAATTATACTAAGGAAGGGCAATTTTTAAAGGTTTTTTTTTTTTTTACATCATAGCATTCCTGGTGGCACTCCCTCTCCAGCTCCACCATCCACCATCTAAAAGATGGCCCTGATCCTCCATATCTCACCAGAAATGTAGAGTAGTGAACCAGGGTTGGAGGCCGCCATGTCTGTTCCCATCCATTCCACTCCCTGGCTCTTGGGCATTGATAACTGACCAGTAGCATCCTGGAACTGGAAACTAAACCAGCTCTCTTCTCTACCAGTCTCAGTAAACCCACGTAGGCATCCGAGTTCCATGCAGCCATCTTCCAGGTCTTCGTGTCTTCTTCCAACTCCGCATGCGCTACTTCGCTGGGTAAGTATAAAGTTAGGGGCATTTTCCCGGGGGCAGCTATGCTGGGGGGAGGAGGGAGGGGGGTCTATGTGGGGTGGGGGTAGGGTTTATTTTTTTAAAATGGTTAAATTCTCTTTTAAGATCTCTTATCTTGGGTCTCTTCTTGTTTGTCAGCCACCTCTAAGAAAAAAGTGGTTCTCTTTCCCATGTCCAAAGCCCATTGCATCCAAAAAATACCCTTCACCCTTAGGGGCAGATTTCTTAAGGGTCTAATAGTAAATTCAACTTAGAATTTAGTTTTTTGGTATCAAAATTCACACATTTGAATTTTAATCCCCCATTTCGAATGTAAATTAGAATTATCACAACCCGACCATGGACACAGTATGAATTTCCATTGAGGAGGAGGAGACAGAATAATAAATGAAGAATCTGTGGCCTGATAAACCTCTTTCATAAATGCACCATTTCTGTGACCCCAAACTCACAACCCCTGGTATCTGTGCAACAGAAAATTAAATTCAATAGAAACTTGAATTACGTGCAGGATATGTTTAATTTTAAACCTTAATGGGATTAATGTGACTGCAGTGCTATTTTCCTTGACAATATCTCTATAGAGTCCTTTCTGGTCCAACCACAAACTAATCTATAGCAGAGCTGGCAAGAGCTGAAGATTCCCGTAGCCTGGGCTCACCATAGTTATTCTTTTGCCATTAGCACAATATTGAGGTTTGGGAAAGTTTCCTTGAGGTTTGGCACAATAAAACCTTGATTCCGAAGCCAACCTTCTCTCTCTCTCTCTCTCTCTCTCTCTCTCTCTCTCTTTGTATCTCTGTATCTCTCTCTCTCTCTGTATTTCTCTCTCTCTCTCTCTGGGGCAAATTTACTAAAGGGCAAAGTGGCTAACGCTAGCGAAAATTTGCCAGTGTGACGTAATTTCGTTACATAGTTGCGCTATGGCGAAGGGACGCAACTACGCTTATTCACTAACTTGCGCATCTTACTGAATGTTACCTCTTGTGCCAGACTTGCCTTTGCCACCTCAGACCAGGCGAAGTGCAATAGAATACATAGGGCTTGCATTAAAAAAAAATTGAAATTTTTTCTAAGCCCCAAAAAACGCTGGCGTCTTTTACTTTTTTAATGGTAATAAACTGAAAAAGATTTTAGGGGTACCCTCTTTTCCCCCTACATTTCCTAACATATGGCACCTATACAGTGGGCACATGTATAGGGCTGAATAACAACTCTATTTTAGTTTATGAAGCTTTCCCAGGCTTGTGTAGCGTAATGTATTTGCTGCTGCATATACGTCCATTCAACCTTAACTTCTTTAACTTGGAGGCGTATGCAAATTAGACATCACTAGCATAGCTTCACTTTGCCTGACGAATTAACGGTAGCACAACTTTGCTACCTTTCGCTTCCCTCAGCGCAACTTCGGACTTTAGTGAATTAGCGGCGCCCTGGCGAAGTGCGGCGAAGCCAATGCTGGCGCATCTTCGGAGGTAAGTGAATTTGCCTCTCTCTCTCTTTCTCTCTCTCTCTCTCTCTCTCTCTCTCTCTGTATCTCCCACTGTTTAACATTTGTTTTACTCCCACACACAAATATGTCTTAATGATCTTTATTGCTATTTAACAAATTTGAGCTTTTGGTTCTTATACACAAAGAATGGGGGAAATGAGAGCAAAGCAGACAGTAACCCTTCCAACACTTTCCTCTTGTCTCTGTACCTATATATTAGATACATATGTACATATCTAGTGCTACCAATCCCTATTTCTGTAGGTAAATGACAGGACAGCAGGCAGTAACCCTTCCAACACTTTCCTTATTTATCATATTCTGATCGCTTTTTAGCACTTTTTCATGTCTCTGATGTAATGCTAAAATTTTTTGCTAACGAATAATGTTACCTTCTCTTACCTTCTCTTAGTCACTAGTATTCAGGGATCTCATACTAAACAAAATACGGTAAACAGATTTAAAGGACAAGACAGATCTATAGTGTTTTGAATGATATTTTTAGCAGGTTTCCTCGCGTGACCTTTGCAGTAGGAGCTACACTCGAGTGGCTTCCCAGATTCTGTTGTTCCATTTAATCCAATCTAACCCTGCACGACACTTATTATATTACTCTTTTGTGTGTGCGTGTTTCTATTACCCCCCCCCCAGACGCCGCTGCTGATAGAATAATTGAAAAATGAGAGTCGTTGGAATAAAAAGGAGGTTAAAGGGACAGCGTTTCTCTAGGCAACCTTTACAATGTGCATTGTTTTTGTACATGTGAGTCTTACACTCACCAGAAGAGTAATTAGTGCCAAGGAACGTGAAATAAAGACTCCAGATTCTTTAACCACCCTGAACGCCCAGGAATAGCAGAAGTCGGCTAAGAAAATGATATTTCCAAGAATGAGTAATCTCCCTGCTTGCCGTGTAGCGGCCGTGTAAGTGCCGTATTCTCACAGCTTGACGGAGATGCCAAGCCCACCCTGGTTACTAAGAGACATGTTTGCGGTTTTATGCTGATCTGATGCAGAGCAAAACATTTCCAGATATTCTCTGATTGTCGCTCCATGGGGAGTTTCGTGGTATCTGTGTAGCGTGGCTTCTAAATGCCATTAGCAAGTGCCAGTAACCACACAATAGGGCTCATTTATCAACGCAATGCAGAGTTTATTCCCAGAATGCCAGTGTAATAGCTAAGGAATACCAACCAGGTAGTGTCCACCGCAACTTGCTTGCAACGAACCAACCCAATATACGGCGTATATACAGTATATTGTCACATCTAGCGCACACAATCAGTGATGAGCAAATCTGTCCGTTTGTCTTTGTCTAAATATTCACGAAATTTCGGAAGAATTCAATGGGAGTTTTTTCGCATGGCAGACTTTTTTTCCTAATGCATTAGGGTAGAGGCACACGATGCTTTTTGGGGGAGATAAGTGACCCTGTGACAAATCTCCTCTTCTTCGGGGCAACTAATCTCCCCAAACTCACGAGAAAACTTCAGGCGACTTAGGAAAACAAAGTGATCTGAGTGCCATCCCGCTGGTGATTTAGATTCTAGCCGGCAGGAAGGCAGGGGAAGGCAGTTCGGGTAGATCAGTCGCCCTGTTTTTACTTATGGCAACTTTTTTCCTAATGCATTAAAGTTAGGGATGCACCGAATTCGGGATTCGGCCAGGATTCGGCCTTTTTCAGCAGGATTCGGATTCGGCCGAATCCTTCTGCCTGGCCGAACCAAATCCGAATCCTTATTTGCATATGCAAATTAGGGGCGGGAGGGAAATTGCGTGACTTTTTGTCAGAAAACAAGGAAGTAAAAAATGTTTTCCCCTTCCCACCCCTAATTTGCATATGCAAATTAGGGTTCGGATTCAGTTCGGTATTAGGCCGAATCTTTCGTGAAGCATTCGGGGGTTTCGGCCGAATCCAAAAAAGTGGATTCAGTGCATCCCTTATTAAAGCCAATGGGCGTTTTTTCTAAGGGCGACTTTTTTGTCCTAATTCATTAGTCGATGAGCGTTTTTACGGGCGACAATTTTTATGCATGCAATTTTTATGCTTGCTCCAAATGCATTAAAGTCAAATGCATTGGGTGTTTTTCTTATGTGCGTTTTCACTGCGAGTTTTCGCTGCAGTTTGGGGGAAAAAATTCTCACATGGCAAAATTCCGAATTTTTGACACGAATCCATGGCTGGCGAATAAATTTGTTCATCACTACATGCAATACACAATGTCACATCTGGAGCACTCAATACACCATAAATAAAGGGCACTTGGTGCAAGTCATTTGTGGCTATGGACAGTGGCGTAACTAGATATTACTGGGCCCCACAGCAAATTATTTTTCAGGCCCCCAAAATGTTTTGGGGTTGACTTGTTTCTCCAATATTTATTGAAATTTTATATTAATTGGGCCCATGGGGCCCCTATACCTCCTGGGCCCCCCTGCAGCCGCAGGGTCTGCTTCCTCTATAGTTACGCCCCTGGCTATGGATGAAGCTACTAGGGGAACTCCAGGGTGCAGAATATGGTGGGCAGACTCATTGGAGCAAGTTATGGAGGTGTATGTAAGGACACAGGTACCTATGTACATCTGTGCACACTTTGGGGCACATTTACTATTGGTCGAAGTAAAATCCTTGACTTTGAATATCGAAGTCGAAGGATGTACCGCAATTTGCTCGATTAAATCCTTCGAAGGATTTTAATTCATCGATCGAGCGATTTTCCTTCGATAAAAAAATACTTAGAAAGCCTAAGTACCTTGTACCTCGGTAGGTTTTAGGTGGCGAAGTAGGTGGTCGAAGTTTTTTTTAAAGAGACAGTACTTCGACTATCGAATAGTCGAACGATTTTTAGTTCGAATCGTTCGATTCGAAGTCGTAGTCGAAGGTCGAAGTAGCCAATTCGATGGTCAAAGTAGCCAAAAAAAAAACTTTGAAATTTGAAGTATTTTTTATTCTAATCCTTCACTTGAGCTAAGTAAATGTGCCCCCAAATGTCCATCTTATGAGCCCTAATATCTCATATAACTGAGCCTTACATAGGTATCTTCCTGTGTCCCCCATGGGTCAGTACATAAGACAGTAGGACATTAAAGGGGTTGTTCACCTTTAAATTAACTTTTAGTAGAGAGTGATGTTCTGAGACAATTTGCAGTTGGTTTTCATTTTTTATTATTTGTGGTTTTTAAGTTATTTAGCTTTTTATTCAGCAGCTCTCCAGTTTGCAATGTAAGCAATCTGGTTGCTAGGGTCCAAATTACCCTAGCAACCATGCATTGATTTGAATGGAAAACTGGAATATGAATAGGAGAGGCCTGAATAGAAAACTGAGTAATAATAATTAAATAACAATACATTTATAGCCTTACAGAGCATTTGTTTTTAGATGGGGTTGGTGACCCCTGTCCGAAAGCTCGAAAGTGTCAGTAACAGAAGACAAATTATTCAAAAATGTTAAAAAATAAATAATTAAGACCAATTGAAAAGTTGCTCAGAATTGGCCATTCTATAACATACGTAAAGGTGACTGAAAGGTGAACCATCTCTTTAAAGGACAAGGAAAGTAAACCTAAAGAAGCAGCTAGAAATGTTGTACATTATGTTCTGTGCTTCTGTACCAGCCCAAGGCAACCACAGCCCTTTAGCAGTAAAGATCTGTGTCTCCAAAGATGCCCCAGTAGCTCCCCATCTTCTTTTCTGCTGATTCACTGCACATGCTCTGTGCTGCTGTCACTTACTGAGCTTAGGGACCCACTCACAATATACAGTACACATAGAATAGAAATGTCACAATATAAGGCTGATTAGTAATTAATACAGATAATTACTACATGGCAGCACAGAAACCAGTGCAATTAGCATCAGAATTTAATAATCAGCAAACCTGTAGCATCAGCTTATATTACAGGGGAAGCTCATTTTCTGCTGGATAATTAGTGACGAGCCCTAAGCTTAGCTTCTCAACAGCCAATCAGAGCCCACTGAGCATGTGAGTGTCACAGACACTTTCCAAGATGGTGACCCCCTGTGACAAGTTTGAAGTCCTGGATCATTGCTGCTATTGACAAGCTGAAACTTTAGCCTCGTGCAATAAGTTCAGTATATAAAACGTGGCATTTTTAGCCATATTCATTTTTAGGGTTTAGTTCTCCTTTAAAGAAGAGATGAAAGCTGGGGGAGTGAGAGAGTAGTACTTGGGAATGTCTGTGTCTTTGTTGCTGTGATATGTAGAGTGAATGTATAAGAATATATATAAATGTAGATGTATATCAGAATAGTAAGAGATTGGGAGGAGGGGATACAGTTTGGCTCATCTCTCACACTGATCTGTACTGAACACTCGTCTCTATATCCAGATAAAGAAGAATGTTATGCTGCACGTGTTGCTGACATTTCAATAAATTCATTTCTCCCTGTTTCCCTTTTTCTCCAGAATCACTAACAATCACCAGGCGCCTCTGGATACACGTCATTAAGTTTTATAAATACAGAATATGTGGCTGCTGAAAGATATAGAGATTTGCAGCTCATACGCCTTACACAAACCTGCATTATTATACACAGTATATCATAATCACACACGCACCCCTCTCCCTGGCACCAACTTGCCTTACTATACACACCTTCCCATAATTACATCCCCTTCCAGTTACACCGACTTGCCTTATTATACACACCCTACCACAATTACCTCCATTCCTACTACACCATCTTGCCTTACTATACACACACCTTCCCACAATTACATCCCCTTCCTATTACACCATCTTGCCTTACTATACACACCTTACTACAATTACAGCCCTTCCTATTACACCAACTTGCCTTACTATACACACACCTTCCCACAATTACAGCCCCTTCCTATTACACCAACTTGCCTTACTATATACACACCTTCCCACAATTACATCCCCTTCCTATTACACCATCTTGCCTTACTATACACACCCTACCACAATTACCTCCCTTCCTATTACACCATCTTGCCTTACTATACACACACCTTCCCACAATTACATCCCCTTCCTATTACACCATCTTGCCTTACTATACACACCTTACTACAATTACAGCCCTTCCTATTACACCAACTTGCCTTACTATACACACACCTTCCCACAATTACATCCCCTTCCTATTACACCATCTTGCCTTACTATACACACCTTACCACAATTACCTCCCTTCCTATTACACCATCTTGCTGTACTATACACACACCTTACCACAATTACCTCCCTTCCTATTACACCATCTTGCCTTACTATACACACACCTTCCCACAATTACATCCCCTTCCTATTACACCATCTTGCCTTACTATACACACCCTACCACAATTACCTCCCTTCCTATTACACCATCTTGCCTTACTATACACACACCTTCCCACAATTACATCCCCTTCCTATTACACCATCTTGCCTTACTATACACACCCTACCACAATTACCTTCCTTCCTATTACACCATCTTGCCTTACTATACACACCTTACCACAATTAAATCCCCTTCCTATTACACCATCTTGCCTTACTATACACACACCTTACCACAATTACCTCCCTTCCTATTACACCATCTTGCCTTACTCTACACACCCTACCACAATTACATCCCCTTCCTATTACACCATCTTGCCTTACTATACACACCTTACCACAATTACATCCCCTTCCTATTACACCATCTTGCCTTACTATACACACCTTACCACAATTACATCCCCTTCCTATTACACCATCTTGCCTTACTATACACACCTTACCACAATTACCTCCCTTCCTATTACACCATCTTGCCTTACTCTACACACCCCTAGTGATGGGCGAATTTGTGCAGTTTCGCTTCGCCGAAAAATTCGCGAATTTCGCGCGAAATTCGCGAAACGGCGAAAAATTCGCGAAACGGCGCCGGCGTCTCGTTTTTGACGCCGGCGCCCGTTTTTGACGCCGGCGCCCGTTTTTTCGACGCCGGCGCCCGTTTTTGGCGCCAGCGCCCGTTTTTGGCGCCGGCGTCCGTTTTTTCGAAAAAAAAATTTTTGACGCCGGCGAATTTTTTGCGCGAATTTTCGCGGCCGTTTCGCGAATTTATTCGCCGACGGCGAATCGCGCAAATTCGCCGCGAATTCGCGCCTGGCGAATAAATTCGCCCATCACTACACCCTACCACAATTACATCCCCTTCCTATTACACCATCTTGCCTTACTATACACACCCTACCACAATTACACCCCCTTCCTTTTTGCCTTTATTTTTGGAGAAAAAAAACTAAAGTTTTTTGAAATTTATTATACTGCAAATAGACAGAATCAGAAATGTATTGTAATTTATCATTTATTATAGTGCAAAAAGACAGAATCTGAAAATCCGCAATCTCACACCTGCCAATGTCCTGTATAAGTCAGAGGGAGATGCTCCTATCCCGATTTGAAGATATTGTGGTCTGTGCTGGGTTTAGCATGTCAATCTGATAAATCTGATGGGAAAAATCAAGTGATTCGGGGATTCGCCCGATTTTATCTAGTTTTTGCCGTTTTGATTAATTTGAGTTATTTTAGTAATAAATAAGGCAAAATCGGGGTTCGGAGTTTGTTTGAGCTTTTTTTATTGAAACAATGAGATAAAATCATATTTTAGTAAATAACTCCCTAAAGGTTGCAAACCCTTCCTACAAAAGAGCTACATCTGTAGGGTAAAACCTAGGGGCCCCACACTATAGGGGGGTCCTACCCTTTTTAACCCAACCACAGACAGATTTGCTTGAAATATCAACACAGAATTGGTTTAAATTAGGCAAACGAAACATTGTAGCATCGCCATCTGCTGCACAAAGGTGGAATTGCCAGAGAAGCCGGCGGGTATGTTTTTGCCATCAATTTAGAAGAAAATCCCATTTACATGGGTTTATCCTATAGGCATCTTCTAGGCAAAAGGAGCCCCCCGATAAGATATATTGGATCTAACTGTCAATGATTATCTGACACCCAACTGCTGAATGAAGAGAGAATGAAGAGAAACAGATGCTGAGAGAGGGATAGTGAACATAAACAGTACAGACTTTTTACAGAATTTACAGAATTTTTTGTACAGGTATGGAATCTGTTATCCGGAAACCTGTTATCCAGAAAGTTTCAAATTACAGAAAGGCCATCTCCCACAATCTCCAATGTATTTTTTTAAATGCTTTCCTTTTTCTCTGTAATAATAAAACAGTAGCTTGTACTTGATCCCAACTAAGATATAATTAATCCTTATTGGAAGCAAAAACCAGCCTATTGGGTTTATTTTCTAGTAGAATTAAGGTACAAAGATCCAAATTACGGAAAGATCCATTATCCGGAAAGCCCCAGGTCCCGAACATTCTGGATAGAAGTCCCATGCCTGTACAAACAAAATCTAACAAAATAACTGCCTTTTGCACAAATTCTGCATGTAGAGAGACATGACGTCTGGTGATTTTAACAGAGTGAGCTCTAACACATCTTCTAGGCAAAAGGAGCCCCCCCTATAAGATATATTGGACCTATCTTTCAATGATAGGGAGGGTGGGTGGTGCACTGGGAGCAGGTGGGAGGGTGGGTGGTGCACTGGGAGCAGGTGGGAGGGTGGGTGGTGCATTGGGAGCAGGTGGGAGGGTAGTGGTGCACTGGGAGCAGGTGGGAGGGTGGGTGGTACACTGGGATCAGGTGGGAGGGTGGGTGGTGCATTGGGAAGAAGCGGGAGGGTGGGTGGTCAACTGGGAGCAGGTAAGTGGTGCATTGGGAGCAAATGTGTCGTGCACTGTGAGCAGGCGGAAGGGTGGGTGGTACATTGGGAGCAGGTGGGAGGGTGGGTGGTACATTGGGAGCAGGTGGGTGGAGCATTGGGGGCAGGTGGGAGGGTGGTTGGTGCATTGGGAGTAGGAAAGGGGCACATTTGTGCACTGCATTGGCTAGGCAGGCAGATTTGGTAGGATGGGGGTAGGAGGAGTGGGCCCTGGACCCCCAGTCATACCCTGTATCTGTGTGTCCCCAGTAATTCTCCGCATTGCTGGCCCTGACTGCGTGAAACAATTCCAATTCCCAAAAACGCACTTCTTTACTCATCCTTCCCAGGTCTGATAAACATTCTCCTTAATCCCTCAGTCTCAATGCATTGCCTCTGTTCTGGTATAAGCTAAAAGCACTTAAATTACTGTGGTGCCGATGCATGGGAGCAGCATATGGAATTCCTGTCTGCCTCTGTTCTGGCCACGGCATGCTGATTAGGCAGAAAGAAAGAAGATCTCGTTTTGTACTTAGTCATTTTTCATCAGGGGCTGCCGTATTTACTGCATATAACAATATATATATCAACTGCATATAGCATAATATATATATTTACTGCATACTGTATAACATAATGTATATATTTACTGCATATAACATAATATATATATTTACTGCATATAACAATATATATACAGTATATCAACTACATATAACATAATATATTTACTGTATATAACATAATATATTTACTGCATACTGTATAACAATATATTTACTGCATATAACAATATATATATTTACTGCATATAACATAATATATTCACTGCATATAACATAATATATTTACTGCATATAACATAATGTATGTATTTACTGCATATAACATAATGTATATATTTACTGCATATAACAATATATATATTAACTGAATATAACATAATATATATATTTACTGCATATAACAATATATATATATATTTACTGCATATAACATAATATATTTACTACATATAACATAATATATTTACTGCATATAACATAATACATTTACTACATATACATACCTCCCAACTGTCCCTTTTTCGGAGGGACAGTCCCTCTTTTGACAGCTCAACCCGCAGTCCCTCATTTGTTCTGGAAAGTCCCTCTTTTCTATGCACTGAACAGCCAGAAAAAGAAACAACGTTTCTCAGTTAATTGGCTTTTAGCAGAGAGCCCAGAACAGCTAACAGGTGCAAATAAGATACTTTGTAACAATTTTGAGACACAAAAACACAGTTTAGATAAGGAGAAATATTTTCAAATTTTCATAATCTGCCAAATTTTGTAAAACAAACATGGTAATTAGGGGGTGTGGCCACAGAAAGGGGTGTGGTCAAAAAAATTGCTGCACTATGTGCGGGAAAAAATTTTTTGTCCCTCTTTTTACTTCCAAAATATTGGGAAGTATGCATATAACATATTATATTTACTGCATATAATATATATATTTACTGCATATAACATAATATTTTTACTGCATATAACATAATATATTTAATGAATATAACATAATATATTTACTGAATATAA
This sequence comes from Xenopus petersii, assembly GCA_038501925.1. Taxonomy (NCBI): domain Eukaryota; kingdom Metazoa; phylum Chordata; class Amphibia; order Anura; family Pipidae; genus Xenopus; species Xenopus petersii. The sequence continues at coordinate 14,370,888 of CM076678.1, forward strand.
CATAATGTATATATTTACTGCATATAACATAATATATTTACTGAATATAACATAATATATTTACTGAATATAACATACCGTAATATATTTACTGAATATAACATAATATATATATTTACTGCATATAACATAATATATTTACTGCATATAACATAATATATTTACTACATATAACATAATATATTTACTGCATATAACATAATATATTTACTGCATATAACATATTATATTTACTACATATAACATAATATATTTACTGCATATAACATAATATATTTACTGCATATAACATAATATATTTACTGCATATAACATAATATATTTACTGCATATAGCATAATATATTTACTGCATATAACATAATATATTTACTGCATATAACATAATATATTTACTGCATATAACATAACAGGCAGACAGAGAAGTTAGTGCAGGACATAATTCCTTTCCAGTAGAGACAGTGATCAATGAAGGTGATTTAAGTGAAATCAATATCTGTCTATCTCCAGTTTGTGTGATAGAAACTTATGGAATGCAACCGAATCAGCATTGTGCCAGTGTAGCGCTGGGCATGGACCCTTGTTCTCTGGCATTGACTCTATGCTGCACAGGCTCATGGCTAGTGATGGGCGAATTTATTCAACAGGCCTGGATTTGTGGCGAATTTATGCACTTCACGACTGCGAGTGTATTGTATGTCAAAATTATTAGGACACCCACTGACTTTAATGCATTTGGAGAAAAGAGTGGCGCGTATAAAAATTATTTTGACACCTATTGACTTCAATGCGTTTCGTGACTCGCTCATCACTATTCATGGCACGGAATTCTCCGCTCCTCTGTGTTATTTAGCAAGTGCAGCTCATTGTCGGAGGGCTTTAAAGGAGAAGGTTAAAACTAAGTAAGCTTTATCAGAAAGGTCTATATAAATACACCAGTAAACCCTTAAAGTAATGCTGCTCTGAGTCCTCTGTCAAAAGAAACACCACATTTCTTTCCTTCTATTGTGTACTCATGGGCTTCTGTATCAGACTTCCTGGTTTCAGCTTAAACCACCAGGGCTAGGGCTTGAGCATGCTCAGTTTGCTCCCCCTCCTTCCTCCTCCTCCTTGCTGCAATCTGAGCTCAGAGCGAGCAGGGAGAGACTCAGGCAGGAAGTGATGTCACAGCAAGCTAATGGCAGCTGCTATCCTATACAAACAAGACAGTGTCTAGAGCTGTATACTCTAGTATGGAAAAACATTCAAAAGAATAACCTCCAGGGCTAGGGCTTGAGCATGCTCAGTTTGTTCCTCTGTCACTCTCCCCCTCCCTGCTGTAATCTGAGCCCAGAGCTATAAGTGAGCAGGGAGAGACTGAGGCAGGAAGTGATGTCACACCAAGCTAATATGGCAGCTGCTATCCTAAACAAACAGAGAGAGCTTCTAGAGCTGTTTACTCAGATATGGTAAATAATTTTACATAATAAATATAGTGTTATAACTTGCACTATTGTGGCTAATCTATTGGCAATACTCTGTTCCAGTATCTTTTCTTCTCCTTTAAAAACAACAATCCTACTGGCCTGCCCATGATAATGTCTAGATTTATGTTATTTTTATAAGTTGTTATTTGTCTTTTTCTTTTGATCAGTGTCACTGACCCCATCTAAAAACAAATGCTCTGTAAGGCTACACATGTATTGTTATTGCTACTTTGTATTACTCATCTTTCTATTCAGTCCTCTCCTATTTATATTCCAGTCTCTCATTCAAATGAACGAAGGGTTGCTAGGGGCATTTGGACCATAGAAACCAGATTGCTGAAACTGAAAACTGGAGAGCTGCTGAATAAAAAGCTAAATAACTAAAAAAAAACATAAATAATAAAAAACAATTGTACATTGTCTCAGAATATCACTCTCTACATGTAAAAAATAAACAAATGTCACATTTTGTTTATTCAACTTTGAATTTATCTGGTTGAATTTTTAAAGGGAAAACTCGAATTGTTCCAGGAGAAGAAAAACTTGAATTTTTTGAGATTTATTATACCCCAAAGCTGCTGAAAACCTGTTTTTGAAAATACTCCAACTCAAACCTGTCGAGGTCATGTAGCAGTCAATGTCAATTTTGCAGCGACAATTCGATAAAGTCAAGTTTTCGGAGCGTCAATTCGGATTCGAATTGATGTTCGAGTTTTTAGCTACTTTTTTCTCTCTCTGACTTTCTAGAGAAGAATTATTGATCAATGAGTTCAATTTGTGGATGGGACTTTGTTTTAATAAAAAATTGAGATAAACGCAAGTTTTAGAAAATAACTCCCTTATTTTTATTGCTCATATTTCTATTCACACCCTCTCCTATTCATGTTCCAGTCTCTATTTAAATCAATTCATGGTTGTTAGGGTAATTTGGACCCTAGCAACTGAAATTGCAAACTGGAGAGCTGCTGAATAAAAAGATAAATAACTCCTCAATTGGGCTGGTAAATGAAATCTGCCAGACTGAGATTTGGCCAATTTTTGGTCTGGGAGGCCTGTTGTGGGGGCCCCATACACTGGCAGATAAGATGCTGAATCGATCTAAAGGACCGGAATCGGCAGTTTAAATCTGCCCTTGTATGGTCACCTTAAGACTAGAACATTGGCCTTATTGTTTTCTTTTTCTCAATTTTGATGATATTTTTACTGTTAAAGGGCATGTAAAGGCAAAAAAATGAAATCCCGTTTTTACTTTTTTTTTTAATGAAAAAGAAACTTATCTCCGATATACTTTAATTAAAAAATGTGCACAGTTTTTATAAGAAACCTGACTGTATGCAGTGAAATTCTCCCTTCATTTACTGCTGTGGATAGGAATTGTCAGACGGTCCCTAACTGCTCTGCAGGGAAACAATCATACTTATGAACAGCAGGGGGAGCCCCCGCCTTACTTCCCAGCCATGCAGAACTCAAGCAGCTTTGTTTGTTTCCCTGTTTTGATCATTTATGACGAACCCTAAACAGCCCAGACCACACTGAGCATGTGCACAGTCTTGGTCTTGCAAAGATGTTTAACAAAGTTACAAGATGGTGACCCCCTGTGGCCAACTTTGAAAGCTAAATTATTTGTTTGATTAGGCTTGTGGTGCAGTAAGTTCATGTTTATGTTTAGTATACAAAATACAGCATTTCTAGCCTTATTCTATTTTAGACTTTACTTTCCCTTTAAAACGAGGTAGATGACATATTGCATGAGCCGGTGGAGAAGGTACCAGGATCTCAGCGGAGCTGCGATCATAGGGGAAACGAGTCTGGGTGAGCTCCGCCATTACCACACTACAGTTTGCCGCTCTGGAGAGAGGATTATTATATATTATATATTATTATATATACAAGTCCAACATGAGAGGGTGAGGGTCATGAGCCTTTTTTTACCTTTTGATCAGTGATGCTGGTTCATTGGTATTATTCTGCAGAGCTCAAGGTTACCTTCCAATCACATCCTTATATTTATTATAAATGTTTGGGCAAAATACCAAATTGAAGAGCGATTGGAACAGATCAGAACAATAGTGTGATTGAGAAAGTCACACCTGAGTGGCCACACAGCAGATTTATGTCATAGGGAGATAGTTATGATGACACCCTAATGCACAGGGGTCTCATGTAGAAGGCAAGTGCTGTGTACTATTATTACCTTCACCTGCATTCCAGGCAATACATACTGTGGGGCAAATTCACTAAGATTCGAAGTTGCGCCAGGCGCAACTTCACCGCGCTTCGCCACACTTCGCCAGGCGTAGTTTCGCCAGCGCTCCGCAAATTCACTAAAATCCGAAGTTGCGCACAGGGGTAGCGTAAGTTTGCGAAGTTGCGCTAGCGTGGATTCGCCAAGCGAAGCGAAGTTTCGCTAGCGATGGTTCATTTGCATACGGCGCCAAATTCAAATTTCAATGGAGGAACACGTATCAGCACTACAAATGCCTAGAAAACCTTCAAAACATCAAATAAAAATTTTATTTTGCCCTACACATGTGCCCACTGTCTAGGTAAGTTGCCATGAGTCAGGAAATGTAGGGGGGAAGGAGGGGAGCCCCAAAAAAAATTTCAATCTTTTTCAGCCTATCACCCATAATGTAGAAAAACGCCAGCGTTTTTTGGGACTTACAAAAAATTTTGACTTTTTTTTAAGCAATCCCTATCTACTCTATTGCGCTTCGCCAGGTCTGAGGTGGCGAAGGAAGTCTAGCGTAAAAGGTAGCGTTCAGTACACTGCGCGCGTTAGTGAATTTGCGTAGTTACGTCCGTAGCGAAAATTCGCCAGTCGTAAGGGTGCGAAGTAACACTAGCGAATCTACGCCAGCGTTCGTTAGTGAATTTGCAAAGTAACGAAAATGCCCAACGCTAGCGAATTGACGCTAGCGTTCGGCGCTTAGTGAATTTGACCCAGTACTGTTTTGCTGATGTCAGTTTTGGAAAGAATTAAAGATAGCAACCACTTTTCTATTGGAAATATCTAATCTGGTCTGGAAGGTGTAATTCCTAATGTTTTGTTTAGAGTGAAGATTGACTTGTGTATTTAAATTATGAGCGTCTTCTGCCTCCTCCTGGCTCATTTCTACATTGCAGTTACAGGACTAATGTCTTAAATGAGAACGACAGTAAGGGGCACATTTACTAAGCTCGAGTGAAAGATTCGAAGTGAAAAAACTTCGAATTTCGAAGTTTTTTTTTACTAAGCTCGAGTGAAGGATTCGAAGTGAAAAAACGTCGAATTTCGAAGGTTTTTTTTTGGGTACTTCGACCATCGAAAAGGACCTTCGACTACGACTTCAACTTCTACTGTCTCTTTAAAAAAAACTTCGACTACATACTTCGTTAGTTTAAACCTACCGAGGTACAATGTTAGCCTATGGGGACCTTCCCCATGACTTTTCTAAGGTTTTTTTGATCGAAGGAAAATCCTTCAATCGATTAAAATCCTTTGTGCGTCAAAAAAACAAAAGGCGCGCGTCAAGAAAATTTCGCCGCGCGACAAAAATGTTTTGACGCCCATAGACTTTAATGGGCGTCTGCGACATTTCAGAGGTGGCGAATTTTTGGCGAAATGAAACAGGTCAAATTCAACCCATGCAGTAAGATTGTCTTAGATAAAACTAAAGTTTTGTGCACCAGCCACAGATTATACTTTAAAATCGGAAAACCTTGCTATTGCCAGGAGGTAAGAGGTCATGTTTTATTTGGTGGGGACTTTGGGGTATAAGAACGTTCCCCTTAATGTTTATCTAATGAGCATTTCTGTCCCAGGAAATGTTGTGTCAGAAGAAGGATGGGCGGATTTATTCGCCATTCATGGGTTTTTTGGCAAATCTCTGTATTTCTCTGCCCGTGAATGTTTTCTGCAGCGAAAATTTGAAAAATTGACTTTAATTTAAAGCATTTAGACAAAAGAGTCCCTCCTAAAAAATTGTCGCTCGTGTCAAAATTGTCATGGGTCAAGCTTTTTTTGACGCCCATTGACTTCAATGCGTTTCGCAAATTTTTCTCCATTTTGCGAATTTTTCCAGAGTTGTACGAATTTTACAGCGAAACGGGAAAGATTCGCTCCTCACTAGTACATCTTTAGTACAGGGGTTATTAGAGTAATATTACTCATTCTGTTGTCATGCGTCCAAAAGCCCAAAACTGATCCTTTTCTCCTCATTGGTGATAAGCAAAACCATGTAAAAAATTTACCATGTAAAAAAAATTCAGTCTTCTCTATTCCTTATGGCAGTTGCTTTAAAAATACAGGCAACTTCGGGCGACTATGGAAAACGCATCGCCGCGTGTGCATTAGCACAGGCGACTTTTCATTATAGCCTATGGGAAAACACGCTGAGGCAGTTCGGGGAGATTGTCGCTCAGAAGACGAGGCGATTAGTCGCCAGGCGACAAAATCTCCCCGAATCTCCTCGTGTGAACTAACCCTTAAAACGCATCAGTTAATAGTGCTGCAGTGAAATCTGTTTCTAAAAAGAGCAAACATCTTTTTATATTTAATTTTAAAATCTGTCATAGGGCTAGACATATTGTCAGTTTCACAGGTGCCCCCAGTCATGTGACTTGTGCTTTGATAAACTTCAGTCACTCTTTACTGCAAGTTGGAATAATATCACCCCCCTCCCTTTTCCCGCCAGCAGACAAACAACAGAACAATGAGAAGGTAACCAAATAGCAGCTCTCTAACACAAGATAACAGCTGCCTGGTAGATCTAAGAACAGCACTCAATAGTAAAATCCAGGTCCCACTGAGACACATTCAGTTACATTGAGTCGGTGAAACAACAGCCTGTCAGACAGCAGTGCTGGCTCTTTCGGAAAGCACATGACCAGGCAAAATGATTAAAAAGATGCTCCTACAAACCAATATTACAACTAAAAAATACACTTGCTGGTTTAAGAATTACATTTATATTGTAGAGTGAATTATTTGCCGTGTAAATAAACATGACACCATAAAAATCATGACAGAATCCCTTCAATGCATTTAGTAAATAAAAAGAAAAACGATGAAAGTATCGTTGAATCAAACTCTAAATACTTTACGGCAGGAGAACAAACACACATTCATTCTTGGCATATTGTCGGGGGAAAAAAAAACAGCAATTTGTTTCTAAACAACCATAATATATTTAAAGATGTTCCATGGAGCAGTGGAGACATTTATTCTGCGCATTTGTTTAGGGGAAAATGACTTTATAAATCTTTCTGAACACGGAGTTAATGAACAGATTCCTTACCAACGTGGTGAGTCTTCACATAAATCTGTCCTGATCACAATGGAAATCTTTATATCATGGAGAAAGCCAATAAACCCAGACAATCCCCAGCAGGCATATTCCTGAACGTCACGATTAAACTGTTGTTAATGGGGATCAATAAAGAGATTAGGAAAAGGCTGGGGTTGAAACTGACACAGACTGACGGGGGTTGATCTCTAAAGAACACTGACAGTTGCTGCCCTGAGTGATACTTACCTGGTGGCACTACTCTATAACACCGCCCAGCAGTTTTTGTTATTTAACACAATGGTCTGGGAAGGAAGTTTTTTCTGAAACATTCCGTACACCGGCCATCACTAGCGATGGGCGAATTTATTCGGCAGGCGCGAATTCGCTGCGAATTTGCACGATTCGACGTTTGCGAAACGGACGAGAAAATTCACTGGGCAAACTTCGCCGCCGTCCAAAAAAAAATTGTCGCCAAAAAAACGGACGTAGGTGTTAAAAACGGGCATCGGCGTCAAAAAACGAGCGTCGGCCTAAAAAAAACAGACGTCGGCGACAAAAACGAGACGCTGGCGCCGTTTCGCAAATTCGCCCATCACTAGCCATCACCAACCTGTGAGCCACATTCAAATGAAGCAAGTATTGTGCCGGACGACTAATCTCCCCGAATCTGAGCGTGTCCCCTAACCGTAAATGTTAAAAGTTCCAAGTAATGTCTATCAGGGCTGCCATTAGAAATCACGGGGGCGCCGTACAACAAAATGTTCAGGGCCCCCAAGCCCCACCCCAGATCCCGCCCAATCCACACTACAGTTAGAAGACTAAAAAAAAGGTACCCCCCCCCCCACACACACAAGTTATAAAAAGCTATTGATGGTCAGGCCTCCTTATAAGTTAAAAAAAAAACGGTGGTGCCAGGGCCCCCCATAAAAATGTTTTATAAAAATTGGTGGTCAGGGCCCCCCTACAAGTTAAAAAACAAATAATTGGTGATCAGGGCCCCCCTACAAGCTATAAAAAAATAAGGCTCCCCTATAAGTTTAAAAAAATAATTGGTGATCAGGCCCCCCCCTATAAGTTAAAAAAAAAAAACATTTGCGACCAGAGCCCCCCATAAAAGTTTTTTTTTTTTTAAAAAACATTGGTGATCAGGGGCCCCCCTGCAAGTAAAAAAAATTGATGGTCTGGGCCCCCCCCACAAGCTATAAAAAGCCATTGGTGATTAGGGGCCCCCCTGCAATTAAAACAAAATTGGCCAGATCCCCCCAAATTCTTTATAAAATTGCATGCCAGGGTTTAGTGTCTGGGGGGGGGGGGCGACCATGCTTCACTTACTTGATTAGCCGGACCCCCCTGCTTTCACAGTAGCTCTGTGCACGGAAGATTTTCTCCTATTAAGATTTCCTGTACCCTCGTGGTCCTTTAAGAATAAGTCTCGGTAAAGTTGTACAGGGATTGGATAAGGGGATCCAATCCCAATGCAGATTTACCGGGACTTATTCTTAAAGGACCAATGAGGTTAAAGCAAATCTTAATAGGAGAAAATCTTCCGTGCACAGAGCTGCTGCGCAGTACGCTGAAAGCAGGGGGGCCTGGCTAATCAAGTAAGTGAAGCATGGTCGGGCCCCCCCTTAGACACAAAACCCTGCGGTCCCACCCCCTGATGGCGGCCCTGATGGCTATAATAGGGTATTTGTTAGCCCCATATGGACTACCAGCTTGGAAATTACTCTGCTTGATTTATGTATATATAACTTCAAACCTGGCCTCCATGCTCGGAATTTTAAAAGGTGCACCTTTAAGGCAACATCAAAAGGCGAACATCATATTTCTGATGAGCTACTGGTTGGGCATCGCCATAGACGCGCAGATTTACCTTCATATCGGTCCCAACCTGCCACTAACCATTCAGATTAAATAAAGTAGTAAAAGAACAGATTATACGATGTTCTGCCCCTGACAGCAATCGTACGAAAGTTACGTGCAACATATAGCAGGTGACAGTCTCCCAATGATATCAGAACAACCGATCGCTATCTCACGAAAAATGCCGGGACACTCCACACACTGCTTGAAAATCATACAAAACGGCCTGCCTGATCGGGTTCGGGCTGACACACATACAAGAAATTCTGGCCGTGGGTTCAGGCCGAGCTCTTCCTGACGCCCAAGTATCTATTTATAGACGGGCTCTGACATTACAGAAGGGGTATATTTCGTATATAAAAGGAAGCACAAAGGCAGGTTAGGGTACTTGAGTGTGACAATTTGTCAAGCCGCACATTTCTTACACAACCAACGATAATGCTGCAAAGTAAATATCCACTGGCTACTGAGGCAGTGACAGCACAGCTCACGTGGCCAAATACGTATGTAAGGGGGAATTTCAAACTGTCGATCCCCTCATATTAAAGACAATCCAGACTTTACTCATACCTCCCAACTGTCCCTTTTTCGGAGGGACAGTCCCTCTTTTGACAGCTCAACCCGCAGTCCCTCATTTGTACTGGAAAGTCCCTCTTTTCTCTGCACTGAACAGCCAGAAAAAGAAACAAAGTTTCTCACTTAATTGGCTTTTAGCAGAGAGCCCAGAACAGCTAACAGGTGCAAATAAGATACTTTGTAACAATTTTGAGACACAAAAACACAGTTTAGATAAGGAGAAATATTTTCAAACTTTCATAACCTGCCAAATTTTGAAAAACAAACATGGTAATTAGGGGGTGTGGCCACAAAAAGTGGTGTGGTCAAAATACGTGCGGGAAAAAAAATTTTGTCCCTCTTTTTACTTCCAAAATGTTGGGAGGTATGCTTTACTTGGTGCAAACACTCCGACTTTTATTTGTAAAATAAGCTGATGCTACAGGTTTGCTGATCAGTGATTATTAAATTCTGATGCTAATTGCACTGGTTTCTGTACTGCCATGTAGTAATTATCTGTATTAATTACTAATCAGCCTTATATTGTGACATTTCTATTCTATGTGTACTGTATATTGTGAGTGGGTCCCTAAGCTCAGTAAGTGACAGCAGCACAGAGCATGTGCAGTGAATCAGCAGAAAAGAAGATGGGGAGCTACTGGGGCATCTTTGGAGACACAGCTCTTTACTGGTAAAGGGTTTTGGCTGCCTGAGGCTGGTACAGAAGCACACAGCATAAAATACAACATTTCTAGCCTACTTCTTTAGTTTAACTTTCCTTGTCCTTTATTTAACATTATAAGTAATTTTACACTCAATTTCAAGTATCCTTGTGTGGCTAAGGTTGCCACTTTTTCTGGAAAAAATACGGCCTTCCTATATTTTTGTGGTTTTTCCCTATAAATAACATTGGCATCAAACATCATTTTTATCGGCCAGGTGGCAACCCTATGTGTGCCCTGCTGGCCCAGACCCACTCCCTGTCTCATTCTGTTGTCACTGCCCTGACCTCCCTTTCAGGCACCGGTCGCAGCAAGAAAAAGTACAGGGGAGCGGGATAGAGGGGGCTTGATTATTTTCTGTGCAACACCCTTGCCCCGTCATCACCCAATCCCTGCAGCAAATATATCCTATTACAGGACCTGTGATCCAGAATGATCGGGACTTCCGTTTTCTGGATAAAAGCTCTTTTTTTAATTTGGATCTCCATACCTTAAGTCTACTAGAAAATAATATAACCATTAAGTAAACCCAATTGGCTGGTTTTGCTTCCAGTAAGGATTAATTATATCTTAGTTTGGATCAAGTACGAGCTACTGTTTTATTATTACAGAGAAAAAGGAAATAATTAAAAAAAAAAAATATTTGTATAAAATCGAGTCTATGGGAGATGGTAATTTGGAGAATGCTGGATAACAGGGTTTCCAGATAACCAACCCCATACCTGTTTAGAAAAAAGCATTTTTTTTTAAATTTGAATTATTTGGCTAAAGTGGTGTCTATGGGAAAGGGCCTTTCTTTAATTCTGAGCTATTTGGGTTAATGGGTTTCCGGATAACAGATCCCATACAGATAAAAAAGGATATAGGTTTTTAAAATTTGGATTATTTGGAGTCTATGGGAGATGACCTCCCATAATTCGGAGCTTTTTGGATAACGGGTTTCCAGGTAACGGATCCCATAGCTGTATGTAATTATTTGCCACACGTCTAGTGATGGAAAAGCGATTGTGCGATTGTGCATAGGTAGAAAAAAGGGGCCAGCATAGAGATTAGAGAAATTTTGGGAAATTTAAATGTAACCAATCCCTGCATGGCTTTGTTGGGTGCCTGCAGTGATCTCAAAATATTACAGAGGTGGCACAAATGACACTCTGACATATCAAACCTGATTGCTCCATTCCATAGAGTAGGGTTGTCACCCAGACAGCCTGGTTTTCTGAAGGGCTGTTCGGGTCAAAACTGGCTGCCTGTTTCTTCAAATTAGGAAAACCTGGCAGGCTTTTCTGAGAGTGACATGTTAATCGATCAATCGCAGATCACCACATCATAGCCCCGCCCACACCATGGCCCCTCCCCTGCTGCATCATGGACCTACCTCCCCCCAGTGTTCATTGGGGCGAAGGGTGGCAACCCTACCGTAGAGGTATACTGTATAAATGTAATAGCAAATCAACAGGGAGAACTCTGTCTTGGGGCCCTCACCATAATGCTTCTGATTTGGGCCCCACAGTAGGTACGACATTCCCTGTTAGTATAAGGCGCAAGGTTTGTAACCACAACCAATGAGATGTTTGCTCACAGACAGCAGAACAGTAAAATCCCTGGTGACTGGTGGATATGGATTCCTGGACCTGTTATTCCATTCCCCAAATTTTGGCCACACCCTTTATATATGCAATATACACACAAAGAGTTCAGTTAATTACTGTGCTAATTAACAGTCATTTGGGGTGTCAGGGGTGTTTGCCAAAAGTTTAAACCCTACCCACCTTCCCAAAATGAAGCAGAATGAAGTAAAGCTGTACCAATCTCCTTCTATATGGAAGTGTTTCAGCTTTGAGGCCACACTCACCAAAAGACTCACCAAACAACGTCTGGTCTCGTCTGGATGAATGTGACGCATTCTCATATGGAAGTTTCAAGCATCTATTAAGGGCTCTTAGCTTTAATTATGCATCACTTACTGGAGGAAAAAACTTCAATTGCAGGAAGACAGGAAGATAGATAGATACATAGATAGATAGATATAGAAAGAGTGAGATAAATGATAGATAGATAGATAGATAGATAGATAGATAGATAGATAGATAGATAGATAGATAATAGATAGATAGATAGATAGATAGATAGATAGATAGATAGATAGATAGATAGATAGATGATAGATAGATATAGAAAGAGAGAGATAGATAGATAGATAGATAGATAGATAGATAGATAGATAGATAGATGATAGATAGATACATAGATAGATAGATAGATAGATAGATAGATAGATAGATAGATGATAGATAGATAGATACATAGATAGATAGATAGATATAGAAATAGAGAGATAAATGATAGATAGATAGATAGGCCCAGCCCTAGGGCGGCAAAAAATTAGGGGCGGCATGCTGCCCAGCCGCTGTCTGTGAAGCACGGGGGATCGCTCCGGTTCAGGCGCACATGCGTGCTCGTAGGGAAGCATTATGTGGGTTGGTGCTAGGACCGCACGGCCTCGGGCGCCTGCCCATAAAATCCGCTGCTGGGGATTGCCAGATAGATAAATCTATTTCAGGCCCTCTTGGCATGAGAGGGGCTAGCCTAACGTCTTTGCACTCTGAAATGTGTTTATACAGTATATATATATATATATATATATATATATATATATATATATGTGTGTGCAAAGTGCATAAAAAATGCTAATCGTGGGCTATTTGTCCCCTCAGCCTGAGCCACTATCTTGCTATACATTAAAAAAGCCACGGGGTGGCACCAGAGGACAACCCATAGAAATGTTCACCAGTGAACGCGAGCATCATGAATACAATTGCATTTTTGTCGTCAATGTATTGACAAAACCCTCATTCTTATAAAAGGGGGTATAGCCCCAAAACAGATTTAGAAAATAATTAGAATAACCACATAAAGACATTCACACTGTGTGTCTTCATTCCATTGATGGGGAGGCTGAGAGTTGGAGTGAAGAGAAGCATTGAGGCAGGATTGTTCTGTAGAGTCCAATGTGCGTGAGGAAAGAAAGGGCAACTGTCCAGCGTGTGGTTAGGCTGCGGTTGCACAAAACAGAAGAGTATTGATTAGAAGATGCACAATACACAGTTCAAGGGATTAAAAAGGTGCTAAGTGGCAGCTGTTTGGAAGTGACATATTTTCCTGCCACCGCAACACTTCATGAGTCGTGCTGTGCAAGAGAGTGCAGAGGGCATGCCACCAGTTCATTCCATCAATATGTCCCAGAACTGTAGCAAGTGCCGGCTTCTCCTCCTCCTCCTGGCGTCTTTCTCATAATCCACTTTCTGTCCTCTGCCTTGGTGTCTCATACAGTGTCGGACTGGCCCACCGGGAAACCAGGAAAACTCCCGGTGAGCCCAGGTGTCAGTGGCCCCTCATGTTGCTAAACTTTTGGCCTATTTCATGGCCATTCCCTATTTCTATGAGAACAAAGTGGCTAAATAGATGAAATAATAGATTATAGTATGTAAAGAAAAGAAACTAGCAGAATAGAGGTTGAGTTAGGAGAAGAAGAAAATAGTACTGAGGGTGGGCCCCTGGTCTCAAAACTTTTGGTGGGCCCCCTGGTCTGAGTTTTTTTGGTGGGCCCCTGGTGTCCCAGTCCGACACTGGTCTCATACAGCAAAATGACATTGTTGGTTATGATAGCGGATATGGAGCCCGCGTGCTGTTCTTAAACTAAACACGGGACAGTGGCAAATCAGCATGTACTGAAGCCAGAAACGTCTGAAACACACATTGTATGCGTATAGGAAGATGTAGAAATAGTTAGATGATCAATAGCTAGAAAGATAGAAAAATAGATAGATAGATAGATAGATAGATAGATAGATAGATAGATAGATAGATAGATAGATAGATAGATAGTAAGAGAGAGATATAGATTGATGCTTTAGCTCAGAGGTCTTTAGACTTTAGACTTTTTGGGCTCAGGTCCCTCTATATGGGGTCCCTCTATATTGGGTCCCTCTATATTGGACCTCCTTTGCTCTCAACAAGACTATAGAACACAATTAATCCTACTCAGTCTGCTATGGTTTTAAGCAGAGACCTATGTGGTTCTAATAGTATGTGGAATTTTCTCCCCGAATCATTTGTAAAGGTAGATACATTAGATTGCTTTAAGAAGGGGCTGGGTGGCTTTTTAACAAGTGTGAAATACAGGGTTACTGAAGTTAGCTTTTAGTACAAAGTTGATTCAGGGACTGGTCGCAGTGTCGGACTGGAATACCAGGGGCCAACCAGAAAACCTTAGGTTGAGGGCCCGCTTCCCAAAATTTATACCTCCTCTCCTCACTCAAACTCTTTATTCTCCTAGTATCTTTTCTCTACATACTATACTCTATTCTTCCATTATTAAACCTATTTGTTCCCTTAAAGAAATAGGGAATGACCATGAAATAGGCCAAATGATTAGAAGCAAGAGGCCCACTGACACCTGGGCCCACCGGGAGTTTTCCTGGTATCCCTGTGGGCCAGTCCAACACTGACTGGTCGAATTGCCATTTGGAGTAAAAAAAGAATTATTTGATCTTTGAGGCAAACTGGAGATTCTGCAGATGAGGGTGTTTTGCCTTCCTCTGACCCAACTAGCAGCTCGACAGGTTTGATTTAGACATGAAAGGTTGATTTTGATGGACATTTGTCTTTTTTCAACCTTTGTTACTGTAGGGATGTGAAAATCTTAGACACCGTTACACTTTACAGACAGGCACATCCCTAGTAATATGGACACCTCAGTGGGTCCTTATGGGGACCTTGTGCTTATGTAACCCCTGTAGTTCACACAGTGTACTCTAGAGGCACTGTGCCAGAGTATAAAAGGTTTAGGAACCATGTGCTCTGGGTCCATTGCTTTAGCCCAACCAAGCAGGCTGGAAGGGAATGGGTAGTGCTGACCCTAGGCGCCTTGGCCCTAGTAATTAGACAGCTATACTCGTTTTATAGATCGCTCTAGGAGTGATAGAGAGGTTAATTAGTTGAGCAACTCAAGGCTCCGCCGAGGAGATTACAGAGATTAAGATCCCAGGGTAAAAAAACTGGGCAATACCCCTCACATGCTGTCAACTTACTCTCTGCTGTATATTCCCTAGCCTGTGGGGATTCAGCCTATACGTGCTGTGAGTATATGCTTCCTTTATGCTGCTGTGTATGTTCTATACTCCATTGTGGATCAATGTGCTAAATGATCTCTGTGCTATTGTTCAATAAATATTGTTCTTGGTTCAATGGTTAAAGAACTACTGGCGCCCATCATTGTGCTATCGCATCAGGTTACAGTTACACTACACCCTTGCCTCCACCCCGCTGCGAGGGCTTACCCCTGAGAAAGAGAGCTCATCAGTGGTCTCAGCCCACCAAGGAAAGTAGCTAAACTGTCCTAGCACAAGTCAGTTTACTATAGCGCTACATTACTAATAGGGAAAACATGCACTTACACATGACCTGCAGACCAGCCAAACACATTATTAGCTTGCTTACCTGACCTGCTACCTGCTCTGGCCCTCAGTGGCTTTATCTGCTGCCCAGTATCCACTATAAAACCAGAAGTAACGTCATCATAGGCCAAAAGGGACACCATCACATTCTCAGAAGTGCTGTCAGCCAAGGGTGGCAAGCTGAGGAGGCAAGTAAGGTAGAGAAGTATATTTTGAGACCTCACTTCCACTATTCCAACCCGCATTATCATGCTCATAACATCTATAATACCCATGTTTGCAGTATAATTATATCCAGTTTCATTAAAGAAGGAAATGTTAAAACTAAGTAAGCCTTATCAGAAAGGTCCACCTAAATATACCTGTAAACCCTCAAAGTAATTCTGCTCTGAGTCCTCCGTCAAAAGAAACACAGCATTTCTCTCCTTCTATTGTGTACTCATGGGCTTCTGTATCAGACTTCCTGTTTTCAGCTTAAACCTCCTTGCCCCGGGCGTGAGCATGCTCAGTTTGCTCCCCCCCCTTCTCTGCTGTAATCCGAGCCCAGAGCTATAAGTGAGCAGGGAGACACTCAGGCAGGAAGTGATGTCACACCAAGCTAATATGGCAGCTGCTATCTTAAACAAACAGAGAGCTTCTCAAGCTTTTTACTTAGGGATGCACTGAATCCAGGATTCGGTTCGGGATTCGGCCAGGATTCAGCATTTTTCAGCAGGATTCGGTTTCGGCCAAATCCTTCTGCCTGGCCGAACCGAATCCGAATCCTAATTTGCATATGCAAATTAGGGGCGGGAAGGAAATTGTGTGACTTTTTGTCAGAAAACAAGGAAGTAAAAAATGTGTTTCCCTTCCCACCCCTAATTTGCATATGCAAATTAGGGTTCGGATTCGGGTTTGGTATTCGGCAGAATCTTTCGCGAGGGATTCGGGGGTTCGGCCGAATCCAAAAAAGTGGATTCGGTGCATCCCTTTTAGTACAGAATAAATATAGCATTCTAGTTCCACTATTGCAGCTAATCTATTTGCAATAAAATGCCTCCGTAGTTTTCCTTCATCTTTAACTCTAATCTCACCTGAAATGGCTTTAAGCACCCCTTCAATTGCTTCCCCAGAGAGACCAGACTAACAATGCTGTTGATTAATAGCAAGGGTGGGATGGATACAGATTACAATCTAATATGTGAACAATGCTGTAGTGGTACAGATGTATTGACATAATGTTTAGGTCATTGGAAATTTCCATTGTTTTGTCCACTATGAGTTATTTGCTCTACACATAACAAAGGACATAACAGGAGTGTGCAGCATTATCCTTAGTCCCATGGAGGGCCCTACTGTTCATATCGTAATGTAATAAGAGTTACTCCCCCGTATGTAATAAATGGCACAATGTTTGACCAAGTCCAGTTACCCATAGCAACCAATGAGATGATTACTTTTAAGCAGTTGACCGGTTAATGCTATCTTCTTATTGGTTGCTGTGGGTCACTAGACCTGGTGTTTGACATATAAGGACAGAGCATAGACAATACTACTCTTTGTATCTGGTCTTTGTTCCTCAAGGAGAAAACGCTAAGCTAATAAACGTTCCATGATCTTTTCTCCTTTCATCTTGCAGTTGCCTTATACAGGTATAGGATCCGTTATCTGCAAACCCATTATCCAGAAAGCTCAGAATTATGGAAAGGCCGTCTCCCATAGACTCCACTTTATCCAAATAATACAAATTTTAAAAAAGTATTTCCTTTTTCTCTGTAATAATAAAACAGTAGCTTGTACTTGATACAAACGAATATATAATTGATCCTTATTGGAAGCAGAACCAGCCTATTGTTTTTTTTTTATGTTTACATGTATTTCTAGTAGCCTTGAGGGTGAAGATCCAAATTACGGAAAGATCTGTTATCCGGAAAGCCCCAGGCCCCTGTATCCCCAAATAGTATGTATTCCAGGTTTTATTCTGGCTTCCATACTGTGACCAAAAGAGGTGTAGCCTTAGGATAAAGAGCACATTCATAGTGGATCAGGATGTGTGGTCTGTAGGGTTGACACCTTTTCTGGGCAAACATACCGGCCTTGCCATATATTTATCTTTTTTCCCTATTAATAACATTGGGACCAACCATCAGTTTTACCGGCCAGGCCGGTAAAATACCGGCCAGGTGGCAACCCTAGTGGTCTGGTCTGGATGAACGTGAGGCATTCTCATATGGAAGCTTCCATTAAGGGCTCTGAGATATGATTATGCATCAATTAATGGAGAAAAGAACCTCAATTGTACCTGAAACCTTATAGGGATACTGTCATGGAAAACATGTTTTTTTCATAAAGCATCAGTTAATAGTGATACTCCAGCAGAATTATGCACTGAAATCCATTTCTCAAAAGAGCAAACAGATTTTTTTATATTCAATTTTGAAATCTGACATGGGGCTAGACATTTTGTAAATTTCCCAGCTGTCCCCAGTCACGTGACTTGTGCCTGCACTTTAGGAGAGAAATGCTTTCTGGCAGGCTGCTGTTTTTCCTTCTCAATGTAACTGAATGTGTCTCAGTGGGACATGGGTTTTTACTATTGAGTGTTGTTCTTAGATCTACCAGGCAGCTGTTATCTTGTGTTAGGGAGCTGTTATCTGGTTAACGTCCCATTGTTCTGTTGTTAGGCTGCTGGGGGGGAGGGGGTGATATCACTCCAACTTGCAGTACAGCAGTAAAGAGTGATTGAAGTTTATCAGAGCACAAGTCACATGACTTGGGGCAGCTGGGAAATTGTCAATATGTCTAGCCCCATGTCAGATTTCAAAATTGAATATAAAAAAAATCTGTTTGCTCTTTTAAGAAATGGATTTCAGACTTTCAGTGCAGAATTCTGCTGGAGCAGTACTATTAACCGATTAATTTTGAAAAAAATATTTTTCCCATGACAGGATCCCTTTAAAACATTTCCCTAATCCACTACAATCACCCATTTCCCTTAGGCCACTCCCCTTTTGGTTGTAGAATGGGAGCTGGGTCAACATATAATATAAAAACAGCATGATGAGAAAGAGCAAAGAGCATGGCTTGCACAGCGAACTGTACCCCCAGTAGCTTAATGAGGCATCTCAAGTCAACATTAATACAAAGGAGTAGACTAACAGTTATAAAATACTGCATATGATTCACCAAATCCTGGATATAAACCACTTTTCCGAGAAGGAACTTCAATTGATACCCTAAGTATGCGAAAGTTATCTCAGGGTTTCATTATTTGCTGTCATTTTTGAGCATAATAAACCAAACAGTAGTCCTATGTCACTAGTAGAGCAGGCACTTGAATAAAGGCAATCTTCCTCCAGGCAGTAGATATAAGTAAAATAATTTATCATGTCAATTGCAGCCTTACATGTTTTGTGTTAACAACACATAGTCGTGTTGCTAACACGTAACGCACAAGGCTGATATTGACATCATAAATAATTTTACTTATATCTAATGCCTGGTGCAAGATTGCCTTTATTCGAGTGCCTGCTCTACAAAAATGTGGATTGTTGAGCATAGGCCAATTGGGTCTTTCACTTTGGCCTTGGACTCAAGTGATAGGGTGCTAAGGGGTGCAAAAGTGTGTCTCATTCCAAAATCACCTGTGCTCAGGGGTCTGGCTGTGCTCCTTGCACCAGGTTAGGAATCAAGCACTAATGTAGAATGCAGTGCTGGGAAGGTGCAATGTAGTTCTCTATTCATAGGGACCCATGTAGACCTCTTCATCTCTCCATGGAGACCTGCGGAAATTCAGCCAAATGACAGTTTGGGCTGCCCTGCACTTTTGATAATGAATGCATCATGAATACCAAACTTCTCTTCAATGTAAATTTCATACAAATGCCAGGAAATTAAATCTGGCATCTTCTTTTTTTTCTACTTTTGTGGTTTATTCAGGTTTATATGTTCCTCCTACAAGAGAAGAAATGATCAGAGTTAACCTGGCACCTCATTCCCTAACATTTGTCACATCTCAGACTTGCAATAAACTGCTACTTCTACCCCCCCCCCCCCCTATCACAATCTCCACATTTTCTAGCAGGCTTGTGGATGACTGATTTTGTACATCTGGGAGCCAAGTGAGAATGCATTACAACACATGGTTTATGAGGTGACTCAACAACCCAGCACAGCATGATTTATTAAAGAGTGCAGTGATGGAGTACCTGGGCGCTCGCTTCCTTTATTAAAAATGATAGGAACAGGACACATCTCGACTTGGATTGAAAAGTACAGATGTTCTAACGAATTCCGCCAACCCAGGTACCATGAAAAGGCCTCCCCAAAAAGTCAGCTTTTGAAGCAATGCACGATAATGTCAGATGACAATTTGCATTCTGAAAGAGCAGAGGAGACAGTACGAAAGTTTGCTGAAAGGCCAGGCAGTCAAGAAAACATTAAATGTCTGGAGATGCTTAAAATGTTTTCTTATTAAATGACACAGAGGAGTGCGCGTTTTAACATTCCTTTGGGGAACCTTTGTAATACAAGCCCAGATAAAAGAGTTGACTTTGGAAATGTTTTGTTTTTTTTTTTGTTTCATTATGAAATGGATTAAATAAGCTTATCTTCTGGTCCAGTAGAATAGTGAATACTTTTTTTTAATCTGACGCACCTACAGGGATGAGATCCTTATAAAGTAGAGTGTGTGACAAATTAGAGTGGACAAATGATTGGGAAGGGCTGAAGAAGACCTAGTGGTTGTGGAACCAAGTTAGTCATGGCTTAACTCAGATGTAAAACGAGGAATGAAGATTAATGCATTTAAAAATGAGAAGTAAGAAGAGACAGATAGAGGATCAATAAATAAGGGATGCACCGAATCAAGGATTTGGTTCGGTATTCAGCCAGGATTCAGACATTTTCAGCTGGATTCGGATTCAGCAATATCCTGGTGTCTGGCTGAATCCTTAAATTCATGTGACTTTTTTGTCACAAAACAAGGAAGTAAACAATTTATTGCCGCATGCATAGCTCTCCCATAGCTCCCCCTCACTAATTTGCATATGCAAATTAGGGTTTGGATTCGCCTGGCGAATAAATTCGCCCATCACTAATCATCATAAATGATCAAAACAGGGAAACAAACAAAGATGCTTGAGTTCTGCAGGGCTGGGAAGTAAGGCGAGGGCTCCCCCTGCTGTTCATAAGTATGATTGTTTCCCTGCAGAGCAGTTAGGGACCATCTGACAATTCCTATCCACAGCAGTAAATGAAGGAAGAATTCCACTGCATACAGTCAGGTTTCTTATAAAAACGGTACACATTTTTTAATTAAAGTATATTGGAGATAGGTTTCTTTTTCATTAAAGAAAGTAAAAATGGGATTTAATTTTTTTGCCTTAACATGCCCTTTAATAGAGTAGGGGGTCATTTGCCATATCCACATGATAAGGGCCACAAGAGAGTCCGAATGGCTTGAAAATTAGGGGTCAGTTAAGAGTAGAGGATGTAGTGACAGGTAAAGACAAATCTCCTCTTCTTCGGGGCGACTAATCTCCCCGGACGGCTTTTCCCTGCCTTCCCGCCAGCTAGAATGTAAATCGGAGCGATTAATTTTCCAAAGTCATCCGAAGTTGCCTCACAAGGAAACTTAGGACGACTTCGGAAAATGAAGCGATCCGAGTGCCATCCCACCGGCGATTTACATTCTAGCCAGCGGGAAGGCAGATGAAGGCAGTTCGGGCAGATTAGTCTCCCTGAAGGAGAGAAGATTTGTTTCCGGGCGACTAATCTCCTCTAATCTCTTGACCGTGTGTCTCTGCCCTTAAGGTAAAGATCCCTAGTAGCCGAGATTAAATGCCCTTATCTTTCATGTGTGCAAGTCACAACTCACCCAGCTGCACAGAAAGTGCAATTTCAATGCAAGACTAAAAATGCCTGTTCTCTGCACCACTGAAAGCCATCTCATGAGACTTTACAGGTAGGTAATGTATAAACAGTGGAGTAAAGGCCGTATACGCTTGCTCCCCACTAGTCATGTGCGGGCAGGCCCAAAACCCGTGGGATTTACCAACAGATAGGGCAGGTTCGAGCTGGCTGGTGGGTTCGGGTTGAGTGGTTCTTTCTGCTCTCCCTGCCCCTGACCTAATACTTCTGGCTTCTGGCTCCTCCCTTTATAGATTAGAGACTGTCCCGCCCCTTTCATGATGTCACTGTGGGCGTGTCTTTAATTGGAGGAGCTGGGTGCAGGTTGGGTGAGGACAGGTTAGGGCTGGGTACAGGTCCAAAAAATCTGGACCCTAGTTTGGGCACATCACTACTTACCACCATGAGCACAAGTCAGTTGCCTGGAAATAGTGGATTTCTTAAAGCTACAGAGGAATCAAACCTGCTTCCTGGGCAATATAATTACACCACTGTGTATAAGTAACTTTTGTTAGGTCTCTAAATAATCTCACACTACAGTCATCCAAGGGAAATGGGTCACCTTGGAATCCAATGTTTGTAGCACTAGGACATCCTGCTACCTCTCTATTGTTAATAAAGTATGACAGGTATTTTATTAATTAAATTAAATTAGATACTAGGGCTCATTTCTCATTACTGGACAAATGAGCAAATAATAGTACCCAGGGTCGCCATTAGAAATCACGGGGCCCCATACAACAAAGTTTTTGGGGCCCCCTGGGCCCCGCCCACACTGATGACCAAGCTCCACCCCATATCCCGCCCACTCCACATCGCAGTTAAAAGACCACACAGACATTAGCGCTAAAAAAGTAACCCCCCCACAAAAGTTGTAAAAAGCTATTGATGGTCAGGGCCGCCTTATAAAAAATTGGGGCCCCAAAAAAAATTAAATTTAAAAAAAAAAAAAAACATTGGTGGCAGGGGCCCCCTTATAAGTTAAAAAAAACTTGGGGCCCCAACAAAAAAAATTTTAAAAAATTTTGAAAAAAACAAACATTGGTGGCAAGGGGCCCCTTACGAGTTAAAAAAAATTGGGGCCCCAAAAAAAAATGTTTTAAAAAAAAGATTGGTGGCAGGGGCCTATAGAATATTAAAATAATACATTGGTGGGCAGGGGATTAAAAAAAAAAAAAAAAACCACACAAACTGGTGTTCAGTAGGATTGAACTCAGTAGGATTCAGAACTCAGTAGGATTCAGTACTTCAACTTCGCCTCCTTTCGTGACTTCGGGTCTTTGCGATGCTTCAGGACTTCGGCTTCGGCTGTTTTCGTGACTTCGGGTCTTTTCGGCGCATCGGCTTCGGCTTTTCGACACTTCCGCATTCGGCAACGCAAGAGGCAAGACGTACGGCTCGGGCGCTCGTAAGGGGGGCCCGGATCTTCAAAAAATGCAGCGTTGCCGGGCCCCCCTTCATGCCCGGGCCCGGTACGCTTGTCCCCCTGCCCCCCCTGATGGCGGCCCTGATAGTACCCCATGACCACCAATCAAATTTTTGCTTTCATCGGTAACTGGTTGCTATGGGTTATCGCCCAGGTGCAAATTTTTTAAAGCGATTTATTAAATGTGATTTCCAGGGCATATTAAATACTAATTACAGATAAGCGTAGCATTTCAAGAAGCAGTGGGCAAAAAAACCTTGTTACAGCTTCATGAAGAAACGAAGTGACGCCCTTAAGCCCGGAAGGGCAAATTAAATTGAACACAAAAATATGTCTTGCTCTTCTATTCCGAATCCTTCTCATGCTATGCTTCCTTTCTCATGTGCTCTTCTGAAAGTAATTATGTGTCATCTCCAATCACAGCTCAAGTGCTCTTTGCCTTGATTGACACCTCCTAGGGCCAGATCCCATATCCTTATCACATGAGCTCCCCATTGTTATAATGCTCCCTGGCTGATGTGTATTCCTTATTAGCTCGGCTGGAACAGCAACTGTGTTAAAGGTTGTTGTATCATAGAGGTATGAGAGGAAGGATATTTTGCTCTTATATATACGGCTGCTGCCAAGAAGGAATTATATAGTTCAACTGAAAGAAGAGAGGGCAAGTATGCCAGCAATCTCAAAAGAACATGGGGTAGAAACAACTGAAGGCACTTTACATAACTCCATAGCAAGCATTAATCTAAAATCCTATCTGATATATCTTATGAACCACATAACATGATAGAGCAGCCTTCCTAAACATGTGTTGGGGGTCTAATTGAGCGAGGGAATTCAAACACACATGGGACATACTCCTAGGGTCCCAAGGACTTAAAGGTTTACACTGCAAATAATTCACTCTACTATGTAAAATGTAATTCCGGAACCAACAAGTGTATTTATTTAAATTTATAATATTGATGTGTAGGCAGCCATCTCAGGTCATTTTGCCTGGTCATGTGATTTTACAAAGAGCCAGCACTTTAGGTTGAAACTGCTTTCTGGCAGGCTGTTGTTTCTCCTACTCAATGTAACTGAATGTGTCTCAGTGGGACCTGGCTTATTACTATTGAGTGCTGTTCTTACATCGACCAGGCAGCTGTTATCTTGTGTTAGGGAGCTGTTATCTGGTTACCTTCCCATTGTCTTTAGGCTGCTGGGGGGGGGGGGTGATACTCTAACTTGCAGTACTGCAGAAAAGTGTGACTGAAATTTATCAGAGCACAAGTCACATGACTGGGGGCAGCTGGGAAGCTGACAATATGTCTAGCCCCATGTCAGATTTCAAAATTAAATATAAAAAAATCTGTTTGCTCTTTTGATAAACGGATTTCAGTGCAGAATTCTGAAGCACTATTAACTGATGTGTTTTGTTCACATTTAATCAGAAGCATTTTGTTAACTGACTAGTTGCATCAACTGATCATATTCTTTGTATCAAATACAATGTAACGCCATTGTTTAAGGGTCAACCAACCTTTTTTTTTTTTTACTTGTGAGCAACATTCAGATGTAAAAAGTTGGGGAACAAGGAAAGCCTGAAACATGTTCCTGGGCGGTGCAAAATAAGGTCTGTAATTGGCCATTTGGAAGCCCCTAGGTGAACTGGCATCTGGATTTTATATAAAACTTGCCTCCAAGCCAGGAATTCAAAAAAAGCACCTGCTTTGAGGCCACTGGGAGCAACAACCAAGGGGTTGGGGAGCCACTAATTGGGGATCACTGCTACACCAAGTTTTACAACACTCAAGCACCTTCCAATGGTTGAGACTGGAATATTACATGTGCACAAAGAGCTGCAAGAGTTATAAGAATGAATAGAAGAATGCGGATTCCACTAATCTCATAAGGTCCAAAAAGATGGAGTGGAATAACAAAAACCATTCCTTTTCTTTTAAATTTAATTGAACTCCAGAAGTTCTATTTTCTCCACCCCCATCCTTATTCATTCTCTTTCTCTCCCTCTCTCTTCACATACATCAGTCCGTCTATCATGTAATTAATGCAGAAGCGTAGCTCCAGGAAAAATCATTATTTTTTAACAAAATGCCTCGGAATTGCCTTAAGATCAGCAGAATTGTGTTGGTACGATTCTTCAAACAACATGTTGTCCTGTCATGCACAGCTTGGGGAATTCCTTCCTAATTTATTTATTGGTGCTAGACATGGAATAGCGCAGACAATTTTCTATAGTGAAGCCGTTGCGTGTAATAAATTGAGGGTAGGAGTTTACAATAGTTCACATTGATTTAGTCTGTTATCGCTAGCCCTGGTGGGCGGAAAATCAATTGAAGACGCCCACTATTGAATAGAGCTTTGTTAAATTGAAGTCACAGATAGCTATTTAGCTGATATCTTGTTCCCATAAAGTCATTACCTCCCTCCCAAACTATTGTCAGAGGTAATTTAGAAGTTCTGCAGGAAGTGAGAATGTAGAATGGATCACTATAAAGTTATGCAATGCACCATAAGTGACATATTTATTACAGTATACTTGTACTGTATCTACTCTCACCTCCCAGATGTCCATGTGTATGATATTATACTGTTCAATGAGCCATATCACTGAGGGATTGACACACCAACTGACCCAATGAAGGGACTGGTGATAAATGGTCCATATGGAATGAAAGAGAAGAAGTTTTTACTTTATAGTGAAAGATCTAGTTATTTGAGATGAATGTGTTGTAAGGACCTTGCATTAAGTGGAAAAGCATCCACAGTAGGTATTCAATTTCCTTTTGTCCTCCATGTTTTTAAGGCCATCAACATTCAATTGTAAACTTCCAGCACCACCAAACTGAACCTTGCTATGTGACCTAGGTTAGCAATATAGCATATATACCAAAACCCTCCAAATATGGATTCCCTAAATCAGGGGACTCCAACCTTTAATAGCTGTGAGCCACACCCAGATGAAAAAAAGAGTTGGGGAGCAATGCAAGCATGAAAAATGTTCCTAGTTGGTGCCAAATAAGTGGCATGATTGGCCATTTGGCAGCCCCTATGTGGACTGACAGCCTAAAGGAGGCTTTGTTTGGCAGTACATCTGGTTTTTATGGAACCAAAACTTGCCTCCATGCCCGGAATTCAAAAATAAGCACCTGCTTTATGGCCACTGGGAGACAAACCCAAGGGGTTGGTGAGCAACATGTTTCTCACAAGCCACTGGTTGGGGATCATTGCCCTAGAAATTAGTCCATAAAATAGTAGTTAGAGGAGAGCACACACAGGAGTGCTCTCCTCTAACTACTATTTTATGGACTAATATGGGATTGCGGTAACCCTTATGGAGGATTGAGGCACCGGCAAACTTATTCTAGCATCGGCAGAGAGAAGGAACAATCTCCCTGTTGCCCTAGAAATTTGTTTGAATGAGAATGCTGAAGATATGATCTTTTGAAAATACATATAGGAAGAGGTAAATCTTGCATTTTTATACTCAAAATAGCCTGTAGGATTCTAGCTGCTAACTGTTGGGAAACCTGATGCTCCAGCTGTATTTTATTTGGTGCATCTTAGCAAACGTAACGGACAAACTCTCGAGTAAGTTGGTCTGGACTAATGGAGGTTCTAAGATCGAGGCAATAATATGACAGCCTGTGTACTGTTCAATTATTCAAAATATCATCAGCCAAAGGACAGACCATAGTGTATACACAATATCAGTTAAAGAGCATGGCCTTGAAATGTCAGCATTTCCAGAGGGAACTGCTGTATGGATTTCCAGGAACAGTGGCCCTATACTAAGATACACCTTCTAGGACATTAGCTTACGTTGTCTCACTACCCCCAATCATCACCCAGATCTTTTTATCTGCACTGAGACTGACCCCTGGCATTACAATATACATGTTACAAGGGTAGTATACACCTATTTACTGTACATCTTTGCTAAACATGAACATAATAAATACTGCTTGTACTGAAAATACAATTCTTTTAATTTAACAAATTCAAATTCTAATTTTTTATAAAGTACCAGTAGAGAATTGTTTTGTTTTTCCCCCGAACACTAGTGATGGGGGAATATGACACATTTCGCTTCGCCAAAAAATTTGCTAAACGGCAAAAATTCACCTAAATGCATTGAAGTCTATGGGTGACAAAATACACCCCTCCCCCATATAAACAGGGTAACTTCATTAAAAGGCTCTGTATAAACAAATCCTATATTGCAGTCTTTGCTAACCTTTGAGTTAAGGAGATGTTCATTATTCATTGGGTTTATCCATGGACTGATAATATCTACTGATTTGCTATGCAAAGAATGACTTGGCAGAACCAGGAAATGAAACAGGAAGTGCCAGTGTGAATGCACATTGTTTGTTTAATGCAAAAAAATAACCAGAAACATAGATATTTAAAGGGGACCCGTCAGCCAAACAAATTATTCAAAATCCTATTTTATTACATTAGTCAAGCAAAATGAAGTTTAATTACACTACATAAATTATTTGAATCTTGCTTCCTTCAGTCTGGGATTTCAAAATTATAGCAAGCAGCAGCAGCCATTTTTGTGCACTCTATTATTAAGGCAAGCACCAGAATGGGGGATCCGGTGTCCATCCCCATGCCCTGGCCACACAATTAAACAGTAAAGAGAACGGGGGAATGTGTGGAGAGCAGTGACATCTAGGAAGTGCTGAATGGAAAGGGAAAGTAATTGTCTGCCCCGCCTCTATGCCCAGGGCATAGAGGAGTGGTAGACAAAATTTGATTGACAGCTGAGATTTTTAAATGAGCGTACAACTAGGGATGCACCGAATCCAGGATTCGGTTCGGGATTCGGCCAGGATTCAGCCTTTTTCAGCAGGATTCGGATTCGGCCGAATCCTTCTGCCTGGCCAAACCGAATCCGAATCCTAATTTGCATATGCAAATTAGGGGCGGGGAGGGAAAGTGCGTGACGTTTTGTCACAAAACAAGGAAGTAAAAAATTTTTCCCCTTCCCACCCCTAATTTACATATGCAAATTAGGGTTCGGATTCGGTTCGGTATTCAGCTGAATCTTTTGTGAAGGATTCAGGGGTTCGGCCGAATCCAAAATAGTGGATTCGGTGCATCCCTACTTACAACAGCTATGAACACTTTAATAAAATAAGAATTTGGATTTCATGTTTAATTTGAGGACTTTTATTATAAAGATTTTTGTGTCTGGGTGACAGGTCCACTTTAAAGTTTAAACAATAGTCAAAAAGTAAGTTTTGTATCAGTCCTAGTCATTGAACTCATGTTGAAAAAGGGGGTATACTGCCCTTATAAGATCCCACTAAAAGGGATAGGGAAGGCATATTGGGGAAAATGAGGCAACATGTTCAATGAAAGAGACAAGGAAACAGAATCAAGACTGTGAGAAGAGAGAAGAGAAGAAAACTACGAGGAGGAGAGGGAAAGAAAAGTAAATGAGAATATGGGCCAGAAAAAGTTCGTATCATGGTTTCAAATGAGAAAAAATGATCTCATGGTTTATCACGTGAAAACTCATGGATGAGATTCAATACGAGGAGAAAAAACATTTCTCCAAATTCAGTTCCCATTTTTTCCCATAGACTTCAATATAGTTTTCACATGATAAACAGTGAAATACGTTTTTCTGAATTGAATTGCAACTCAAAACGAATCTCGTCCATGACTTTTCACGTGATAAACCTTTTTCTCACTGAATTGAATCTGTACTTATATGTGAAATCAGTCAGGAACATGGTATATGAATCCAGGAGGGGTGGGAAAGAGGAAGGACTATGATAATAAAGTATAAATGGGAGAAAAAGAGGAGCTGGTGGTACAATTCTCTATTATCTGTGCTGAACCTTATCTTTCCACTCACTCTCCAGGGCAACCCTTCCCCTGCTGATCTGTTATTTTTTCCTGTTTTTTGGCACCTTTCCACAGGCAGCATATAAACACTATTGTAATAAATACTCCCTCAAACACTATTTTTTAAGCTTTGCTGTTCAGTATTCTCTTGTTAAGACTTATTTACTTATATCAGGTAAGTTCCAACTGCTTATAAAAAGTATAGATAATAAGTATACAGATAATATCAAAATTTAGTATTTCATGTCCTTCCCTTGAGTTCTTGGGATCTAGCCTGGATTCACAACGTGATCTTGAGTCCTCGGCTGATGCTCATTGGTTCCTGTGGCACACACTGAGATTTTGGGACAATATTTCGACTTTGTTTGAATGTTTATGCCTGGAGGTGCACCCGGTTCATGCTCCAAACTCTGATTCCATCAGGGATGGCTGGAGGTCTGTTCCATAATTAATTTGACAAGGTGTGGATAAGGTTAAATCAACACAAGGCAGAAAATAGTGACAAAGCTTAAATATAAGGAGCAAGAGAATTTCTTATATTTAGACACTGAGGTACTTGGCTAAGAAGTACAGTAGTCCTCCAATGCCATGGACTGCTGCCAATGTCATTGGTGTGATAAATAGGTGTCCCTGTACCCAGCATTGCCTGGCAAATGGACCATATGCCTAATTTCAACATCCTTGAAACCCTTCTAGGTATATGTTTCTTTCTTTTGCTACACATCCCAGCTGCAATACTATTGAAAGGCGCAATCTCATGGTCATTGGTCTGATAGGTAGGTGGGATTCTACTTACTACTGCCTTGGAAAACTGTTGGCTGGTAAACACAAGCACAATTGACCAAACAAGCACCCTTGAAAACGCTTATCTATACTACCCTGTTGAGTTGTCCTCCCCTACTATGGAATGGCACAATCTCATTGCTCAGATTGACACAGCGCCTCTGAAAACCCATAGATACATGCTTTGTACTTTGCCATAATAAGCTATCAAGTTCTCTAAAACTATAAAATTATGCAATCTTATTGGTCTGATGGGGAGACCAAATCTCAAATAGACATTGTCAATATAGTCATTGACCTGCTAAGACAGTGATCCCCAAACAGTGGCATGTGAGCAGCACGTTGCTCACCAACCCCTTGGATGTTGACATTTTGTTTGATTTGATCAAAACTTGTGCAATGCCAAAACATGATTGTTAAAGGGATACTGTCATGGGAAAAAACATTTTTTTCAAAATGAATCAGTTAATAGTGCTGCTCCAGCAGAATTCTGTACTGAAATCCATTTCTCAAAAGAGCAAACAGATTTTTTTTTATATTCTATTTTGAAATCTGACATGGGGCTAGACATATTGTCAATTTCCCAGCTGCCCCAAGTCATGTGACTTGTGCTCTGATAAACTTCAATCACTCTTTACTGCTGTACTGCAAGTTGGAGTGATATCACCCCCTCCCTTTCCCCCCCCAGCAGCCAAACAAAAGAACAATGGGAAGGTAACCAGATAACAGCTCCCTAACACAAGATAACAGCTTCCTGGTAGATCTAAGAACAACACTCAATAGTAAAAATCCATGTCCCACTGAGACACATTTAGTTACATTGAGAAGGAAAAACAGCAGCCTGCCAGAAAGCATTTCTCTCCTAAAGTGCAGGCACAAGTCACATGACCAGGGGCAGCTGGGAAATTGACAAAATGTCTAGCCCCATGTCAGATTTCAAAATTGAATATAAAAAAATCTGTTTGCTCTTTTGAGAAATGGATTTCAGTACATAATTCTGCTGGTGCAGCACTATTAACTGATGTGTTTTGAAAAAAACATGTTTTCCGATGACAGTATCCCTTTAAGATAGATTGGCAGGTAGTTGTAGGAAAGGGGGTACATTTTTTTTATCATGTTAGGGAGTAGCAAGCAGGAGGTGCAGGCCAACTGCAGTCCTTATCACCTGCCCCATCAACAGGGCTCTCCAGTTCCACCTAAAGCTGGGCATGAAGAGCAGTGTAAGTGCCTCCTAGATGAGCACTTTTGCACCCTTTATTGCTCTAGGAACAATAGCTCCTATTGTTTTCATAAACTTTCTGATGTTAAACAAAGGAGGAAGGAAACTCAACAGAAATCATGCTTAAGAAACATATTCACAAAGTTTACTGCCCTTTTAAAGTTGAGGGGAAAAAAATCAATGCAACCTAATAGAGAGAGAAAGAAAGGAAGCCTATTAAAGCAGACTTGCTAAAATGCATTTTCACTTATCACATACTGTACCATGGACAGCACCTTTCAGAAATGTCTCTCCGCTTCTGACGGATCCATACTTCACGTGGAGCATGGTACGGAGCCAAAAGCCATAAATGAAGCCACCTGCGAACTACATTTGCTTTGTGAATCATCTAGAAACGGAGTTAAAGCCTTTCTCTCGAGTTTTTATGTTTGAGCAGTAAACTAAATCCTCGGTTCACTTGGCTACCCTGATGTTTCAGTCGTCTGCTGGCAGAATGTAAGTAGAGCCAACAAAGAACTGAAAAAAAAAATGAAATTATTACTGGCTGTTTTTTAGTATATAAATCTTTGATTTAAAGGGAAGATGTCCATGAAAGGCAGCTCAAGGCATTCAGAGAGCTTTGGGCAAGCAGGAGAGAAGATAGCGGGGTATTTGTCACTATAGAACCCTGAAGAAGGGGGCAGTGATTTCCCTTTTATCACTTTTATTACTATTGGGAATGCTCTGCTAAAAATGAAATTTTAGAATAAAGTACCATTTCATTTTTTTTTGTTCTTTTTGAATTATTGAAGATAACCTGGTGATTAGGATTTTGCTTGTATTTTGGATTTCAGACTGGCAATTTTGCCATGTTTTTACCCACGATACAGCATTTTGCCACATAATTCCGGTTATTTCCAGAAGCTCACAATGCCTGCAACTGAGCTCGCACATTGACTCCACTTGGACACAGTTGTCGCGAAAATCTTTGGTGTTTGGATTTCGTCACTTCTGGTGCTCTCCATTAAGGGTGTTATTTATTAAAGTCGAATGGCAAAAACTCGAAAAATTCAAGTTTTTTTTATATAAAATCTGAATTTTTAGTGGAAAAAACAAGATTTATTTTCCACCGTGGATTAAAAAAATCCAACATCTGTCATTTCAGACCATCTGAGGTTGTAAATAAGTCAATGGGAGAGGTCCCCATCCTATGTAGAATTTTCTGTGGTCTGCGCTGGAATTAGCAAAAAAATCTAGACTATTTCACAATTTTCAGGCAAAAATTTTAAGAAATGTGGGCTTTTCCACGAAAAAGCTCTAAAAAATTAGGGATGCACCTAATCCAGGATTCGGTTCGGGATTCGGTTCGGGATTCGGCCAGGATTCGGCCTTTTTCAGCAGGATTCAGATTCGGCCGAATCCTTCTGCCTGGCCGAACCGAATCCGATTCCTAATTTGCATATGCAAATTAGGGGCGGGAGGGAAATTGCGTGAGTTTTTGTCAGAAAACAAGGAAGTAAAAAATGTTTTCCCCTTCCCACCCCTAATTTGCATATTTACAAATAGGGTTCGGATTCGGTTCGGTATTCGGCCGAATCTTTCGTGAAGGATTCGGGGGTTTGGCCGAATCCAAAAAAGTGGATTCGGTGTATCCCCATAAAAAATAGATAGATTCGGGAAAAAAATTTAAAAAAAAATCGTACGATTCAGCATTTCACACAATATTTTCATGTCTGTCCCCGATCCGATGAAATCATAGTTTTTTTTTTTTTTTTTGTAACTTAAATTTTATTTGGTTTAGCATTTAAGTTTCCATGCATAATAAAAGCACAAGATACAGACATAACAGGAAAACAAATAAATAAGCTCCAATCGTGGATTCTAGTTTGGTCGGACTTTTTAAATTAAATTACTCAGAAAAATTGATAAATAAGGCCCTATGTGTGCTTTGTCAGCAGGCTACTCTAATCACCCTCGAGTTACCACTGCCTTTAGGGGTGGCAGTAGCTTTAGGGTACCCCCAATTGGAGAAAATTAAATGGCCGTTAATGATGGGTGGATTAATTCACCAGGCATGAATTCGCTGCGAATTGCTGCAATTCGCAAAACCGCTGCAAAAATTTGCCGAGGTCTATAACAAATGGATGCCGGCACCAAAAACGAGGTGCCGGCGCCGTTTCGCAAATTTTTCGTTGTTTCGCGAATTTTCCGCTGTTTCGGGAAATGCAAGAGAAATTCACGAAACGCCCCAAATTCACCCTTCACTAATGGCCATCTGGGTGATCATATGTGTACATATTTTCAAACATTTATTGCATAATGGAATTGTGTAATGGTTACAAAAAATATTTTAAGAATTAAAGATTTATTGTGAAGATGGGGAAAATGTTCCATCATCCATTCATGCAACTCTCACAAGTAACACCTGTTTCTAGGAGTTGCATGACATATTGGATAATCCTATCACAGTAACTACACAGAATCAACACCTCTGTGAGTTTCTTCAGATGTCACCTCTCTGAAGAGTTACAATGTGCCATTGTGATTTTATTAGTGGAAGAGTTTATATGCCGAGAACTTCCCACACCAGTCAGTTGAACTGAAGAAGCTGCTCGGATGAGTAGTGAAATGTCTTCATTGATTACTCAGCAAGTCCAGTTGTTTTTAGATTGACCTATACTAGATATACCATGATCTGGATGAATGAAATCTTCATATTCACCTTTATTTATAAGAATAGCTCTCCTTATCCTTATAGGAATGTTTATATATTTTACTAAAGGATTTTTTTTTATCACTAATGTGGATTAAGAGAATGCTGATGTACACAAGGAACTCAAACATTTATTGGATAAACGTTTTAGTCTTCACCAGAGATCAAAATAAAACTGAAAAAAATTGAGTACCGTATATACTCGAGTATAAGCCGAGTTTTTCAGCCCCCAAAATATGATGAAAACTGCTACCTCGGCTTATACTCGGGTCAAGTGCAAAAACGGTCGCCGACGTCTAAGAATAGTCGCCGGCCTCCAAGAATAGTCTCCAAGAATATTCGCCGGCGTCCAAGAATGGTTGCCTGCATCCAAAAACGAGACGTCGGCACCTCCAATGGGAGCAGAAACTCTCAATTTTTTGATTGAAACTTACCAGAAGCTGCTGCATTTCTCACCCTCGGCTTATACTCGAGTCAATAAGCTTTCCCAGTTTTCGGAGGTAAAATTAGGTACCTCGGCTTATACTCGGGACGGCTTATACTCGAGTATATACGGTAACACTTCCTTGATCATAATTATAGATCATCTGAAAAACAATAAAGTGCTTAATGCTTAGGTGTGCAATGTACAATAAAGTGTGTCAATGTCGTGAAATCATGAAATAAATAGACATACAGGTATGGTACCTATTATCCAGAATGCTCAGGACCTGGGATTTCTGGGTAAAGGATCTTTCTGTAATTTGGATCTAAGTCTACTAAAAAATTATTTAAACAATAAATAAACCCAATAGGCAGGTTTTGCTTTTAATGAGGATCAATTATATCTTAGTTGGGATCAAGATAGTGTTTTATTATTACAGAGAAAAAGGAAATAATTTTTAGCTTTCTAGATAACCAATCCCATACGTGTGAAGCGCTACTCTGTTATTGCGAAAGATCTAGCATGCATTTTCTTGTGTGGGACGCTACACGAGTCCTGTGTCTCTGCTATATGGGAGCGCAAACTATAAAATGACATGCCTCCACCCAGGCTCAGTACAGACTGAGCTGTAATACCCCTCCCTGGGAATCTCATAGGGGTTCCAGGTTTCAAGAAACTCTCTATCCCTGAGCCTAACAACTTGAGTCCCCTTGCCAACACAGAGTACTAGCCCTCCTGGTCTCTTAGTCAAATCCTCTGGCTGCTCTCTAAATAACTCCTGATCATGTCTTTCACTCCTAGAGTGACTATAACAGAACTGCCGTTGCACTTACTTCACTTATTCCGGAACCTTCCTTTGTTCCAGGCCCTATGGAGCACCACAGCACCTTCTCCAGCAAGTGGGCAACCCAAAGAGACTGAGCACATGGGACCTTACCTTTTTATATAATAGCACGGACAGAAAAAACCCTACGGCTCTATCCAAAGTTCCCAATTTCCAATAAAAAACCAAAGCTCATGTAAATTGACCTGGGGTGCATGACCCCAGGTCCGTCTCTTAAGGGTGTAGCATTATCTGCAAGTAAATTCAAACAATATAAGGGGCCGATTCACAAAGGGTCGAATATCGAGGGTTAATTAACCCTCGATATTCGACTAGGAATTGAAATCCTTCGAATTCGAATATCGAATTCGAAGGATTTAGCGCAGAAAATGTGATCGATCGATCGAAGGATTATTCATTCGATCGAACGATTAAATCCTTTGAATCGAACGATTCGAAGGATTTTAATCAAACGATCGAATGAATATCCTTCGATCAAAAAAACGTAGGCAAGCCTATGGGGACCTTCCCCATAGGCTAACATTGAGTTCGGTAGCTTTTAGCTGCCGAACTAGGGGGTCGAATTTTTTTTTAAAGAGACAGTACTTTGACTATCGAATGGTCGAATAGTCGAACGATTTTTAGTTCTAATCATTCGAATCGTTCGAATTTGATCGAATTTGACAAATTCGATGGTCGAAGTACCCAAAAAATACTTCGAAATTCGAATTTTTTTTCATTCGAATTCTTCACTCGAATTTAGTAAATCTGCCCCTTAGTGTTGTTTCGCATTCACCGATGAAGAAAGGTGGCCCGGCTGCAGCACCCCGAACCCGTAGCTTGGGGTGAGATACAACGAATTGGATGAAATAGTCATACACTTCTGCGACACACCAGATTGGATAAAATTTCTTGATCTTTATTCCATAGGTTAAAATCAAATGTCCTAATGCGTTTACATGAAATTAGTAAATGAACCATTAATATTGAGATAGAACTCATTAATATTGAGTTATAAAACTCACTGAGCTGCAATCAGGGTTCTTTCAAACAGGAAAAGGAAACAGCTAACCTTTTAGAACTGAGGACCCAATCTAACTGTCTAAATTATGCCCAGGGAACCAAATGACCTAAAGGTTAGCTAAGCCTTTACCCTCCTACACTTGTATTATAAAAAAACATTAATTTATGATCTATTTAAGCAAATGCACTCTCATTAATGATTAAAATCTGGCACATATATTTGCAGAGATGTAACTATACCCAGAAAAGAAATCCACATTTTCTAGAATCCAATAATAGGGTAAAAAGAATAATACAAATGTAATCCCTGGGTAGGGGGGGGGCACAGTATCTAAAGTCCTAATACAAAATTAACTATTTTTAGAAGCATACAGTCTTAATCACCTCCCCTATTGGGTTCTTGGACTAAACAAATTTCCCATAAGGGCAGAGGCACAGGCTCAGATTCGGGGAGATTAGTCGCTCCTTTTCTTCGGGGCGACTAATCTCCCAAAACTGCCTCCCGCAGGCTAGAATGTAAATCGCCGGCAGGATGGCAATTGGTGCGCTTCATTTTCTGAAGTCACCTGAAGTTGCCTCACGAGGAAACTTTTGGCGATTTCGGAAAACAAAGCGCTCCGAGTGCCATCCCGCCGGTGATTTAGATTCTAGCCGGCAAGAGGCAGTTCGGGGAGATTAGTCGCCCCGAAGAAGAGGAGATTTATCGTGACTAAATTTCCCCGAATCTGAGCGTGTGCCTCTGCCCTTAGTCTTAAAATTGCTAATCTGTATCCTTGCTTTAAACAAATGCTGTGGTAGGGGTTAAGTTGAGAGCCTGTGATTCCCCATCCTTTCACACAAGTTATTTTGGGTCTTACCCACAAGATCTTAGCCACACAGGCATATTATATCACTGCTGGGTGAATCTTTAAAGCACATTTTTGTGTGTGTATGTGTGTAATTAAATCCACATTACTTAGGGGCAGATTTACTAAGCTCGAGTGAATGGTTCGAATGTCAAAAAGCTCGAATTTCGAAGTAAATTTTTGGGTACTTCGACCATCGAATAGGCTATATTCGACTTCGATTCGAACAATTCTAAGTAAAAATCATTCGACTATTGGACCATTTGATAATCGAAGTACCGTCTCTTTAAAAAAAAACTTTGACTTCATACTTCGCCAAATTAAAGCTACCGATGTGTAATGTTAGCCTATGGGGACTTTCCACAGCACTTTTCTACGTTTTTTTTTGGTCGAATAGAAATCCTTCGATCGATCGCTAAAAATCACTTTGAATCGTTCGAATCGAATACGGTTTTAACCCCTCGAAATTCAACCCTTGATAAATACCCCCCATAAAAAAAAAAAAAAATTCCCTTAGTAAAATATATGGAGATAAGGAGAGCTATTTTCCATAATAGATATATTATTCTATAAAGTAACGTTTTCCCTATCTACTTCTTAGAATATTTTGCCTACCCGTTGCAGTTATGCCATTCCATTGTGATATCATACAATATAATTAAAAGTTAATTATGTTTTTAAGATTGTCTGTAGGCTTCTTTTTCCTGATTAACAATAACATCATTTAAGAAGTGGGAAGAATAATTTCCCAAAAAATAAATTGAAAACAAATTAGTCTTGATAGCATTTCAGTGCTCGGTAATCGAGGGGCGAAAAAGAACATTATGATACAATTGAACACCCCTGGTTTTAAAGGAAATATTAACTTTGATTAACATGAAATAAGAGCATCACGGTGCTTGGAATAAATTGTTTTATTAACGGTTGTCCTGTGTGAAGATGTGATAGGTTTAATTAATATAGAAATTGAAATCTTGGCTTTTGGTGGAAATGAAAGGAAAAAATTTTATTAACCAGTCGCTGTTGCCTGGGACAACTGGATAATGCTCAGAAGCAATCATGAATACCCACAGTTATGGACAATTGCAAGGTGGGATCCAATATGATTTAGGGTAGAGTAAGAATCGTGAATGATGATGAATTATTAGGATGAATAATGAAATCGTTTTTTCCAAAAATAACCTGCATACTACATATGACTGTGATGTCTTCACTATAAATGGTGGTTTTTAACATGTCCTAGGTTGAATGTCATCGAAAATCAAGACTCAAATTCCAAGATTGTTTTGAATTTTATGAAAAAATTTAAAATCTAGAACGACTGTCTGTTTATGAAAAAAAACACAGAAATAAAAAATTCAATCACTTAAAAACAAGAGAAAACAGATTTACTAAGCTGGAGGGAATGTTCGAATTTCAAAGTACATTTTAAGGTACTTCGCCCATCGAATAGGCTATATTCGACCATTTGACTTCAATTTGAACGATTCGAAGTACAAATTGTTAGACTATTTGACCATTTGATAATCAAAGTACTGTCTCTTTAAAAAACTTCGAAGTTTTTAATTTGATGGTCGAATTTCGAAGTTTTTTGTACTTCAGAATTCGACCCTTAGTAAATCTGCCCCTAAATGTCATTATTAGAATGTGTTTTATTATGCCATGAAGAACGCAGAAAAAACTCTGATACCTCCCCATTGAAATTTTAGAAAATATTGCCATTATGCAAATTTTGCACAGTGTTGGCCACATTTTAATTTAATCCAGAAAACTCAAATTGAAAAATATCTGGAATTTTCGGAATACCACTCCTGTTGACTTCTACGTGAACGTGCCAGTATTTTAATGCAGAATTTTTAATACCAGTTGTTTAGGTTTTTGCACTTAAGAAATCTCCAAAACTTCAATGGTGGAAACTCAATATCCGAATTTGAGATTCTTTGCAGCAAACCCTGGCAAAAACTCAAATTAAAATTATTAGAAACCTGCCCCATAATTAATATTTCTAAAAATGATGCTTAGGGGCAGATTTATCAAGGGTCGAATGAATTAGAGGGAATTTTCAAAGTAAAAAAATTCGAAAATTCGAAGTAATTTTTTGGATAATTCCACCATCGGTTAGGATACTACGACTTTGAATTTACTTCAAATTCGATTCGAAGTAAAAATCGTTTGAATATTCGATAATCGAAGTACTGTCTCTTTAAAAAAAACTTTGACTTCAATAGTTCGCCAAATTAAACCTACCAAAGTGCTATGTTAGCCTATGGGGACCTTCTAGACCATTTTTCGAAGTCTTTACACATTGAACTAAAATCGTTTGAATCGTTCGATCGAACGATTTTACTTTGATTGTTGGATGGCCAAATTCGGTGAAAAATCCTTCGACTTCGATATTCAAAGTATTTTAATTCGATGGTCGAATTTCGAAGTATTTTTTACTTCGAAATTCGATCCTTGATAAATCTCCCCCTTAATTTATTGTAAAAAGTGAACATTCCCTTGAGACAAGTCATGTTTAGAGTGATGATGATGATAAATGTAAAGTTGGAGGGTTAGGTTTTATAGCATTATCATCTCATAGGGATCCGTAAGCTTCACAAGGTGTTACTTTTGCATAGGAAGAGAGGCAAGATGAATGTTCAGACACAGTTCTGCTCTTCTCTAATTATGCTAAGCACCTGCATGTAAAAGCAAGTACATGTATATCCTTGACTTCTTCTTTACCCAAGATTCATTTGCCAGTGATTCTCTTCCTAACCTGACCTACCCATCAGGACCGCCATCAGAAATCGCAGGGCCCCCTACGACAAAATTTCCTGGGCCCCCTGGGCTGCGCCCACCGCAAGCCCCACCTACAGGTCCGCCCTCCCCACCACACAGTAAAAAAACAAAAAAAATATTGGTGGCTCGGGTTCCCACATGTTAATAACAAATGAAAAGATATTGGTGGTCAGGGCCCCCATAAAAAGAAATATTTGTGGCCAGGACCCCCCCATTAAAAAATATTGGTGGCTAGGACCCCACATGAGAAAAAAAAATTGGTGGCCAGGCCCCCCCCCACATTACACATTATAAGAAAATTGGTGGCCAGGGCCCCTTAAACGTCCATGTCTTCCTGAAGTCAGCAGCTCTCAGAAAGATGGTGGCCCCGTCTAATCAAGTAAGTGTGGTGTGGCTGGGGCCCCTCTTACCCTTGGGGGCTCCTACAACTCCCCCCTGTCCCCCCTGATGGCTGCCCTGCTACCCATGATCGGTTATTGGCAACAAAGGTCAATGAAAGGAACAGCAGCCAACGGAAGGAACGTTCAGACTCGCGTGGGCAATTACTATGTACAGTATGCGTCAAGGCTTTCCAAGAAATTCTTATTTTTATCAGTTTCTATATAATGCTGCCCTTGGTTTTAACCATGTTCCATGACGTGTTATTCATTATTCTCTTGCTTATCTGCACATATCAAGGAAAGCGTTAGAAGAGCCCCACTGAGCTTATTTCAGTGACTAATGTATGGAATTGAGAACAGATTATACCAAACCCAGGTAATCACAGGAGTATTAACAGTTTAACTCTATTACAGTAATGAATCATCATCATTATTATTATAATATCATTTTACCTCTATTATTATAATGGCAATATAATAAGCTCTCCTCTGGATTCCTACATATAGCTAAATGTCAATTGTTTGTCAAATCTTTTTTTTTATAAAAACAGCCCCGCGTTTACACTGCAGCCAGCGAAGGATAAAGCGGAATGAAATTAAAGGACAACCATTGGCGGAATGTTTCGTTTTTAAATTTAAAAAAAGATGCTTTTGCCTTCACAGATATTGAAGTTTGCGGTAAGTATAAAAATGGAAAAATCTTCAATGGAGGATAGAAGAATTTAAAAGGTTGGTTCTGAATTACCTTTTCCTTGTCTCACTTTAAAGCTCGATGAATAGGGCTTGTGCTTAAGATACTTTTGCCTTTCGTTTGAATTAATCAATATGGCTTTGTAAACAAGGATATGAAATCAATTTAGAACTTTTTGTCGCTTTCACTCTTCCCCTCTCGGCCGGGCAGAAGGATTCGGCCAAATCCTGCTGAAAAAGGCCGAATCCTGAACTGAATCCTGGATTTAGTGCATCCCTAAGTACAAGGTACTGTTTTATTATTACAGAAAAAATGGAAATCATTTTTTAACATTTGGACTATTTAAATTATTAGAATTGTGCTATGTGTTTTATTATGCCATGAAGAACGCAGAAAAAAACTCTGATGCCTCCCCATTGAAATTTTAGAAAATATTGCCATTATGCAAATTTTGCACACTGTCGGACACATTTTTAATTTAATCCAGAAAACTCAAATTGAAAAATATCTGGAATTTTGGGAATACCACTGCTGTTGACTTCTACGTGAACGGGCCAGTATTTTAATGCGGAATTTTTAATACCAGTTGTTTAGGTTTTTGCACTTAATAAATCTCCAAAACTTGAATGGCGGAAACTCAATATCCGAATTTGAGTTTCTTTGCAGCAAACCCTGGCAAAAACTCAAATTAAAATTTTTAGAAACCTGCCCCATAATTAATTTTTCTAAAATTTTTCGATGCTTAGGGGCAGATTTATCAAGGGTCGAAGTGAATTCAAGGGAATTTTCAAAGTAAAAAAATTCGAAATTCGAAGTCATTTTTTGGATACTTGGACCATCGGATAGGATACTACAGGCATTGTGTCAGAGTCAGCTTACTATAAAAGACAGTTAGCTAACAAAAAAACAGTTCTCTTCTGTCAGAAACCTTCAACTTTCTCTTTAGTCAGATGTAGAGGTTGACATCAATGCACTAAATCAGACTTGTTCATAGCAATGACCCACCACAGCACAAACCAACAGGTTTGGATATCACGGGACACCGTTTTATTGAAAACAGACAACTTAAGTGTAAACAAGTGTAAAATTGTTAAGGTTATAAACTAGTATTGAAAACATTTTAACCTGACTCCATTATTGAAATGCTTGCCAACAACCAAAACAACTGGGCTAGCTGCCATTGCTGCTGCATTAGGTCACATCAGTAACCATAAAGATTACCCATCTCCTGGAACCCTGTACCCGAGGAGACAATTGAATACCACCAGCACCCGTGTGCTTTAATTCTAGGGGATACCTCAGGGGCGATCCTGACTTCTCTGCCACCCAGCTTTCCTGCTGCCGCCTCCCCCCTGCTCACGTTTCATCACCAGAGGACTTTCAGGGGGTCCACGTCGCTAGAAGAG
The DNA here is from genome assembly GCA_038501925.1 of Xenopus petersii. NCBI lineage: Eukaryota > Metazoa > Chordata > Amphibia > Anura > Pipidae > Xenopus > Xenopus petersii. Next base: position 14,412,466 of record CM076678.1, read on the forward strand.
CCAAATGACCTGATAGAAAACCAGAAATTTTACTCTAAAGTTACCAGGAGTGGCTTTTTGCTGCCCCTGGTAACTTGTGGGGTGCTGCCACCTCAACTCTCCTCATTGGCACAGATTCCTGATATACCTGGCAAGCATTGCTGCCCCAAACTGTAACCAAAAGGTAGGAAAATAGAGAGGGTTGGGTGGAAACTCTGCTTCCTTCCCCAAAAAAGTCTGTCACTTCCACGGAGGAATGTGCTCCAGACCTTGCCCCCCTTGGACCTCTCACTGTTGCAACTTTCCTACTAGTGATGAGCAAAACTGTCCCATTTTGCTTGCCTAATATTATTATAAATAACTTCAAAAAAAATCATTATGAATGCATTGGAGTCAATGGGCTTTTTTTCTTGTGCCAAAGGCATTTTTTATCTCTGCAGTAAATACATTGGCCTCAGTGGGGCTTCATTTATTACCACTGGGCACATTTACCCATGGCCAGTAACCCATGACTACCAATTAAAATGTTGCATTGTTCACTTCCTGCTGGGGGGCTGAAGAAAGCTATGATTGGTTGCTATGGGTTACTGCCCAAGAGCAAATTGGCCCAGTGTTGATAAATGAGGCACAGTGGGTGTTTTTTCTCATGCAAAATGCATTGGAGTCAATGGGCCTCTTTTTTCACACTTCAACAAATTTCGCAACAAATCTGTATCAGCAAAATAACATGCCCATCCCTACTTCCTACCCTTTAATCTTTGCCAACCCCCTCAGCCTGTCTCATCCACTATGTCTTGTACATTGATCCAGTCTCTTTCCTTTACATTCCACTGTCAAAGCCCCATTCACCAAACTATTCAATGATACAAATATTGGCCACAATCTCCCAGCAACCTGAAATCTCATAGATTTCTTCCTACTCTACATTATTGCACGATTTATTTGTGCATATTTAGCTACTTTATGGGGGTTATTTATTAAACTCCAAATGCCAAAAATTTGTGTTTTTTTTACAATAAAATCCGAATTTTTAGTGGAAAAAAACCACAAATTTTTCCGGATTTATTATACCCAGAGGATGGAAAAAGTCAGAATCTGAAAATCCGGCATCTCAGACCTGCCAGGGTTGCATATAAGTCAATGGGATTAATTCCAATGATTTTTTGATCTGCACTGGGTCTCGTGCAATAATCCGAAGTTTTCTGAGTTTTCAGGCAAACCATTTCTGGGGGGGAAATCCGATTTTTTTCCCGCAAAGCAAATTTTCGGGAAAATGTATTAATAAATAAGCGTAAAAAAACCCAAGCGGATTTGATCGGAGTTTGTAGCAGAAAAAGTTGAGGTACTTTCATAAATAACCCATCGGACTTTGATAAATAACCCCCTTGACGTCACGCTGGAGGATGGAAAAGGTCGAAAAATCCAATATCTCAGACCTGCCGAGGTTGCATATACTGTAAGTCTATGGGAGAAGTTCCAAAGATGTTTTGATCTGTGCTAGGTTTCGCGCAATAACCTGAAGATTTCAGGGTTTCGGGCAAAAATCCGGAAAAAAACCCGGAGTATCCGGGTGGAAAATCAGAAAAAATTGTACGATTTGTATTTTTCATGATCTTTTTCCAAGTTTTTTCCCCGCAAACAAAACTTTCGGAAAGGTGTATTAATAAATAAAAACCTGTGCGGAGTTTTTGTTTTAGAAAAAAATGAGAGAAATTCAGACTTTGATAAATAACCCCCTATTTCTCCTTGTTGCATTAATAATTGGCAGCCGAATTGCTGAGCAAATAAATAAATAAATTGCTGAGAATCTGACAGGTGGCGCGCAAAGCCTTCCATTTTGTTCCAGCTAACGTGACCGAGATCTAACGTCTGTTTAAATGCCAGGCCTGGATTATAAAGCTCGACGGTCTCTGGGGGGGAAAAGGAGATGTATATTTGCATCAAGAAAACCTTCCGAAACGTGCGGCGTCTCCACTCACAAATAGTTAAAGGTGTTTGTTTCATAGGAAATTGGAAGGAATTTATGTGCTCAAGTGAAATTGAAAGGTCGAATTGCATGAGTCATATCTATTGACAGATGGAATGAACATAATATAAGCAGACAGAGGATAAAAAACAAGCTGGTTGCGTGGAAGTATTTTTAGAGACTCATTTCTACCCAGCTGTGTCATCTATGAATGGGAAAAGTTTCAGAAGTTAGCTCGTAAGGGCCTCATTTCTGCTAATTGAGATCTCATGAAATAGAACACACTTCGCTTATACAATTCCACATCAGGAAGGCTGATTTAATAAGCGTATGTTTCCAGGGTTGCTTACAGATCCTTGCAGCAGAATAAACGTTATTAGCATGAGCGTATATTGTGCATTAGTGATGTGCGGGTCAGGGTTTTCCTGACCCGCACCCGACCCTAACCTGCCCTGCTCCCGCACCCCGCCCGCACCCGTCCTTTTATAGACCCGAGCCGACCCACCCCGCCGATGACGTCACAATGTAGTCGCAAAAGGAGCGAGCAGACTCGAGACTATAAAACCGGAAGTCGGATGCCTGCATTTGAAGGGCGGGGAGACACTTTTTTGTCCAAATACATTAAAATCAATGGGTGTTTTTTCTTGTGGCAACTTTTTTTGTCTAGGCAACATTTTCAAGGCAGTGTCGCGAAAAATGGTGAAATGCAGAATTTTGCAACGAATCCATGCCTCGCTCATCACTAGTGATGGGCAAATTTATTCGCCAGGCGCGAATTCGCAGCGAATTTGCGCAATTCGCTCCCAGCAAATAAATTCGCGAAACGGCCGCAAAAATTTGCGGTAAAAAACGGGCGCCGGCGTCAAAAACTAGACGCTGGCGCCGTTTCGCAAATTTTTCTACATTTCGCAAATTTCGCACGAAATTCGCGAATTTTTCGGCGAACCGAAACGGCACAAATTCGCCCATCACTACTAGGGATGGCGCGAACTGTTCGCGCGAACATCGGGTGTTCTCTCTCGCCGGAAGTTCGCGAACGTCGCGCGACGTTCGCCATTTTGGGTTTGCCATTGTTGGCGCTTTTTTTTGCCCTCTCACCCCAGACCAGCAGGTACATGGCAGCCAATCAGGAAGCTCTCCCCTGGACCACTCCCCTTCCCTATAAAAACCGAAGCCCTGCAGCGTTTTTTCACTCTGCCTGTGTGTGCTGAAGAGATAGTGTAGGGAGAGAGCTGCTGCCTGTTAGTGATTTCAGGGACAGTTGAAAGTTTGCTGGCTAGTAATCGTGTTGATACTGCTCTGTTATTGGAGGGACAGAAGTCTGCAGGGGTTTGAGGGACATTTAAGCTTAGGTAGCTTTGCTGGCTAGTAATCTACCTTCTACTGCAGTGCTCTGTATGTAGCTGCAGTGGGCAGCTGTCCTGCTTCTGATCTCATCTGCTGACTGCTGCAATAACAGTAGTCCTTGTAAGGACTGCTTTTATTTATTTTTTTGTTCCAATACAGAGCAGTATCAAGCAGATTACTAGCCAGCAAACTTACTATCATCTGTCCCTGAAATCACTAACAGCTCTCCCCCTACACTATCTCTTCCAAGCACACACAGGCAGATTTTTCAGATACATTTTTGCCCTTGATCCCCCTCTGGCATGCCACTGTCCAGGTCGTTGCACCCTTTAAACAACTTTAAAATCATTTTTCTGGCCAGAAATGTCTTTTTTAGATGTTAAAGTTCGCCTTCCCATTGAAGTCTATGGGGTTCGCGAACCGTTCGCGAACCGCTCGCATTTTTGCGCAAGTTCGCGAATATGTTCGCGAACTTTTTTTCCGACGTTCGCTACATCCCTAATCACTACTCATCACAAGTCCCTATCACATTCACACACACACTAGGGTAAATCCATCAGGAGCCAATAAACCTGCCTGTATGTTTTCATAAAGTAGGAGGAAACTATAAAACAGGTGGAAACCCAGATAGACACTTGGAGAATATAAAAACTCCTTGCAAATTGTGCCCTGGAATCCAATTTGTCTCGTTTCACCGGAAAAAAAACGGCAAAAGATTTGTGAAGAAGAAATTTTGATGCCCACGGCAATTCTGCCACTCACGTCAATTTTGACGCCAGCATTAAAGTCAATGGGCATCCGAATAATGTTGGAGCACAATGGTTTTGACACAAGCGACTTTTCCGATGCGTGTCCACAATTTTCGTGGAAATTCTGCGAGGAATCACGCCTGCCGAATTTATTCATCCATCACTATTCAGGATTCCAGCAAAGCTAGTTTTATATGCGAGTTTAAATCAAAGTCCTATAGCAAGTTTCCCCAACTTTTGATACCATGAGCCACATTAAAATTTCTTCTGAAAATATTTCCAGGGGGTGCCAAATAGGGGCTGTTATTAGTTATTGGTAGCCCATATGAGGACTGACAGTCTGTAGGAATCTCATTTTGGCAGTACATCTGGTTTTTATGCACCAAAACTTGCCTCCAAGCCTGGGATTCAAAAATAAGCTCCTGCTTTGAGGCCACTGAGAGCAACATCCAAGGTTTGGTGAGTAACATGTTGGTCACAAGCTACTGGTTGGGGATCACTGCCCTATAATATTTGTCAGTAACATCATCACACCATGTCTAGTAGCTGCTTAGGACAAGCCTTGTTACAGTGTTATGTATTTACCACTGGTCCATCAAATTTCTCTTTCCCAAACCTGCTCCCATAAGCGGGGGAATGTAATAAAAATCGCTATCGGAAAAACTATTCGCAATGCGAAAAGTTATGCCTTTGCGCGAACAAATTTTGCTTTGTGCGAATTTAATATAGCTTTTGCGAGCCCGGAAACTGTTTAGCGACCACTTCCGACAGTGAAAGACCGTTTGCGAATTTTATAGTTTGCGCCAATGCGCAGTCAATGTAATAAAACTTCTTACTGAAAAAGTCGTTATGTTTGCTCCAAAAGATTACGACACCTTCAAGCACTTCTTATGAGTGCGCAATTAAAATTCGCAATGCGCAATTAAAAGTCACAATGCAATAACAGTTTAAGGAACAATGTTACTTTGCGAGATGTGGATTTTTAGTCTTATTGGTGCGAATTGTTTTGCTCTTTGCGACTTTTATTACATTCCCCTGTTAGTCTTTTTTGAGACTATGGGGCAAATTTACTAAAGGACGAAGTGACTAACGCTGGTGAGAATTCGCCAGTGTGACGTCATTTCGGGACTTCGCCGATTTACTAACAGGCGCTGTCACAAATTCGCTAGCGAAGGAGATAGACTGTACCGCTACTTTACACTCTAACGCCAGGCGAATTTTCGCTCTGGCAAATGGACGCAAATTCACTCAGATACGGATTATTAAACGCGTTTCGTTGGGCGGTGACGTCATCCACAGCAGCGTACATGCGGTTGAGACGCCTGCAAATCCATCTGCACTGACTGCTCTGGAGACCCGAAAAAGCGGCGAAGAGGTGACAACAGAAACGTAACTGGAGGGGGGCGGGCCCTGGCGCAGGTCGCGCAGCGGGCCCCCGCCCCCCTCCGTACACCCGGAAACTATCCAGTAATGTGCGCCGCGCAGCGGCGCGCGGACTGCCGGGGGGCCCTGAGGGGGTGCGGGCCCTGGCCCGCTCGCACCCCCTGCTCCCCCGGTAGTTCCGCCACTGGGTGACAATTTAAAAAGAATTTTTCTTAGATGCAATTTTAACAGTAACATTGTGAGTGTACTTTTAACTTTATAGGGAATTTAAAAAATGACGGTTTTACACTACATTTTCGCCAGTTAAAAAGAGATTCCAATTCGGAGGAAGCTGTTGCATTTTTACATTAGGGCACCTTTCATACAATAGCCTCTCGATCCACTCGATGGGTCTCCTGCCAGGGCATGATGGCGGGTGAGAATGAAATCGGGATGCACCGAATCCACTTTTTTGGATTCAGCCGAACCCCCGAATCCTTCACGAAGGATTCGGCCGAATACCGAACCGAATCCGAACCCTAATTTGCATATGCAAATTAGGGGTGGGAAGGGGAAAACATTTTTTACTTCCTTGTTTTCTGACAAAAAGTGACACAATTTCCCTCCCCGCCCCTAATTTGCATATGCAAATTAGGATTTGGTTCGGCTGGGCAGAAGGATTCGGCTGAATCAGAATCTTGCTGAAAAAGGCCGAATCCTGTCCGAATCCCGAACCGAATCCTGGATTCGGTGCATCCCTAGAAATCATAGAATTGGTTTGAATGCGGCTCAGAACAGAATCTCAATTTGATTGGGTTACATTTGAATCCTAAGGAAACTCACAGATAGACCAACGGGGTTATTTATCAAAAACTTATCTCAATATTTTCTGGAAAAAAAATCTGACCAAAGCCGCACATGTTTTTTTCGGCTTATTTATTAACACACTTTCCCGACAATTTTTGGGTAAAAAAACAAAAAAAATCATGAAAAATATCATTTCCCACCTGAAAATCTTTGGGACTTCTCCCACTGACATATATGTAACCTCGGCAGGTTTGAAATGCCACATTTTTAGATTTGGACTTTTTCCATCCCAGGGGTATAATAAATACATTTTTCCACTAAAAAAATCGGATTTTATGAGTTAAACCCAGCACAGACCATGATAACTTCAAATTGAAATAGGTGCCTTTACCGTTGACTTATACAGGACCTTGACAAGTCTGAGATTTTCAGGTTTGGGCTTCTTACAGCATCAGGTATAATTAATCTTGAGAAATTTGAGGTTTTTTTCTCTATAAATTTATTTTCGAGTGAAAAAAACGCTTAAAGTTTTTAACTCTCGGATTTTAATAAATGAACCCCCTTAAAGTTTAAATGATTTTATATTAGGCTTAAGGTATGAAGATCCAAATTACAGACAGACCCCTTATCCAGAAAACCCCAGGTCAAGAGTAATATGTGCAATATGTGTAAATGGGGGTTGAAATCCTCTTTTCTTTTTAGTTACATTTATAAAATAAATATTCATATATGAGAGACATGACGAGACTGTGAGGGGGATGCTCCTGACTCATGATTGGGAAGCCTCTGCATCATTTTGAAGAGTTTATGTGGGTGATTAGTCACAATTTGGCTTCCCTCAGTGTACTGTGTATCATTTTATATGCCCCGAAGTGAATGTGACTTGAGGAATCACCGCCATGCATAGATGGGCATTAATGAAGACCAGCACCATATTTTGTATTTCAGGTTCAAAGGCTTTAGTGCTATTAAAGGGGTGGTTCACCTTTAAGTTAACTTTCGGTATCTTATTTCTAAACAACTTTTCAATTGTTCTTCATTATTTATTTTTTCATAGTTTTTAATGATTTGCCTTCGTCTACTGACTCTTTCCTTTTTTCAAATGGGGGGGATCTAAAAACAAATGCTCTAAAAGACAGACAGATAGACAGATAGATAGATAGATTAATTCATTGATGATAAATAGATATATATAGATAGACAGATTGACAGATAGAATAGATAGATGAGATAGAGAGATAGATAGACAGATAGATAGTTGGATGGATGCTAGATAGATAGATAGATAGATAGATAGATAGATAGATAGATAGATAGATAGATAGATAGATAGATAGATAAATAGATAGATAGATAGATAGATAGTTGGATGGATGGATAGATGATAAATAGATAGATAAATAGAGAGAGAGAGAGAGAGAGAGTTGGATGGATGGATGGATAGATGATAGATAGACAGATAAAATAGAGAGAGAGGGAGGGAAAGAGAGAGAGAGAGAGTGATGATAGATAGATAGATAGATTGATAGATAATAGATAGATAGATAAAATAGATTGACAGATAAAATAGATAGAGAGAGAGAGAGAGAGAGAGATGGATAGATAATAGATAAAATAGATGATAGATAGATAGATAGATAGATAGATAGATAGATAGATAGATAGATAGATAGATAGACAGATAAAATAGATAGATGATAGACACACTCACAGAAAACACAGATTCCAGCAGGTATATCACATTTTGCTTTCTCTGCCTCTCCTGTTTCACATTAAAAGCAGCATCATTGTGGTATAATGAGTTTTTCACCTTGTCTCAACCCAAGACAAAGTTGTTCCACTTGAATAGTGACAGAAACAAATAGACTGGAAGATTATAAATGCAAATCTCACCAAAGCTAAACTCTATGAAATACAAAATAATTTCCCCCTGATATCCCTCTATACCTTTTTGTGCTTCCGAATGCAAATGAGAACTGATTGGAATGTCCACAAGTCATCAGGTTGTGTTAGGTGATACAGTTGATGGAATTATTAAGATATGGTAAGTTATTCAGAAAGCGCGGGTTCACCTTGAGGTTTCCAGAACCTTTTGCACCTTTGAGTTCTAGGGATGAGTGTTAGTAATGTGGCTAAGGACTTCATTCTGTTGCTGGTTTGTCTGGTGTCGGTGCCCAGGTAGACGTTACCACCAAGGAGTAGTGATGGGTAAATAAATTCGCCAGGCGACAAATCAGCCTTGACAAAAAAAATTGGCGCACATCAAAATTATTCGGACGCCCATTAACTTTAATGCATTTGGACTAAAATTATTTAGATGGCCATCGATTTCAATGCATGTAGCAAATTGTTTCACCGTTTCGCACAATTTACAGTGAAATGAAACGGGACAGATTGGCCCATCACCATAGGAGGAATCTGTAGCACAGGTAGGACCCAAAGGGCTAAGAAGCTCAAAGCCAAAATGCAGGCAGAAGTCAGGGCAGGCAGCGACAAGGTCAGTCTGGGCAGTCTGGAAACTAGGAAACATCTGGTGGCCTCTACCCACGTGAACCCAGACCTGCTCCCTGCTCTGGGTGCTACACCGTTACCTCCACGGTCCACCCCAGCCCTCATCACAGCCGCAAGGTAAGGTACATGCGGGGGTGGGGGAGCGGAGGGGGGTTGCGGCTGTGGAGGAGGATCCAGTAGGGGGTGTGTGAGCCCCTGAGGTGACCAGATCCTAGGGATGCACTAGGTCTGGGATTCGGTTTGGGATTTGGCCAGGATTCAGCCTTTTTCAGCAGGATTCGGCCAAATCCTTGTGCCTGGCCAAACTGAATCCAAATCCTAATTTGCATATGTAAATTAGGGGCGGTAGGGAACTCATGTGACTATTTGTCACAAAAGAAGATTTTTTTTCCACTTTTTCCTTTCCTGCCCCTAATTTGCATATGCAAATTAGGATTCGGATTCAGATACGGTATTTGGCCGAATTTTTCAACAAGGATTCGGCCGAATCCCAAATAGTGGATTCCGTGCATGCCTACCAGATGCCCCAGTCCGATGCTGGGCAATGATTAGTAAGAATTAGAGCACAAGGCCCAGGAACCAGGAATCACTCATAAAAAGCAATTTAGGCACACCCAGGGCCCACAAAGGTATAATCAGGCATTGAACCCAGGCCTTTATTTTTAATTTTTGGTTATGAATGCCGCCATCTTGGGGGCATCAAAGAGAAGAGAAGTGCCATTGGGTGCTGCTTACACCTGGGTCTTGAGACCATATTTTAGGGGAATATATGAGAATTCTGTAGGTTCAAAAAACACAGAGTAAAGTTTTTGGAGGTATTAAAGGGGTTGATCACCTTTGAATTAACTTAGTATGATGTAAAGAGTGATATTCCGAGACAATATGCAATTTGTTTTCAAGTTTTTGAGTTATTCAGCAGTTCTCCAGTTTGCAATTCCAGCAATCTGGTTGCTAGGGTCCAAGATAACCATAGCAACCATGCATTGATTTGAATGGAAGACTGGAATATGATTAGGAGAGGCCTGAATAGAAAGATGAGTAGTTAAAAGTAGTAGTAACAATAAATGGGGGTCAACAACTTATTGCCTTCTTCTGCTGACTCAAAACTGTAAAATAACAAAATAAAGACCAATTGAAAGCTTGCTATAGAATTAGCCATTCTATAACTTACTAAAAGTTAACTTAAAGTTAAACCACCCCTTTAAAATTAACAATTAACAACTATTTTAGATCAAGGTCATATTAAAATCATCATGTTTACTAGCATGCATACTCCCATCGATGCTCTTAGTTGTAGCTATACATACAGTGTATAGAGAATAATGTTTTGGATCTAATGGTCCTTGTCTAGAAGAGGACAGAATAATCTATTGGACTGCTATATTTGCCCCACAAACATCAATTTGGACTACCCTGTATTAGTCCAAATGACTCTTTCTTAGTGATGGGCGAATTTCTCCCGTTTTGCTTCGGTGACAAATTCTCGAAAAATCGCGAAAACGGAAAGTTCCCGAAAAAAACGTGAAATTCGAACGTTTTCAGAAAAAATGCAAATCGGACGTTTTCACACAAAAATCGTGAAATTAGAAGGATTGCACTCAAAAATCATGAAATTTGAAGGATTTCACTCAAAAATCATGAAATTTGAAGGTTTTCGCAAAAACATTGTGAAATTTGAAGGATTTCACTCAAAAATCTTGACATATGCAGCTTTTCATGAAAAATTGTGAAAATCGGAAATTGACGCCGGCAAATTTTCACCACCGCAAATTCCTATCCAACTTTTCCACTGGCCTTCATTTTTTTTCTTTTTTATGGTTTTTGAGTTATTTGCCTTCCTCTTTTCAGTTTTCACACAAGGGTCACTGACCCCTTCTAAAAAAAACAAATTCTCTGCAAGACAACAAATGTATTGCCATTTCTAGTTTTTATTACCCATCTTTCTATTCGGCCCTCTCCTAGTCATAATTCCAATCCATTATTCAAATCAGTGCACGGTTGCTAGGGTAACTTGTACAATAGCAACAAGATGGCTGAAATTGCAAACTGGAGAACTGCTGAATAAAAAGCGAAATCGAAAACCGCAAATAATAAAAAATGAAAACCAATTGCAAATTGTCTCCAAATATCACTCTCTACATCATACTAAAAGTTTGTTTAAAGGTGAACAACCCCTTTAATTCTATGGCACTGAAAGTCTGATTTCTCTCACCCAAAACCTTTAAAGGTGGGGCATTTTCTCACCCGGGATATTCTCCCTCTATTATAGCAGAACTGACATTTTGCATCCCTGTGCATTCTTCTATAACCAGAGCCTCATGTACCTTTTCCTTTTAAAAGTGTTGGACTTACCCTTGAATAGGGCATTGAAATTATAATAATAATAATAATTATAGCAGGCTGTGATCAGGTTAGTGACCCTAATAAAATGTTAGGTTTCATTTTCAAGTGTCAGTAAAACACATTCCCCTGACAATTCCACAATTAGTGATGGGCGAATTTGTCCCTTTTCGCTTCGCCACGTATTTTGCGAATTTCCCGCAAAATTCGTGAAACTGGTGAAAAATTCACGAAACGCCGATTTTGATTCCGGCGCCGATGAAAGTCAATCAAAATTGATGCCGGCATTGAAAAAGATGACGGTGAAACGCGCAAATTCGCTGCGAATTCACGTCTGCCGAATAAATTCGCCCATCAGTATCACAATATATTAAAGCAGCAGGGAGCCTGGCAATGGTTCTACGAGTGCATTCCATGCTTTCTATCTGAAATCCATCAGCCTTTGACTCTGCTACTTTCACTTTTAAGAAGTTAGGGTTCTGCACAATACTGTGTCAGTTCCTATTATTTCACATTAGCCCCAATAAAGTTATCCGAAAGGTCTAGTACCTTTGATTAGTAATTAATTAGTAAAATGTGTCTGTGGTCCTTTATGACTCAATAAGAAGGAAGCACAGACGTCAATTCGGATGCTCTGAATCTAATGTAAGTAATGCAAATGTCACATGAAGAAGCTGATTTCATCCGACAAAACTGGCGGAGGAAGACGCAACATGCAGCGTTTCGCATCTGACAGTCGTGTTGCGACGGATGAAATCAGCTTCTACGTGCGGCATTTGTATTACAGGTATGGGATCCGTTATCCGGAAACCCGTTATCCAGAAAGTTATCCAGAAATTACGGAAAGGCTGTCTCCCATAGACTTCATTATAATCAAATAATCCAAATTTTAAAAAATGATTTCCCTTTTCTCTGTAATAATAAAACAGTAGCTTGTACTTGATCCCAACTAAGATATAATTAATCCTTATTGGAAGCAAAACCAGCCTATTGGGTTTATTTAATGTTTACATGATTTTCTAGTAGACTTAAGGTGGGAAGATCCAAATTACGGTATCCAGAAAGCCCCAGGTCCCAAGCATTCTGGATAATGGGTCCCATACCTATAATTACATTAGATTCAGAGGGGCAAATTCACTAAGATTCGTAGTTGCGCCAGGCGCAACTTCGCCGCGCTTCGCTGCACTTCGCCAGCGCTCCGCAAATTCACTAAAATCCGAAGTTGCGCACAGGGGTAGCGTAAGGTTGCGAAGTTGCGCTAACGTTGATTCGCTAAGTGAAGCGAAGTTACGCTAGCGAAGGTTAATTTGCATACGGCGCCAAATTCTAATTTCAATGGAGGAACACGTATCAGCACTACAAATGCCTAGAAAACCTTCAAAACATCAAATAAAAATTTTCTTTTGCCCTACACATGTGCCCACTGTCTAGGTAAGTTGCCATGAGTCAGGAAATGTAGGGGGGAAGGAGGGGAGCCCCCAAAAAAATGACGCTCTTTTTCAGCCTATCAGCCATCATGTAGAAAACACGCCAGTGTTTTTTGGGACTTAGAAAAAATTTTGACTTTTTTTGAAGCAATCCCTATCTACTCTATTGCGCTTCGCCTGGTCTAAGGTGGCAAAGGAAGTCTAGCGTAAAAGGTAGCGTTCAGTACACTGCGCAAGTTAGTGAATTTGTGTAGTTACGTCCATAGCGAAAATTTGCCAGGCGTAAGGGTGCGAAGTAACACTAGTGAATCTACGCCAGCGTTCGTTAGTGAATTTGTGAAGTAACGAAAATGCCCAATGCTAGCGAATTGACACTAGCGTTCGGCGCTTCGGCGCTTAGTGAATTTGCCCCAGAAGAGCATCTGAAGTGACGCTTGTGCTTCCTCACATCGCGTCGGAACGGATGGACGCGCACTGAAAACCACCCATGTAGTTCTACCCTAAGGGATGCACCAAATCCAAGATTTGGTTCGGGATTCAGCCAAATTTTTCAGCAGGATTCGGCCAAATCCTCAAGACTGGCCCAACTGCAAATTCTAATCTGAATGTGCATATGCCAATTTGAAGGGGTTTTATTTGCACCCCCTTCTACTCATTAACGCTATATACTGTCTATACCATGAAATTCTATAAACTGAGATTTCTTATACTGGGATGTATAGTGGGATGTTGGATAAGTGTATGTTCATGTATCTGTGTTGTGATGGCACCACCATGGTACTATGGGCATGGGTACCACACTAAGCTTACCTGTCCCAACATGACATGTCCTCACAGCCTGGTGTAGTGGTGATGAAAATAATACTTATTAATGCTTCCAGAGGTAACATTTTCTGCCTTAAAGGAAAACTATACCCCCCAAACAATGTAGGTCTCTATTAAAAGATACTGAGTAAAACAGCTCATGTGTAAAACCCTGCTTCATGTAAATGAACCATTATCATAATAATATACTTTTTTAGTAGTATGTGCCATTGGGTAATCATAAATAGAAAATTGCCATTTTAAAAAATAAGGGCCGCCCCCTGAGATCGTAAGATTCACTGTGCACACATACAAACCACATGTAAGGTCACATGAGCCAACTAACAGACAGAGTTCTGCCTTTTGCTTCAACACTTCTTCCTGTTACAGTTAGGGGCAGATTTACTAAATCGAGTGAAGGGTTCGAGTTAAAAAAACGTCGAATTTCGAAGTGTTTTTTGGGCTACTTCGACCATCGAATGGGCTACTTCGACCTTCGACTACGACTATCGAACGATTCGAACTAAAAATCGTTCGACTATTCGACCATTCGATAGTCGAAGTATTGTCTCTTTAAAAAAAACTTCGACCCCCTAGTTCGGCAGATAAAAGCTACCGAAGTCAATGTTAGCCTATGGGGAAGGTCCCAAGTTTTTTTGATCGAAGGATATTCATTTGATCGTTGGATTAAAATCCTTCGAATCGTTTGATTCGAAGGATTTAATCGTTCGATCGAATGAATAATCCTTCGATCGATCGATCGAATTTTCTGCGCTAAATCCTTCGACTTCGATATTCGAAGTCGAAGGATTTCAATTCCTAGTCGAATATCGAGGGTTAATTAACCCTCAATATTCGACCCATAGTAAATCTGCCCCTTAGTGTTGTAGTATTTCTGGTCAGGTGATCTCTGAGGCAGCACAGATAGAGTCACGAAATGGTGGTTCAAGGCAAGAGATGTAAAAGGGCAATATTTATGTAAATATATATTCCAGTTTGGTAAGATTCTTTAATATATCATTCAATTTGATATAAACTATCTGTTGCTTAAGTATTCATTTTGGGGTTATAGTTTTCATTTAACCATGTTGCCTGCCTTCCTAAAATCCTTCTTTCCCCATTAATTACTCTGCTGTAAATCTTGCCCAGGAACGCTGCTCATCCCCTTGTAAGACGTCAATGTGCAAATATATACGTAGGCAAAAGGTTTCCCTGCATTGTCCCCTGGGATCCTTTTTTCCTGTTATTATGGCTCTCGTGGAGAAGAAATAAATAGAAAAGCAATCAACATGATACACGGGCCTCATAAACCTTCATTTTAATAATTTGAGCAACTTGGAGATTCATCTCCCGGCGTGTCTGCGTTTACGTCTGCAGGGTCTGGGTAGAATAAAATCTCACTGAGTGTTAAGTGTGTAATTACAAATATATATTATATACATTTAAGCATACAGATGTAAAAGGAAATGGAATTTTTCTACTCGCACGCATAGGTACGTTTCCCAAAAGCTTCTGTAAGTTTTTATAATGACATTATAGGGACCTACAGATAGGGATGGCGCGAACTGTTCGCCGGCGAACTTGTTCGCGCGAACATCGGGTGTTCGCGCTCGCCGGAAGTTCGCGAACGTCGCGCGACGTTCGCCATTTTGGGTTCGCCATTGTTGGCGCTTTTTTTTGCCCTCTCACCCCAGACCAGCAGGTACATGGCAGCCAATCAGGAAGCTCTCCCCTGGACCACTCCCCTTCCCTATAAAAACCGAAGCCCTGCAGCGTTTTTTTCACTCTGCCTGTGTGTGCTGAAGAGATAGTGTAGGGAGAGAGCTGCTGCCTGTTAGTGATTTCAGGGACAGTTGAAAGTTTGCTGGCTAGTAATCGTTTTGATACTGCTCTGTTATTGGAGGGACAGAAGTCTGCAGGGGTTTGAGGGACATTTAAGCTTAGGTAGCTTTGCTGGCTAGTAATCTACCTTCTACTGCAGTGCTCTGTATGTAGCTGCAGTGGGCAGCTGTCCTGCTTCTGATCTCATCTGCTGACTGCTGCAATAACAGTAGTCCTTGTAAGGACTGCTTTTATTTATTTTTTTGTTCCAATACAGAGCAGTATCAAGCAGATTACTAGCCAGCAAACTTACTATCATCTGTCCCTGAAATCACTAACAGCTCTCCCCCTACACTATCTCTTCCAAGCACACACAGGCAGATTTTTCAGATACATTTTTGCCCTTGATCCCCCTCTGGCATGCCACTGTCCAGGTCGTTGCACCCTTTAAACAACTTTAAAATCATTTTTCTGGCCAGAAATGTCTTTTTTAGATGTTAAAGTTCGCCTTCCCATTGAAGTCTATGGGGTTCGCGAACCGTTCGCGAACCGCTCGCATTTTTGCGCAAGTTCGCGAATATGTTCGCGAACTTTTTTTCCGACGTTCGCTACATCCCTACCTACAGATTCCATAGGTGAGAAACTGCAAAAGAACAAACCCAGTCAGGAAATTGTTAAATCAGAGAAATGCATTATATATTGGTGGGACCAGGGTCGGACTGGGCCATTATGAAAAAAATTAACCCAAACCTGCTTGAGACCCTGTGATGCCCCCTGACTGCGGGCACAGCAAGAGGACAGATATACGGGAGGGTCAGATTGGTTGAGGGGGGTTGCAGCTAGGGCAGAGGGTCCTGTGCTGGAAGCCCTGGTGGACCTTGGACCCTCCACTCTGACAATGGGTCGGACCACAAAAAATGGTGCAAAATGATGGAAAATTTTAAATCAAAGGATGCAAAATCGAGGTTTCATTATATAATAGAATTCTTTGGCTAACCCTTATTTCATAGCTACACTAATATCACATGCTGTGTGTTTTGCGCAGCTGGAAAAATGCTAATGCTCGTGTGCGGCTCATAACTCTCAGGGTGAATGGGATCTGCCTGTCACTGCACACATTTGTGTCTGCATTATCTGGCCAAGATCCAAGCAGTGTACGCAAATCCCATTCATACTATTATTGCACACATGGGGCAGCGACGAGCGGGATCGGTGCGTTTTCCACCACCGTTTTGCTGCATCAGGGTAGGACTACATGGACGATTTTGGAGCGATCTGACGCGCTGAGCAAAAACGCAGGTGTCAAATCAGAAGCGACAGAAATAAGGTAAGTGAAAGCATTGTCGGATGGTGTAGCAGCGTTGATCCAGCGCGACACGTCTGTCGGATGCAGACACTGCACGTTGCTTCTGAAACCGACAGTCGCGTTGGATCAACGATGCGTCTTCATCCGACATTTCCGTTACTTGCCTTATTTCTGTCACATCCGATTTGACGCCTTTGTTTTTGCGCAGCGCGTCGGATCGCTCCAAAATCGTCAGTATAGTCCTACGCAGGCCCGGACTGGCAATCTGTGGGTTCTGGCAAATGCCAGAGGGGCTGCTATAAGATGCCATAGAAAGTCAGTATTTAGTGGGCTGGTGGGGACTGTTTGGGCCTCTGTGTTGGCTGAGTGGGCCTCTGTGTACCTGAAATGCCAGGGCCTATTTTAATTCTCAGTCCAGGCCTGGTCCTACGCTTATATTATATTTATAGGGATAAAAAGGGATAGGGTTAAAAGCACTAGTAATCACCTTACTAGGGGAAAAAAAACAGATGGCAGTAAGACTGAACTCTACAATCCTTCAGACATATCCCACTTTTGGCACTAGGCACATTTCTAGGCAAATATATATTTGTCCAGGAGGAGTGAGTGCCAAAAAATGGGTAATCTTGCCATCTGTGGCCTTTCCTAAAAGTAATTCGATTTTTCACTCAGCTGTGCAGACATTGGCATTGTCCATCAGTTAAGACTTTTCCCTCTGATCTTGTAATTCCAAAGGGATGGGAATCCTATGTTAAGACTAACATCTCCATCAGAAGCAACATAATATGCTTTGCACCTTTCCCACAGCTGTGAGATAGACAATCCAAGCAATTAAGGCATCTGACCCACCATAGGCATAGGTCAACAAATGAGGTAGCTACCATGGAGGGCGGCCAATAAGGTGGGATGTATGAGCCTGGGATGGAAACCTTAAAAGGCTTTAGATTTAGTGAACATGGCAGTTGCAAGGCTTGGAATCTATTTAAAATCAGCATGAAGTGCCATGGTGGATAAGATAAAGCTGAAGAAACTTAGGGGCAAATTCACTAAGATGCGAAGTTGCGACAGGCGCAACTTCGCCGCACTTCGCCAGGAGTAGTTTCGCCAGCGCTTCACAAATTCACTAAAATCCGAAGTTGCACAGGGGTAGCATAAGGTTGCGAAGTAAAGCGAAGTTACGCTAGCGAAGGCTAATTTGCATATGGCGCGAAATTCAAATTTCAATGGAGGAACACGTATCAGCACTACAAATGGCTAGAAAACCTTCAAATCAGCAAATAAAAATTTTATTTTGCCCTACACATGTGCCCACTGTCTAGGTAAGTTGCCATGAGTCAGGAAATGTAGGGGGGAAGGAGGGGAGCCCCAAAATTTTTTTCGCTCTTTCACCCATCATGTATAAAACACGCCAGCGTTTTTTGGGACTTAGAAAAAAATTTGACTTTTTTGAAACAATCCCTATCTACTCTATTGCGCTTCACCAGGTCTGAGGTGGCGAAGGAAGTCTAGCGTAAAAGGTAGCGTTCAGTACACTGCGCAAGTTAGTGAATTTGCGTAGTTACGTCGCTAGCGAAAATTCGCCTGGCGTAAGGGTGCGAAGTAACACTAGCGAAACTACGCCAGCGTTCGTTAGTGAATTTGCGAAGTAACGAAAATGGCAAACGCTAGCGAATTAACGCTGGCGTTCGGCGCTTCGGCGCGTAGTGAATTTGCGCCATAGGGTAGTGGATGCAACTCAAAGAGAAGATCAAGGAAATTGGCACCAAACAGAAATGTGAATATTGCTGAGTAAGGCCAACATTAAGGGGCCGATTCACTAACTTCGAGTGAAGGATTCGAAGTAAAAAAACTTCGAATTTCGACGTTTTTTTGGGGCTACTTCGACCATCGAATGGGCTTCTTCGACCTTCGACTACGACTTTGAATCGAAGGATTCGAAGTAAAAATCGTTCGACTATTTGACCATTCGATAGTAGAAGTACTGTCTCTTTAAAAAAAAACTTCGACCCCCTAGTTCAGCATCTAAAAGCTACCGAAGTCAATGTTAGCCTATGGGGAAGGTCCCCATAGGCTTGGCTAACTTTTTTTGATCGAAGGATATTCCTCGTTGGATTAAAATCCTTCGATCGTTCGATCGTACTATCTGCGCTAAATCCTTCGACTTCGATATTCGAAGTCGAAGGATTTTAGTTCCTAGTCGAATATCGAGGGTTAATAAACCCTCGATATTCGACCCTTAGTGAATCGGCCCCTAAGTGTTAGGAATCAATAGAAAATCATTAAAAAATGACATCTTCTAAACCTCTTGAGACTGGTGGAAAACCCTCCCACCTCTTCCATGTTGACACCTCGCGGCAAATTTACTTACCTCCGGCATTGCGCCAGCGACGGCTTCTCTGACATCGCAACACTTTGCCAGGCGTAGATTCACCATGACAACGCTAATTCACGAAAATCCAAAGTTGCGACCAGGGTTCCAAACACGATAAGCCGTTCGAAGTTACACTATCGATGCCTAGTTAGCATACGGCGTGAAGTTAAAGTACAATGGACGTATATGTTGCAGCAAATACATTACACTACACAAGGCCAGGGAACCTTAATAAAATAAAATAGAGTTAATGGGACACAAGGCCCAGGCAGAACAGGGGTTGCTTTTGTGCTGCCCATGTGCCACCCCCCTTCTAAGCAGTGTTGGTAGGTGCTAAGGGCACTGCACACAGAGATAAATAAAACTCGTTGCATTGCATTCTGGGAGCTCAAGAACTTGTGACTGAGAAACCACGTTACTCAAATTATTTTAGGGTGTCAAACAATAAATGGATGCTAAACACGAGCATCATCTTCTAATAAGAAAGTGTCTTAGGCCCAGATTATAACATTTTATCAACCCTAAACGGAAATAAATCAAATGGCTGCACAGATTTCACACTACGGGATACACAACACAACGAGTCCCATTTCCCCTTGGGTCAGGGAAGCAATAAACTCTAAGAAAACAATTTAAAGAGATGAAAATTAAAGACAGCTGTAGGGCAATTGCTTTAGGTTGGGAAGAAACAGGTAATAAGAAAACAACTGAAATAAATATAAATCACATGAAGTTTCTCATATTGGACCTTTATACGGTGCTACGCAATATGTTGGCGCTATATAAATACATGTTCATAATATAGAGGAATTGTGACAAATTCAAAGAGTGTGTATAGAAGAATGTATGAGCCAGAGGTGGTACAAAGTTTATATATGTAACACTATTTAGAATGATGGATACCTACACTCTGTATTACTTTCAGATGGATTACCTTGGACTTGGCCCAACAATTCACAACAGTGTAGAGAGCACATTACATGGAACTCTTTTCTCAGAAATTAGAGAGGGGTAGGGAAAAAGAGCAGAGAACGTAGCACACGGCTAAAAAAATATATATGTTTTTACTTCTTTGTTTTGTGACTAAAACTCACATGATTTTAAGGATCCGGATTCAATTCGGCCTGCAGCAAGGAATTGGCTCTAAATCCCGCTGAAAAGAACCAAATACTGGCAGAATACCAAACCGAATCCTGGATTTGGTGCATCCCTACAGTGTACTAATCCTTCTGGCCCATTACAGATCTGTCCTAACACTTTCTTCTCCTACTGAGGCCTACCCCCCCCCCCACCTCAGGCTCTCCAGCACCAGCCACTCCCTCCAGCAATGGGACTCCCCTTTTATAGATCGGACACCAAACATCTCTTCCTCCCAAAATGCAAAACAGGACCAGCTCGTTTAACCCCAATGGTAAAGATATACGCGGAATTTTGTGCGGGCTGGCCCAATACCCGTGGGTCGGCGGTTCAGGCCGACCTCGCAGCCCAATTTCCGGGTCGTGGGTTGAGCTTTTCTGGCTGCTCCCCCCTACCGCGACCTTCCAAATGCCAGTTTCCGACTTCTGGGTTGAACTTTTATAGACGCGCGCCTCTTGCCCCGCCCCTTTTGTGATGTCATCGTGGGGCAGATTGGCGCGGGTCTATAAAAGGAACCCGGAAGTTGGGCTCGGGCGGGTGGTGGGTGGGTGAGCGTCGGGAAAAGCCTGACCCGCACATCACTAATACGCGGGTCTGTTTTTTAGACCTTCGCCCAACCTATACCCGCTTACCCTAAGCCTGAGTCTGACCCACCTGCTTTCTCAACTCCATGAAGTTCCACTACCCCTGGAATGGCTGCCTGTATCCCACCCCACTGCAGCAGAGCAAGCCACCCACACAGGGAGCACATGAAGTATAATCCGGCAGAATCCCAATCGCTTTGTGGGTATTCCCTGAAAAACTGACCTGCTGCAGGACAACTCCTACACATTCCTGGAGTTTCTAGGGTGAGACAAGTAAGGATAAAAAAACATGAGATTTAAATGCATATAATAAGCAAAAACTAGAATAGACAGCAATAAAAAGCTTAATTTAATGGGCTCCAGTTGAAAGTTATCTTATTTTGCCTCTTTAGCAGAAATGCCTCTTTATTCACCTAATCAGTTACAATTAGTTCACTTACCAATCAGATGCTGCCAATGGAATCAATGGATATTTCATCCCAAAGAAATGTGCTAAAACAAAGTAACGCTGGCTTCTTTATAAGTGATAATATGGCAGCACTGCTTGCAGGCAGATTAGGCAAGAATAAATCAATGTCCAATCCAATTCAAGGCAAAGATGACTCACTCATGGCTTTATCAAAGTTACAGCGTTCTCTAGGCACATCCCTTGTAGTCACAGCAATAAATATATATACGCCTAACGTCCATCACAGGAAAGCTACACAGTGCCGGAGGCTGACAAATTATGGATTGGGAACTTGCACCATCTATATTGGTCAGAGATATATAGAGATGTGCTTGGATTGTTAACAAATCTCAGAAAAGTGAATCATTACCTCTGGCAGATGGTCATTTATCATATGCTGCACTCGTAATAGAGAGAAACAACCTAATGACATATTATAAGGTTATCAGCTGGTTTAAAAGAAAAGGGATACTTCTTATAAATGCAAGTTGTTGGCAATGTTCCCATCAATTTCTTTTTGTTGCATGAGCTGCTAGGATGCAAGGATTCTTTTTCTTAGAGGCCAGAGAGGTGGAGATTCCGGAATAAGTACAAAATTATGCTTATTTATTAGTCTTATTTATTATTGCAAGTCCAGTATGCAATTTTGAATGCAAGCTGCCATGTTTTTTTACCCATAATGCATGTTTCCCCCTACAATTCCAGCATCCACGCACAAATGCATTAAAATATATGTAATTTGGAACCCTGGAATTAACACCTTCAGGGTGGTAGTAGCTCCAGGGTTCCTCTGTGTCAACAGGCACCATATGTAGGAGCAACCAGCACTTGTATACAGGGCCGCCATCAGGGGGTTGCAGGGGGTACAAGTGTACCGGGCCAAAAGGGCGCAGAAAACAAGCCGCCTCTTAGAAAGTCCTGAATCGCCTTAAAAGCTGAAGTCACAAAAAGAGCCAAACTGCCGAAGTCCCGAAGCTGCGAAAAGACCAGAAGGCACAAAAAGAGCCAAACTTGAAGTCCTGAAGCCGTGAAAAGACCCGAAGTCACGGAAAGAGCCAAACTGCCGAACTCCAAAAGCCGCGAAAAGACCCAAAGTCATGAAAAGAGCTGAACTGGCGAAGTCCCGAAGCCGCGAAAAGACCCAAAGTCACGAAAAGAGCAGAACTGCCGAAGTCCTGAAGCTGCAAAAAGACCAGAAGTCACAACAAGAGCGGAATTGCCGAAGACCCAAAGTTGCTCTGCTTCCCAATTTGCTTGGTTTCTACTTTTAAATATTGAATTTACAGATGGAGACAGAGATGACTTGGTGGAGAATGTGGGGAAATTAAATAAATAAAAGCAGCCCTTCTACCTCCCTTCTGTTTCTTTTGCATTTCCAGTTTGTATGGACCTCCTCCAAGTCAGTTACTCAGCTGGCAGCTACTGCTAGATTACTATCTGCCATGGATCAGCGTATTCTGAAAAGGTCTCCTGAAAAAAACTGTTCATACTTTCTCATACTTCTTAAAGAACATAATTAAAAGAGTTTAGAACAAATGTATATTATTAAGAAGCAATAGGTGGAGGCGCCTGCTCATGAAACCTTCTCAAAAATAAGAGGAAATGAGACTGAAGGCTGGAAAATGGTTGAGGACCTAATTGTGATGTTGATGCAGTCCACATGCCCCCTATGTGATTAGAATCAGATTTTGGCGAAAACTGCCCCAAAATGGAGAAGTGCAGAGTTTGTAGTCTATACCCAAGTTAATTGTGAGGCATAGGCTTAGTATGGGTGTTGACTTGATATAGTTCTGCAAATCTATGAACAGGAGGAGGACACATTAAACATAAGCTGAATTGAAATTGACCAAAACCAGACATTTTGATCCTGATAAGCATGTAACATGGCTGGTGCTTTAAATGTATCCCTGTAACACTGTACCATACCCATGAGCAGCGTCAGACTAGGGGGAGGTGACAGTTTAATGGCCCCCACATGATCCCTCCCCCAAGCCAGTTGTGATGTCAGGTCTTCCAAAGAACACCCAACACTGTAACCACCCCCCCCCATGCGTACCTTATCTCAATTGCGACCGCAAGCGAAGAACGTGTCTGGGTCTGTGGTTTTTTTCCAGTGTCCCACCAGCCCAGTCCGATACTTCCAGTGAGATATTTGAGACTAAGAACAATAATTTTTAGTTCCACCCTATGTCAATGTAATGACTATGGAATGAAAGGGATATCTGAATCTATCAGGGTTTCATTTATTGAATAAATAATAAATCCTGTTTTTTTATGGAAGTCATGTTCACGAGTGCATCCAATCCCTTAGAAGCTTAGTGGCTTTCATGGGATATAAAACCAGCCTCTGTATGTCACACATTTCATAAAGCTTAGATTAATCAATGCACAACTGGCCCTGACGTCACATGACACACAGCAAGGTAAAACGGCTCTGCATCCCATTAAGACGCTCCAACGTGATGTCTTGTGTCTATGGAGAAATAGTTTTTTCCCCCCTCAAATAAATAATTCATCCAAGAGCACAGGCAGAGGCCTTCTGCATATAGTATACGCCTTATATACATTCTGTACATCTACACTTTTAAGTGTAAGCTCTTGAGGTCAGGTCTTGAAGGAAATCATATGCAACCGACATTTTCAGCTGTAAAGAAACACATGCAGAATACCAAGCAGCAAACAATCTGTACAGGCATTTGCCAGTGGAAAAATACACTTTTGAAGCCGTCCTTCCTGTAGGACAATGCACAAATAGGACTTTCCGAAGGACATTGAAAGTCTTGCATCTTCCATTCACACGTTTTTTCTTCAGGTTCCATTAGTGGAACCAGATTATGTTCTTCAAATATTTTAACAAACATCAATTTTTGTTTTCAACAGATGGGATGACAAATTTCTATTTCAAAGAAGAGCATGAATAACAACTCTACCTTGTATGTACAGGTATATGTGAGGCAGCCATACAGCCAGGAATAAAGACCAAGGATAAAACAGTATAGAAACACTTAGCACTTTCTTTACCCTAATTAATATTTCTCTCCCTTTGTGTATGTTTATCTTGATGGAAAGATCTACATAAATATAGAAGGCAAAGGTTTTGCCCTGAACTTTAATCAGTCCCCATAAAGGGTAATCCAGCCAAAGCCTGGGTCCAGTGTTGGACTGGGACACCAGGGGCCCACCAAAAAACCTTAGACCAGGGGTCCACTCTCAGTACTATTATTGTTCCTCTCCTTACTCATAACCTCTATTCTCCTAGTCTCTTTACATACTATAATCAATTATTCCATCTATTTGGCCTCTTTGTCTCATAGAAATAGGGAATGGCCATGAAATAAGCCAAATGTTTAGCAGCACAAGGGCCCACTGACACCTGGGAACACCGGGACTTTTCCTGGCACTGGCTGGGTCTGTTTCAGGGATGAGAGGGGGGAGCTGTTTCCCTTTCCTAGTTAAATTTTCCCAGGCAGTTTTGTAATTGCCCAGAGGTATCACATTGGGCAGTTCTGAAGTCCTCCAAGCTAAAGTATCCTCCAAGCTAGAAACCCTGTTTTCAACTTCTACTGTGCAACCACAGAGGTCCTGGCAGATTTATGTGATGCCAAGTTTGAGGGTATCAAGTTAGACAAGCTTCTATGTACTTTATTGATGGCAGAGAAAAGGTCATTATTAGTGGGCTCTAGTGGAGGCTCAGGGTTCTCCTCAGTGATTGCTGGTTGAGTCAACATCTTGAGGTGGCCTGGATGAGGTTTATGAGGGGCATGGGTGAAGAATATTAAGGGGGTTACTCAGAAAAAAGTCCGACCAAATCCACACAGGCTTATTTATTAATAGTCTTTCCCGAAAATTTTGTTTTTTGAATTTGACATATTTTCAGAATTTTTGCCCGAAAACATCACATTATTGCACGAAACCCAGCGCAGATCAAAAAATCTTTGGGACTTCTCCCACTGACTTATATCCAACCTTGGCAGGTCTGAGATGCCGTATTTTCAGATTCTGACTTTTTCCATCCTCGGGGTTTAATAAATTCTCAAAAATTGGTGATTTTGTTTTTCATGTATAGTAGAAAATCAGATGGCACACACTCTGACAAATGTGCAAAAAACTTGTAGCTTACTGAGATTCACACACGACGTTTCGGAGGTACAACCTCCTTTCTCAAGTGCTTTCTTAGGTGTAACCTAGTTCACAGGTGTATAAAGGTGCTCTGGAGTAATTGCATTACCACTGATTGTGATTTTGTTTTCCACTAAAAATTTGGATTTTCTAAAGAAAAGAAAAAAACACAAATTTTTTGAGTTTTTGGCATTCGGATTTTAGTAAATAACCCCCTAAATTTTCTAAATTTCCAGTGCACAGGAAAATAAAATAGAGTTGGGTTAGTAGCTTCTTGAATAGCAGTCTTGGTGGACTTTTCTCACAGTAGGTATATTTTTAGCAAATGTATATAATGACTATAGTTTTCAAAAGAAACATAAACCGTCCTTTTTCAGGAGATTTTCATAGTCTAATGGTTACTTAGTACTAGGCAATGTAACATGGTGAGTTATTCTTCTTTATATAGCACTGACATACTCTGCAGCACAAACTATCTAAGGTCAAGTTTATCAGGAGCCAATTAACCTGCTTGTATGAGCGTGGGAGGGAAACAGAGTACCCAGAAGAAATCTATGCAGATACGAGGCAAACATACTTTTCAGGGCACATTGTGCCCTGCTGCAATCAAACATAGGACCCCTGCAGTGCTAACCATTGTGCCACCTTCTTCTCACCATTATACCAACATGATGCCTGTACAAAAGACTCATAGAAATCAGTAGCGATCCTAGAGGGGGGCGGGCCCTGGTGCGTGACGCGCAGCTGGGCCCACCCCCTCCGTACGGCCGCATTTGCCCGCATTTTCAGCTGCAAACGGACTGCCGGGGGGCCCTGAGGGGGTGCGGGCCCTGGCCCTGCTCTCCCGGTACTTCCGCCACTGATAGAAATGTGTCAGCTACACTTCACTCTGTGCCCAAAGTATGAGGGGTGCGGTAGACAATCCCCAACAATTTGGACAAACATGTGAAATAAAACACGAAGCTTCACTTATTATTTCACCCAAATGTAGCCGGACTCTCAGCTTACTCCAAAATATGAGTGGTTAAAAGCCATGTGTGCCTCTTGTCTCTTCCCTCTTTCTGTGATAAATAGCGGTGGGTTAATTTGTCCTGTTTTGCTTCGCCGAAAAATTTGTGAATTTCCAGCGAATTGTTGATGCCTGAGTCAATTTGACATCAGCGTTTAAGTCAATGGGCGTCTGAATAATGTTCCCGCGCAACGGTTTTGACGACAGCAAGCACGAGCATGCATCCAAAAAAATTTTTTTCCGTGATCGATTTTTTCACAACAGTTTCATGAAACGCGGATTCTCGAGGCAAATTCGTGCCTGGTAAATGTATTTGCCCATCACTAGTGATATGTACATAATACACATGACAAGTGCCATAAATATCCTTATAAATGGGGCTTTAGTGATGTAATTGGTCATAATTGATGCTTAGGGGCCGATTCACGAAGGGTCGAATATCGAGGGTTAATTAACCATCGATATTCGACTGGGAATTTAAATCCTTCGAATTCGAATATCGAATTCGAAGGATTTAGCGCTAAAAATTCGATCGATCGATCGAAGGATTTTTCATTCGATCGAACGATTAAATCCTTCGAATCGAACGATTCGAAGGATTTTAATAAAACGATCGAATGAATATCCTTCGATGAAAAAAACTTTAGCAAGCCTATGGGGACCTTCCCCATAGGCTAACATTGAGTTCGGTAGCTTTTAGGGGGATCGAATTTTTTTTTAAAGAGACAGTACTTCGACTATCGAATGGTCGAATAGTCGAACGATTTTTAATTCTAATCGTTTGAATTCGATCGAATTCGATCGAATTTAACCAATTCGATGGTCGAAGTACCCAAAAAATACTTCGAAATTCTAATTTTTTTTTATTCGAACCCTTCACTCGAATTTCGTGAATCGGCCCCTTAGTGATATAATGTTATGGGGGCACTAAATATATTATGTGCTAAACTTAAAAAGGGAAGTTCCTACATTTCTCTGGGGAGATCCAGTAACTTCTCTTTCACTTTATCCTTTGCAGCCCCTGTATAAACGCCACCAGAAAATTCATTATTTTTTTTAGTATATGATCCAAATTTTTTATGAAAAAAAAAAAATAAACACAAATTTTTCAGGATTTATTATACCCTGAGGATGGAAAAAGTCTGAATCCGAAAATCCGGCATCTCAGACCTGCCGAGATTATATATTAGTCAATG
This sequence comes from Xenopus petersii, assembly GCA_038501925.1. Taxonomy (NCBI): domain Eukaryota; kingdom Metazoa; phylum Chordata; class Amphibia; order Anura; family Pipidae; genus Xenopus; species Xenopus petersii. The sequence continues at coordinate 14,439,749 of CM076678.1, forward strand.
GAAAAAATTCCAAATATTTTGATCTGTGCTGGGTTATGTGCAATAATCAGAAGACTTCGGGGTTTTGGGCAAAAATCTGAAATAATCTGAGTTTTCGGGTGGAAAATCCGAAAATTGGTACTGTATTTTTCACGATTTTTCCTGTGTTTTTTCCGGCAAACAAAATTGTCGCAAAAGTGTTTTAATAAATAAGGTTAAAAAACCTGTGCGTATTTTGTCTGAGTTTTTTTCAGAAAAAATTTAGATAAATTCAGACTTTGATAAATAACCTCCTTAGTGTTTTCTGAATAAGGGATTTTTTCCTGTAACTTTGAGCACCATACCGTAAGGGGGTTATTTATCAAACTCCAAATACATATTCACCAAAAATTTGGATTTTTTGGAGATAAATTTTTTTTGCAGAATTTTTTATACCCGGAGGCTGAGAAAAGTCTGAATCAGAAAATCTGGCATCTCCAAGCTGTCGAGGTCCTGTATAAGTCAATGGCAAATGTCCCATTTCAAATTTGAAGATATAATGGTCTGCGCTGAGTTTCGGCCAAAAATCGAATTTTTTTAGAATTTTGTCACCAAAAGTCAGACTTTTTGGTGGGAAAATTTAACTTTTGGCAGAAAAATCTGACTTTTCGGATTTTTTGCCGCACTGATTTTAGCAGACTTTTTCTATGATAAATAAGGTCCAATCGGCAATTTGGAGTTGGTTGGACTTTTTTAATAGAAATAATGAGATAGATTCGGACTTTGATAAGTAACCCCCTAAGTCTTCGAAAAAAACGATTAAACATTACAAAGGGCTAATAAAACTGCCACCAATATGGATTTATGCAGCTTAGATACTGAGATATTATTATAGAGAAAACAGATATGTTTTTAAACATACAATTATTTGTTTGAAATGGAGTCTAGGGGAGCTGGCCTGCCTTTAATCTAGAACTTTCTGGAAATCGGGTTTTCCAGATAGGAGTTCCCATAGCTGTACAAACCAGTAATGCAGAGAAACAACGATACTAATTTCCCTGTGTGCTGTCACATAATTGCTGCCTTTGTGAGCATCACCACCTGTCTCCCTCTGAATAATGCAAGCTGGAAATGCAGGGGTTAAAAATAGACAAGAAAAACCCACGTGGTAGGGCTGGAAGGAGGCTACAGTTTTGTTATGACAAAGTGATATATCTTAACTCTTTCCTTCCTTGCTGACCCACAGCGTTCATGTAGATATAGGATCAAATATATTCAATTAACCCCTTCCTTGCTGGAAAAAAAAATGAACAGCTCTCCCTCTTTCTCTCTCTCCCTCTCTCCCTCTCGCTTTGCCTCAATGTAGCGTAAAAAAAAATAAACAAACATGTAACAAATAAACCAAATCTTGGCAGCCAGCCTTTGTGTCTGTTCCGTAGAAGAAAGAGCGAAGGTCCCTTCTTCCATCTCCGTTCAGATTGCAAGAGATTTCTCGGGCGAAGGAATAACAAAAAGCGCTGGGTCTGGCGCTCCCCGCCTCAGGCGATGAGTTTTTAATTTAATCAAAACCCTGGAGATTAAATAATTAAACTTGCAGACAATCACATTTTTTTATTGCTAATTAGTCATAGTAAGGTGCCATTTTCAGAGGATGCGCAGTCCCTAAATTTAGATGTGGAATATTACATTGATCACACAAAAAAAAAAAACCCCATCATTGATTCTCTAGAGATAAGTCAGACGTCAGCAAGTGCGTTCTGGCTCAAACTACCTTTCACCTTTTTAAGGGGGTGATACATCAGATTTTTGCTTCTTTAAATCCTGCTGTTCTCTCCTTTCGCATAGCAACAAAATGGGATTTTCCATCCTTAACCCTTGCAGTGCCTGGTGGAAACAACAACAGGGGGAGATTTAAAATGTTATCTTTTCTAAATGTTCTAATCCCTACAGAGGCAGAAAAAAACCCAGAGAGGCTTCAGCTGTTACTGAACTACAAGTCCAACAACATTGCTGCCCTAAAGAATGCATGATTTATACACTTTAAATATGTTGAATATTTGGCTTTACTGCATTTTAAGTACATTTTCATATTTATTTATTGGGAATTCTTTTTTTTTTTTTTTTTTTTTTATAATTTTTGGCAGAAGGATTTGGGCTGAAAAACATATTTAAAAAACTGTGCCCTTATGATAATTTATTGATTTATTTTCACCGACGTGAAAACATTTTTTTTGCATGAGACAAAGCAAAAGCCAAAAATCGAAGCCTTTTTGTTTACCTTTAGGTAATTCCCATGAAGCCCCGACAGATTTTTTGACTCCACATATGGTACAACCCAAGAAAAACAAATTGCATTTTCTATAAACATTAATTATACATAATCCCATCACGGTGATTGTAAGTACTGCTGTTGGGGATCTATCCATCAACTGACGTTGAAATAGCGTAGGAGTTGGCGGAGATCCCTGCAACCGGCCACTAGTTGGCGTTTCATCCTAAATAATAGAAATGCTGCACTCTTCTTTATCAATGAAATGTATTTTAGGAAGACGTAGTACACAAGCTTGCAGGGATAAAAATCTGTAATTTGCAAAACTAAAAACAGAAGAAATTTGGGGGGCGGGGAACAATGGTTGTTTCAGATTTAGCTGAAGAGAATGGGGTTATATTGAGAATAAACAACAAAAGAGCTTTTTTTATATTCTTCAACCCAACAGAATGATTCATTTTGGAACATTTCGGTCGCTGATTAACTGAGTTCTATGCAGAATTCCTCTGCCAAGCAGTATGGCGACTCCCACAGCTCTGGGAAAAATAGGCAAGGAATGATTGGATTGTTAACACAATTATAGTGAAGGGCGAATAAATTTGGCAGGCGCGAATTTGCTCCCAACACCCACGAAAATTCGTAGGCATCATAAAAAATTTGCACAAATTTTGGACTATTCGGACGCCCATGCTGACGTCAAAATATTCGAGTTTCTCAAATTTTTCGCCGTTTTGAGAATTTTGCAGGAAATTAGAGAATTCGCCGAAGCGAAATGGGAGAAATTCACCCATAACTAATAGTGAGGATAGGGTAGGATGCACTGGTGATAAAAGGAAAGATAAATGTGGAAAAACTGCCTAAAAATAAAAAAAAAGTACTCCTTATGGATATTGTCAGGAAGGTTGCTCCAAATCTGTCTGAAATAAAACCCTATGGGGTTACCCTAGCAGGTTCCCAGCAACACTCGCCTACTTCTGTGATAAAAAGTTACATACGCAATTAGCTACTGTGTCTCTACACACATATATATATATGGACTCATGCAGCTTAGTCACCATCAAGTATAAGCTACTGACTTATTATTACAGAGAAAAAGGAAATAGTTTCAAAAAATTAGACTTATTTAATTATAATGGAAGATTTCTGGAAAATGAGTTTCTGGATAAGGGCCTCTCCAAAACAGACATCCCAAACTTCATTACTGATTCAATCCTTCAATGATAAACATTCCTACAAGCAATATGTAAATTGTTATCTGATACTAATACATTACAGAGGATTGTTTACCTTCAAATTAACTTTTAGTATGATATAGAGCAGTGATCTCCAACCAGTGGCTCTTGAGTAACATGTTTCTCACCAAACCCTTGGATGTTGCTCCCAGTGGCCTCAAAGCAGGTGCTTATTTTTGAATTCCAGGCTTGAAGGCAATTTTAGTTGCTTAAAAACCAGGTTCACTTCCAAAAATGAGTCTGCTAGTCCACATAGGGGCTACCATCAGTCAATTACAGACCATATTTGGCACCCCCAGGAACTTTTTGCTTGCCCGTGTTGCTCTCCAACTTGTTTTTACATTTGAATGTGGCTCACGGGTTTAAAAGGTTGGGGACCCCTGATGTAGAGAGTGATATTGAGACAATTTGCAATTGGTTTTCATTTTTTTTTACTTGCGGTTTTTGAGTTATTTAGCTTTTTATTTAGCAGCTCTCCAGTTTCCGATTTCAGCAAATTCCTAGGGATGCACCGAATCAAGGATTTGGTTCAGGATTCGGCCAGGATACTGCCTTTTTCAGCATGATTCAGATTCAGCTGCATCCTTCTGCCCGCCCGAACCGAATCCTAATTTGCATATGCAAATTAGGGGAGGGAATAAAAAAAAACAAGGAAGTAAAAAAATGTTTTCCCCTTCCCACCCCTAATTTGCATATGCAAATTAGGATTCAAATTCAGTTTGGTATGAGGCCGAATCTTTCGCGAAGGATTCGGGGGTTCGGCCGCATCCAAAATAGTGGATTCAGTGCATCCCTACAAATCACCCTAGCAAACATGCATTGATTTGAATAAGAGACTGGAATATAATTAGGAGATGACAGATAAATAAAAAAGTAGGAATAACAATAAGGGACAGATTTATCAAGGGTCGAATTTCGAGGGTTAAAAAACCCTCAAATTCAACCCTCGAAGTAAAATCCTTCGAATGTGAATATCAAATTAGAAGGATTTTAGCACAAAATGTTCGAACGAATAAAAACCGACTAAATCCTTCTAATGATTTTTAGCGATCGATCGAATGATTTTTATTCAATCAAAAAAAACTTAAAAAAGTACTCTGGAAGGTCCCCATAGGCTAATATTGTACTTCGGTAAGTTTAAAGTGGCGATGTATGAAGACAAAGTTTTTTTTAAAGAGACAGTACTTCGATTATCGAACGATTTTTACTTCGAAACGTTCGAATCATTCGATTCGATCGAATTCGATCAAATTTGACCAATTCGATGGTCGAAGTACCCAGAAAATTACTTTGAAATTCGAATATTTTTTTATTCAAATTATTCACTCGAGCTTAGTAAATCTGCCCCTTAATGTGTAGCCTTACAACGCATTTTTTAGATGGGGTCAGCGACCCCCATTTGTAAGCTGGAAAGAGTCAGAAGAAGAAAGCAAATAATTCAAAAACTATAAAAATAAAAAATAAAAGATGAAGGCAAATTCCAAAGTTCTATTGTATAACATACTAAAACTAACTAAAAGTGAACCACCACTTTAATTTGAGTTTATTTTCACGTTAATCAAACATCAGAAGGGCAGATATATTTCTGCTTTTAGTGTTCAAAGCTAGACAGAAGGTATTTAAGGGGGTATGAATATGTTGTACAAGACATATATTAGTTCTGTACATACAGTATATAGACATATATTGCAGCAGAATAGATGATCTGTAACTTGCTGGGAGACAATAGGGGGTGCTGAAAAGCGGCATCCCAGACTTTTATAAATTACAGGTGGGACAGGAATCTCAAATGAGTACCATCCCTACTACCCTATAGTTGATGCAAAGGAGATACTAATCCTATTGAGAGGAAGCGAACCTACAGTCTGGGGGACAGATGTAAGCCTATAGGCCCAGGAGAAGTGATCATAGTTCCTGTTCTCTGGTCTGTATGGGGGGTGGGAGCACATGGTTTTGTTCCATTAGACACCAATTTATGGAGGGGGTGGATGCTGCTGCAGAGCCTTAGGTAGGAGAGGCCACCAAGGCCCGGGCCTAGGGCGGCAGGATTTTAGGGGAGCGGCATGATGCCCAACCACATCCACATTGGTTCAAAAACACTGGGGATCGACTGTAGATACAATAATTTTTTAAATGTCCTCTGCGCCAATCCCCATTGCTCCAGTCCAGATGATGAAAATTTGCCGCAATAAAGGGGAGGGGACCGGGGCGATAAACGGCAGTGGGCCTAGGGGCGTCCACTATGTCAATCCGGCCCTGGGAGGCCTCACTAAAAAGATTTGCCTGAAGGTAACCAAAGCCTTAGTTGGAGATAAAGGATCCCCTTAATGTTTTATTGTACAATCTAGGACTGTTAGATAGATAGGACTAGCTACTAAGAGCAGCATTGTGCTCCATTGAGGAGACTTAGTGTAGGGTAGTTCCCCAGGTTACACCCACCAAGTTGTAGGGACTGAGGTGTGTAGGAAATGCTAGTGCATTTTCTTGGAGCACCATCAGGTGCAAGGGAACCCTGTACTTACAATTAGCCAAAGGCAGGTGAGGTGCTGGATTCTTTATCCACAGGAAGGCATTGTACATGTAGAAATTATCCATGTTTGGGCCTTATGGGTTACAAGTTTATGCCCCTTAACTCTTGAATACTAGTATCTCAGGAAAATTAGCCTTCTAGTTTTGTTTAGTTGCTCAGAGCTTGTTGCATATGATTTAAATTAAAAATGTTGTAGGTTTATCCATCAGTGGAATTTTTCAAACTTCACCATTAAACTTCACCACTAATAGTGCTTTTCTAGCAAAATTATGCACTGAAATCCATTTCTCAAAAGAGTAAACTGATTTTTTTTATATTTCATTTTGAAATCTGACATGGGGCTAGACATATTGTCAGTTTCCCAGCTGCCCCAGTCATGCGACTTGTGCGCTGATAAATTTCACTCTTTACTGCTGTACTGCAAGTTTCACCCCCTTCCTTTCCCCACCCCAGCAGCCTAACAGAACAATGGGAAGGAAACCCAATAACAGCCCCCTTACACAAGATAACAGATCCCTGGTTGATATAAGAACAGAGCTCAATAGTAAAATCCAGGTCCCACTGCGACACATTCAGTGACATTGAGTAAGAGAAACAGCAGCCTGCCAGAAAGCAGTTCCATCCTAAAGTGCTGACTCTTTCTGAAAGCACATAACCAGGCAAAATGACCTGAGATGCACTTACACACCAATATTACAACTAAAAAAATACACTTGCTGGTTCAGGAACGAAATTTTACATTGTAGAGTGAATTATTTGCAGTGTAAACAGTGTAATTTAGAAATAAAAATGACATCATAAGAATCATGACAGAATCCCATTAAGGCTCCCTTATATGTATAAACGTTAGATATATATAATAATCTTGTCATGTCAGTTTTCCTGCTATAATTCCATATTAATTCTATCTATGAAATAAAATAAGTGATCACCCCTAGCTGACCTTCAGACTTGGCTTTATAAATTACCTGTAGCAGCAAAACAGCATTCCTTCCTACATCTCACCCTAGAGGTCTGCACGGAACCAAGTTCTGAGACCCGGACCCGCAGCCCGCAACCCGAACCGCAACCCGCATATTTACCTACTTTGATCTGAAAAAGTGGGCGGGACAGAAACACGTTTTGTAAAACTTAAAAAGGAGTAAAATATAGACAAAATTACAACATAATATTGCCCCAACCCGCGGCCCGCAGACCCGCGGCTATACCTGAAAATCCTCCCTTCATTCCGTAGGGTGCCCTCTTTTTTTGCGGGTACCCATCCCGCTGCAGGACTTTATCCCACCGTACTGGCCTTCCTACTAGACACACAAGATCCATTACTTTAGCAGCCTTAGAGCGAGGAATGATTGACTGTTTGATTTGTCCTTGACCATGTTGAAATGAAAAACTAGTGTAGACACCTGAAGTCATCTCCAACTTATGCAATATGCATAAATCATATTTTCATGGACAAATCACAGGAAGACACAGGAGCAATTAGCAGAAGGCTAGTATAAAAGCCTATATGTGAGGCAGCTAAATAATAATCTCGGTCTAACAGGGGGAATGCCTCAAGGAAATGGGAAGACTACGATGAAAGACAGAACAATTAGCAGAGCAGAATCAAAGACTTCTCAGTCAAAGAAAAGCAAGTGACATTGAGGAGCTCCTTTATGAAATGAATGCCATGCCAGAAACCCACTCACATAAAAAAAAGCCTTCCGTGGAGGAAATATGTATTAGTTTCAGTGGGGAAATCAAGCCTACGCCTTTTTAAGCACATTAATTAAAAGAAGAAGGGAACACAACCTTTACGTGAATATGAGGTATAAATATGGAATAGTCAATTTACAAAAAAGAATAATTACAGCATGTGAGGCAAGTTCAGAAAAATGGTATGCTAATTGAAAAAGGTTTTCAATTGCAACATTAAAATAAAATATTAAAATTGAATTTAAGTCGGCAGATGTCTTCAGAAATTACTTCTGGCAATAGCCCAATTCATCCATGAAGAAGGAGTAACTCTGCAGTCACCGGTCTTCATCAATACCCTTTTTGGTTCACCAGAACTGTGATGCCCACAGAGGATCAACAGGACTTTAGAGAAAGGACTAAGACTGGTGAGGATGAGACAAACAAGGAGAGTGTGGTCAAAAAGGTCCCTGCAGGCAGCACACAAGCATAGTTAAGTGTCGAGATACCTGAAAAGTCAACAAAATAAGTAACTAGAGGCAGGTTCTAAAACAGACGTCAAATTCAGAAATGTGAAAATCTTGAAAAGGAGAATTTAAAACTTAAAAGCACCAAAGTAATGTCACAGTATAAAAATGTATCAGGATGCCACACCCAAGCCACAAAGACAAAGACACAAAGCAAGCCCCAGATTCCAAGTGTTTGTTACAATGCACCTGTGGGCAAAATGTGTTTGTTGTGTTCAATTGGCAGTGCTTTATTAGCTACGTGACTTTAAGGGTTTGGATTTGGTCAGGTTGAAATAATTTGCTAAATCGGAATCCTGATGGGATTTGTCTGAATCCCGAACTTGATTTGGTGCATTCATAGTCTATTATCCACCTCTGCTTGACTCAGAGTATTGACAGTGGACATAAGACTGGATCCCTTCAAATCCCCTAAGAACAGTGATCCCCAACCAGGGGCTCGTAAGTAACATGTTGCTCACTAAACCCATGGATGTTGCAGTCACCGGTCTTCATCAATACCCTTTTTGGTTCAACAGAACTGTGATGCCCACAGAGGATCAACAGGACTTTAGAGAAAGGACTAAGACTGGTGAGGATGAGACAAACAACGAGAGTGTGGTCAAAAAGGTCCCTGCAGGCAGCACACAAGCATAGTTAAGTGTAGAGATACCTGAAAAGTCAACAAAATAAGTAACTAGAGGCCTATGGCAGGTTCTAAAACTGACGTCAAATTCAGAAATGTGAAAATCTTGAAAGGGAGAATTTAAAACTTAAAAGCACCAAAGTAATGCCACAGTATAAAAATGTATCAGGATGCCACACCCAAGCCACAAAGACAAAGACACAAAGCAAGCCCCAGATTCCAAGTGTTTGTTACAATGCACCTGTGGGCAAAATGTGTTTGTTGTGTTCAATTGGCAGTGCTTTATTAGCTACGTGACTTTAAGGGTTTGGATTTGGTCAGGTTGAAATAATTTGCTAAATCGGAATCCTGATGGGATTTGTCTGAATTCCGAACTTGATTTGGTGCATTCATAGTCTATTATCCACCTCTGCTTGACTCAGAGTATTGACAGTGGACATAAGACTGGATCCCTTAAAATCCCCTAAGAACAGTGATCCCCAACCAGGGGCTCGTAAGTAACATGTTGCTCACTAAACCCATGGATGTTGCTTCCAGTGGCCTTAAAGCAGGTGAATTCCAGTCAGATTACCAGCAGCACAACAAGTCAGTTGTAATAGTGCAAAAAGTGATTTATTTAGCCCAAAAATTACATACTCAGACCCATTGAGTATGTAATTTTTGGGCTAATAAATCCCTTTTTGCACTATTACAACTGACTTGTTGTGCTGCTGGTGATCTGACGTGATACATTTATGACCTCGGGGCAGGCGTGGGTCTTCCAGTTCAGCACCAGACACCATTGCTTGGATGTCATTATCTGGGAGTTTGAGCTCTTCATTCCTGTGATTTATTTTTGAATTCCAGGCTTGGTGACAACTTTTGGTTGTATAAAAAAAAAAAACAAGTGTACTGCCAAACAGAACCTCTTGGAGACTTCCAGTCCACACAGGGACAACCAAATGGCCAATCACAGCACTTATTTTACATTTTTCATGGTTGCATTTTTCCAAGTTGTTGTTCATGGGTAAAAAAGGTTGGGGACTTCTGCCAAAAATGAATTCCTTGAGATCCCCTGAGATGAAGAATCAGGTTGATTAATGGTTTGCACTATGTACTCATTATAACGAAAAGTGAGTGGCCGGTTGCAACTATTATCAAAGCAAGTGGCCTACTGATTGTGCTGGCCATGGGTATTTGGACTTTAATCTGGTATTATAGAACATGATACACTTTTTACTATTATGGAATCTGTATTGTGTGCCTTTCATAGAATGTAGTGAATTGAATTGCATTTAGGTTGTTTATGGACATAAATCCTCAGGTTCCTGCAGGTAAAAGAAACATTTTACTTGCACCAAAAAGATACCTCACAGATAATAAATGCAATTTATCAAACTTAGAAATATATTTATAACGACCTATGGTCTTTAAAGATAGACGTATAGCCACATCAAAGAAATATTGCCCTTGGGTGAATGGGAGAATAGTATAGGAAAGTTGTAACGAATATACATGGTGGTCTAGGGGGGGACGACAGGGACGCCTGTCGCCCCCTCGGCGGGGACGCCCGTCTGGACAAGCGGCCTCACGCAGGCTGCAGGCGCCGGCATCTTAGGGAGCGCGCGGCGCGCTGGGGTTTCTTAAAGACGCAGGCGCGCTGACGTAGTGACGTCAGCGCGCTGACGTAGTGATTAACCCTCTGATTGACTCCCTGGTTTCAGGCCCGGATTTGTGGAAAGGCCACCTAGGCCCGGGCCTAGGGCGGCAGGATTTTAGGGGGGCGGCATGATGCCCAACCACACCCACTTCGGTTCAAAAACACCGGGGATGCGCTGGAGATACAATATTTTTTTAAATTTCCCCATTGATGATGAAAATTTGCACGAATAAAGGGGAGGGGACAGGGCGACGAACGGCAGTGGGCCTAGGGGCACCCTCTATGTAAATCCGGCCCTGCCTGGTTTGACCCTTGCCTGCCTGATAACGTTTACTCTCTGCCTGCCTCGACCCGGCCTGTCCTGACTACACCTTTGCCTAACATCTTGTACTGCGATCTTCTGTCCAAAGACTTTGTATAACTACAGTCGTGCCCCTTTGCTTGCCAGAACTCCTCGCCTTGCTCCTCTCGAAAAGTCCAGGTGGCATCTGAGTACGCTGAGGGCTCCTCCCGAAGCCAAAGGCGGTCACACTACTGGTGAAGCCGAGCCGAGACCAGGGAGCTTGGCATTAGTTCTGGTTTAGGGTGCCGACCGTGACAAAAGTCCATACATTGGTCCAGGGGTCCTCAATTTTTTTTTTTTTACCGGTGAGCCACATTCAGATGTAAAAAAGTTGGAGAGCAACATAAGCATAAAAAATGTACCTGGGGTACCAAATAAGGGCTGTGACTGATCGATTGAGTCTCTGTTTGGCAGTACACTTGTTGTTATACAATTAAAACTAGCCTCCAAGCCTGGCACTCAAAAATTAGCACCTGCTTTGAGGCCACTGAGAGCAGCATCCAAGGGGTTGGTGAGCAACATGTTGCTCATGTGTCATTGGTTGGGAATCACAACATTAGTCCTTTCAGTAGTCCAGCAGCCACGTCGGGTTGAAGCTATGCTAAGTATAAAGATAAGATAAAGAGGAGCAAATGATGACCCAGTGGCCAGCAAGAGACTTCCAGAAGATTGTACATCTTCAGAAATTCATGTAGTGTAAATGCAATAACCCAAATAGCAAACTCCTCTCTGACAATTACATTTCGGGAAGATGACTCCGATACTGTACCTGACCTGTTCTGAGAGGCTTTCAGGCAACCAAGGGGTATTGCTGCTTGTTGTAATGCTATGAATGTGATTTCACAGAAGTCCTTCAGGCACCTAGAGGAATGTCTGTGCTCAATATGTATTTATCAGGTTAAGGTCATAGTTATAAATGCGTGTAAAATGTTTTACAAAAATAAAATAGTTGATCTATTTATATACTGTACCTCTGTCCTAACACATGAATTAGCGTCATCCACAAAAATAACCCCATGTATAGAGATAATAGTGTTATTTATAGGGATGCACCGAATCCACTTTTTTGGATTCGGCCGAACCCCCGAATCCTTCACAAAGGATTCGGCCAAATACCGAACCGAATCCGAACCCTAATTTGCATATGGAAATTAGGGGTGGGAAGGGGAAAACATTTTTTACTTCCTTGTTTTCTGACAAAAAGGAACGTAATTTCCCTCCCTGCCCCTAATTTGCATATGCAAATTAGGATTCGGATTCAGTTCGGCCGGGCAGAAGGATTCGGCCGAATCTGAATCCTGCTGAAAAAGGCCGAATCCTGGCCGAACCCCGAACCGAATCCTGGATTCGGTGCATCCCTAGTTATTTATAAGAGTGTGTATTTTGTTGAGGGCACAATGTTGCCTAAAATGAATTTGTTATTTTACACCTTCTTAGGACAGGTTTAACCCACTTTACTGTATGTCAATGAACAAATCTAAACAGTAAAAAAGAATAAAAAAATAATGTTTTTGGGCAGCCATAATATGATACCAAGAAGAGAAGGTCAAGTGACAACATGGGACACTGGACCTGGTGGACAATTTTACTGGACAGTGTTGCTGTTTACTGGAGTCTGCTGCTGGCCCTAGAGAACTGGGTAAAAAGACTCCAGCCTTGATGTGATTTAGTCTAAAAAAGGAAAGAATTTTTGAGTACTTTTTTTTTTTAAACAAAACTTTTTCTTAGTTTGTGGTGGTTAACAAGAGACCCATGAGATCTATCATCTTCAAGTGCCTAATTTACTTTAGGAGGATTCAAGAGGCTTGGATATGTGTCTGTGGTGGGTCTTTTTCATACATTTCTATCATTTAGTCATACTTATCTAACAGTTAAAGAATTCCAACATTTTTGAGTAATGCTTTCTAAAAACAAAACACGGAATCCACCACAACCCATCTTTATCCTTAAATGAATTTTCTTGCCCCAATAAGGTCTCATAAGGAAAGAAAAGCAGAATCCGATTGCGGAACGTTACTTCACTTCATGCCGATGATATTTCGGTCTGAAAATCCACCTGTTTTGACTAGACTGGACAATGTGATTATCGTCTGTATTCCTTACAGAACTGTTACTGCTGAATTTGTCTAAACAAAGAGTTGAAATGTTTAGATTCGTTCCCCCAAGCGGAAATTGAGTGTTCCACTATCATCTGAAAAATACATTCGGCCTTTGGGTGGGGAGTGTGGATCATCTGAAAAGAAAGAAAGCTGGTCTCATTCTTTGTACTGAAATAGTATTAAAATGCAAGTTGTTGTTTTTAAATACAGTTAGAATTTTACTATTAAGGCATTTAAGGACCTGGATTTCATTTTATATGAAGGATTTGGCTTATTGAAAGACATATCATTTTACATGCTATTCGTGTGTTCTAACACACAGGTTTCATATAATAAAACTTTAAACCATTTACTTATGCCAAGTGCAGCACTAGGTACAGATGTAGGTGGCTACTATCGGGGGTGGGGTATGGAGTAAGAACAGGGGTCCCATGGTGTGTTGCTCCTCATGTCCTGCCCACATGGAGCTCTGTCCTTAAAGCTAGGGGCACATTTACTTAGGGTCGAATATCGAGGGTTAATTAGCCCTCGAAATTCGACTGTCAAAGTTAAATCCTTCGACTTTGAATATCGAAGTCGAAGGATTTACCGCTATTTGTTCGATCGAACGATTGAAGGAATAATCGTTCGATCGAACAATTAAATCCTTTCGAATCGAACGATTCGAAGGATTTTAATCCATCGATCGAACGAAATTCCTTCGATCAAAAAAAGCTTAGAAAGCCTATGGGAACCTTCCCCATAAGCTATCATTGAGGTTCGGTAGGTTTTAGGTGGCGAAGTAGGGGGTCAAAGTTTTTATTAAAGAGACAGTACTTCGACTATCGAATGGTCGAATAGTCGAACGATTTTTAGCTTGAATTGTTCGATTCAAAGTCGTAGTCGTAGTTGAAGGTCGAAGTAGCCAATTCGATGGTCGAAGTAGCTCAAAAAAACGTTCGAAATTCAAAGTATTTTTTATTCTAATCCTTCACTCGAACTAAGTAAATGTGCCCCCTAGTGATGGGCGAATTAGATGAAAAATTCACAAATTTACTGCAAAATTCTCGAAAAGCAGCAAAAAAGCGAAACGCATTGGGTGCCGAAATATTTTTTATATGCTCGACTATTTTGTCCAAATGGTTTAAAGTCAACAGGCGTCCAAATAATTTTGACCCGCAACAATTCTATGTTAACGACTATTCCGACGTGCGGAATTTTTTTTCGTCACGGTGGATTGTTCGCTGACGAGTATTCGCTGGCAGCAAAACATGGAAATTCACTACAAATTAGTGCCTGATTCTGACATTTATCATTTCGAAAAGCATCAATCAATTTTTTGTCCAGTATATTTTTTGTAAAGTATCTCTGAACACCTCAATAGCGCTGTATCTTATCTTTGTGAAGTTTGATTATGTTGTACAGGTATGGGATCCTTTATTAGGAAACCTGTTATCCAGAAAGCTCTGAATTACAGGAAGAGCGTCTCCCACAGACTCCATTTTATCCAAATAATCTAAATTTTTAACAATGATTCCCTTTTTCTCTGTAATAATAAAACAGTAGCTTGAACTTGATCCCAACTAAGATATAATTAATCCTTATTGGAAGCAAAACCAGCCTATTGCATTTATTCAATGTTTACATGATTTTCTGGTAGATTTAAAATATGAAGATCCAAATTATGGAAAGATCTGTTATCTGGAAAACCCCAGGTCCTGAGCATTCTGGATAACAGGTCCTATACCTTGTAGTATTAACATGCAAACCAGTGTCATACCTTGAAGTGTTTGAGACACTTAGGGGTCTATTTATCATGCTGTGTAAAACAGTGAAGAAAAGCATCACTGGTGATGTTGCCCACAGCAACCAATCAGAAATTTTCTTTTGTTTTTTATGTAGATGACTAACTTACTAACTGCTAATCGGTTGCTATGGGTAACATCACTGGTGATGCTATTATCCACTGTTTTACACAGCATGATAAATAGGCCCCTAAGGGCTGAATCCCAGTGTCTAAACCTGTAACACCAGTACAGAATTGGGGACTATAGAGACTCAAGTTGCTTATTAGAACTATATTGCCACAACAGTATCAGGAATTATATTAACCACCCCAACTTCTTACTTGCGTGCTAATATAGTCAGCATCGGACTGGGGGGGTCCAGCATTGGGGCCCACACATACACCCCTCCGGCCCCTCCTCTATCTCGCCCACAGGACCCCCGCCCCTGCCACAACACCCTTGCGCCCCCTTCCTCCCCTCCAGCGAGTACCTTATTTTCACTGCTCAATCTGGGTGGGGAGAGGTCAGGGGGTACACAGTCTAATGTGGCCATGGGATTGGGTTTCGGCCCAAGTATTTCCAGGTATCCTACTGGCCAAATCAGACCCTGATTATAGTTATACTGTAGTTCATCTGGATGCTGAACTATAACTCACAACAATGCCAGCGCAGTAGGGAGTGAGCAGCATCACTGAGAACCCTGGGAGCAAAGAAACTGTCAGACAGATTGGTTCATACACAAATGAGGTGGCGCAATACTAAGGGGCTGTAGTCAGGAAACTAGCCAGATCATACACAAGGGGGAACCGATAGTCCAGTACCTGGTATTAAACAGAGGTTTGCAAGAGGTGGTGGGCCTATGGGGGGCTCAGACATTATGAAATCTGACCCTGCTTAGCAAAACAATAGATTGAGCAAAATAGAGAGTAGATGGTATAGCCAAGGTACTAAAGTACAGAGATGGTCAAAAAAAACCCACACTTAGGAGCTAAAACATGTGTTAGTCTTACCACTCCGGCACACCTCTATGTAATGGATCCCATCCAGAGGAAGGTTTGCAGGCTGTTACACTAGTCTTAGGTCCGATCCAAACTGTGGTCCTTGTGTCAGCTTGTGTCAGAGCTAACCAGTGGTTTAACTAGATATTACTGGGCCCCACAGCAAGTTATTTTTCAGGCCCAAAATGTCTAGAGGTTGACTTGTTTTACCAATATTTATTGAAATTGTATATGAATTAGGGCCTCATGGGGCCCCTATAACTCGTGGGGCCCCCTGCAGCCGCAGGGTCTGCTTCATCCGTAGTTACACCTCTGGAGCAAACTCCAAGTATTCCTTGGTAAAGCCAAATACTGTACTACTTTTTTAAGATGCCCTGTCTTACTTTAGACTCTTAAGTGTGTACTATGGCAGAAGTTGAGTGTTCCCTGATTTCACTCAAGTGTTGGTTCCCTTAGGCACTGGAGTCTTCAACTCCAGGCTCCCCAGCACAACCACTCCTAGTATTACACAGAGTTCAAAAATAAGAGCGACTTTCCCCAACTGGAGAAACCTCCCGCCCAATAGGTAACAGAACCAGGGGCGCATGAAACAGCCCCATAATAATTCTCCCCATGTTACATAATTAACTCTACTTGAGTCACAGCCAACTTGGAAACATTGTACTGTGCAATCATTTTGTTAAAGCATACTGTTCACTGGCCTTTCTTATTATTATCCATATTAATCTTTCATTCTAATGTTAGACACATGTGACAAACTCTCTTTCATTCCAAATTAAAGCTGGTTAAAGTAATCTTGTGCATCATTCTCAAGCAGAGCGGTGTAAGTAAGTGACTAAGTCTTCTTGGAAGACTCCGCAGGTCTTAACATTTTCCGGGGCAGATTATCCTACTTCTGGTATTTCATGTGCATTGAAGGAATCACAATATGCATTGCACATTACTTTCAAATCCAATGAGGGCAAATTGGAACCGATTTGTTTCCATTTCTTTTGAAGGACTCCTGGACTAAGCCATTCAAGCTGGATGGAATAAGCCAGAAAACCCAATTGTAGCGTATTTGCTTATCTCTAATAGTGATGGGCGAATTTATTCGCCAGGTGCGAATTCATGGTGAATTTGCGCGATTCGCCGCCAGCGAATAAATTTGTGAAACGCATGCGAAAATTCGCGTCAAAATTTTTTTTGACACGTCAAAAAGGAGCGCCGGTGTCAAAAACGGATGCCGACGTAAAAAAAAAACAGGCGCCGGCGTCAAAAATTCGCAAATTTTCCGGCGAAGCAAAACGGCGCAAATAGTCCATCACTAATCTCTAATTGTGAGTCACCAATGCTAAGAAGGTACAGTTGAAAACAAAGGCTCTCAAATTGGCCTTCTATTGGCAACAACAACAATTCTGGAAAAAGGATACAACATGCTGAGAACAACAGTTGACTAAATTCTCAAGGGCCTATATCCCAATGTATGCAAGAGGACCCTTCAATAAGAATCCAGTCAGTTCTGTTTGCAGTTGACTCTCTCTTCTCCATTTCTTACAATTTTTTAATATTTTTCCTTCTGCAATTTCAGTAAAGTGTACTATTGGCAAGCAGAAAAATGCGCAGTAATCTTAATCTGTTAGAAATCCAATGAAAAAGCCCTAGAATTAATGCTTCTCACTAGACAATTCACTAGACCTGTTTAAGAATGTCCCTTTAAAGCAGAGGTTCCCAATCTTTTTTACTTGTGAGCCACTTTCCAATGTAAAAAGAGTTGGGAGCAACACACGCATACTGGGGGTACCAAATAAAGGATATGATTGGCTATGCAGTTGTCCTATGTGGATTGGCAGGCTACAGGAGGCTTTGATAGGCTATAAGCCTGTTCTTTATGCAAAAAAAAAAAACGTGCCTTCAAGCCAGGAATAAGCACCTGTTTTGAGCCCACTGGGAACAATGTCCAAGGTGTTGGGGAACAAAATGTTGCTTATGAGCCACTGGTTGGGGACCACTGTGACGTGAGCCCCACCATAAAGCTATCCCTCTGTTCCCCTTAGTTCTCTACAGGAGTGTACAGAAAAAGTTTCATAAGTCAAAGTTCCTTATAACACTATTTTTTCCCTTTATTCACTGCCTTTTCACCAATAAGCAGGCCCGGATTTACAAATAGGGCGCCCCTAGGCCGTCTCCGCTCATCGCCCCCCTTATATGCATACGCCTCTCTGTGTCCCCTTCTGCCTCAGCATCTCTCTTACCTTGCCCTGCCCTAATGCGTCGCATTGCATCATCTTCCCCGTCTCCTTGTGCCTGCATGCATATGCTCATATACGCATTTTGTGCAGGCACAAGGAAATGTGGAGGTGATGAGGAAGGGGAGCAACTTACTTGAATGTAGCTAGGCGGCATGCCGCCCCTGAATTTCTGCCACCCTAGGCCTTGCCACAAATCCGGGCCTGCCAATAAGCAAACATATAAGCTAACCAATCACAGTCCTACAAAGTATCAAAGTAAGTTTGATTGAAAACAGGCACACGTCTATCAAATTCAACCTTTTAATCCTATATATAACCTTCCTAATTTATGGTCGATCCAGAGGAAGGCAAAAAAACCCATTTGAAGCCTCTTCAATTTGTCCCACAGGGGGAAAAATTCCATTATGGCAAACCTTCACTTGCTAAAAAGCCATCCAATCCCAAATTTGCTGCAACATATTCAACTTTAGCTTCCCTCCGTATGCAAATTAGCCAACGCTAAATTGCGGAACTTCTCTTCGATTGGCAAAACTTTGCCAGAGTTCGGCACCCTGAGAGCAACTACGGTTTTTAGTGAAATAGCGTTGTCCTGGCGAATCTAGGCCTGGCGAACTGTTGCATTGTGAGCGAAGCCGGCTCTGGAGAATTTCCACAGTTTAGTGAATTTGCTCCCATATCTTTACGGCTCTCACTGTAAAAAAACCTCTTCCAAATATTTAGATGGAACCTCCTTTCTTCTAATCGAAATGGGTGACCTTGTGTCAGCTGAAAGGACCTACTGGTAAATAAAACATTAGAGATATTTTTATATTATTATATGATCCCCTTATTAATACATAGTTATCATATCAACCCCTTAAGCACCTCTTCTCCAGCGTGAACAACCCAACTTGGCCAGTCATGTCGGCCTGCTTTCTATGAAACTACAGTCCTGCTATGAAGCTTTGGCCCTCTGCACATGACTCACTAGTGCAATCCCTTGTACGGCCACAAAGACCTTCAGCTACAGTATATTTTGTAATGCCCAAATATTAGTTAATGCCTAGTTTATCCTGAATCCAATAAAAGATCACAAACATACAGAGAGAGAAGCCATATGACCAAACCTAGTGGTCCCCAACCAGGGACTCGCGAGCAACATGTTACTTGAATGTTGCTCCTAGTGGCCTCAAAGCAGGTGCTTATTTTTTAATTCCTGGCTTGGAAGTAAGTTTTAGATGCATGAAAAACAGGTGTAATGCCAAACAGAGCCTTGTAAGCTACTAGTCCACATAGGAGCTACCAATAGTTTATCACAGCCGATAATTCGCACCCCCAGGAACTTTTTGAATTGTTCTGATATCAATGAATACTTATTTACGGCTTTCTACAGTAGGACTTCGGTATCCTATACTACCAAGCAATGTCTTTGAGTTGGAATTTCATATTTTATACTTTACTCCATCCTGAATCCAGTACACAAACCTAAGGAGAACGCATGTCAGCAAAACTGTGCAGTGCTTGAACATGTAACAGTACGAAGCCACTGACTAGAACTACAAATTCTTATCAAGATGTCCCATTTTGATCTGCAAACTCTGAATGTCACACAATGAGAAAACAAATGTTGGGAATCCAGCTAAGGGCTTGAAATTTTTACTATGGACTCCTCTAGATCAGGATGGTCCATGTCACTGAGATGCCTCCATAAGGCTTTATATAAAGCCGGGACCCTTGAAGACTTGACAATATGTTGAAGAGCTCTGGAGAAGAAGTCCATCAACTTTTTTTTGGAGCAACACTGTTGTAGAAGATGCATGTGCCCTTTAGGACTCCACCCCTGATGTTTCTGGACTACAGCTTCCAACATGCTTTAACTCATGATAATCTGTTGCAGTATATATATTCGCTTAAGTCATGTTTGAGCAACGCTGTTCACATCCCATTGAAGAATAAAGTCCAGAACATTGTCTAAGAACTGCTGTAATCACTGGCTGCGCTACTGCCTCATTTTTAAAACATCCGTCACTTTGACAAAATTACTAAATAGCTGGAGAAAACAAAAATCCATGGAAGCTCTGAAATATAGCTTTCTGCACCTCATTTATCCCACTATAAGGTGTGAGCCAGGGACACGCTCAAATTCCCACGTAAGTGCGGTGTATGTAGCACGGCTCTCAATCTTGTGAACATTCATGAACAACAGATCAGCAAAATGTAGCCTCTGGCATTGTGATCTAGCATGATATATGGCAGTTTACTCATATCTCTGGAACCTATTAAAGTTTGTCTCATTTATTCTGTGATCGAGTGTATTATCACTGTCGCTACAGGCACAGCAAATACATTTCAGCTGAACCGACTCGCAGAGAGTGAAGAACTTGTCTAAGCATAAGAATTAAGTCACTGGGCTACTGACCCGTAATTTGTTAAGATTTGCACCAGGATTACCACTTTGCTACCTTGGTTTAGCGAGGTACATATTAAATTCATAACTTAGATAGTGACATGAAATTTATGTAGCTGGGAAGACTCAACGGGTAAATGATACCTCTTCCAGAAAGCTCTATCAAACAGCACAGATCTGGAGAATAACAGGGGCTGTGTTCACTCAGGCTGAAAAGTCAGTGCCGGTATTGGAATTAATGGATTTTATAATTGTGATTAATTAATTACAGGGATTAGAAAGAATGCAGCTCCCATTTATCATTACTATATGTGGAATTAAAGAGTTTTTCATCACATAATTATGGCATCTGTTACAGGTTACTATACTGTAGGTGGAATATAATTAGTGATGGGCGAATTTGTCCCGTTTCGGTTCACTGAAAAGTTTGCGAAACGGCGTCCGTTTTTGACGCCGGCGTCCGTTTTTAGACACCAGCATCGGTTTTTGGATGCCGGCGCACAGTCGCCGGAGAAAATTTGCATTTTTTCAGCATTTAGTCGGTTGGTTTCTTGCGGCAGTTGGTTTTTTTTTTGGACGCCGTCAAATTTTCGAGGCAGCTTCGTGAATTTATTCACCAGCGGCAAATCGGCCATCACTAATTATAATACTAGAGATTGGGAGAATAAGATGTTTTTAATATTATAAATACAGAACTCTAATAGACTATACATCCTGAAGAAAAAGGTTGAGTTAATGCTGCTGCAAGGATGGCCATTCAAGGACCCACAGCCCAATTCATTCAAGCAGACTCTAGAAATTGTTTTATGAACACCAAAACAGCTCAACGTCTGTCCTCATTACAATGTAAAATTGACAGGCCAAAGTTACAGTCTTCTTGTGTTAGATAACAGCTGGATAACTGATGTACCACTGGTAGGTGTGATTCTTATTGGAGCATCCTCTTGCAAAATGAGGTTTGGGTTACCTATTATGGAGTTATCTGGTGAGGTTTCGTCCATTTCAAGAGAACGAGGCTTGGGCGAAAAAGGATTCCAGTACAAATTTCTTTCATTGGCAAGTGCAACCCCATAAATGTTCTGCATTATCATGTAGCCTTATTTTGTTGGACTTTTGATATGTAAAAAAAAAATCATAACCAGTAGAAGTGCTTTGTAACTGGATCCTTAGAGTTGGTTTCAAATCAGAAGCACACGTTGCTCTTTGGCAGAATTACAAGGTAGCAAATTGTGAAGCAGTGCTTTTGATAAATCCCACGAAGTGAAATATTTCAGCAAAAAACAAAACATGACCTAATCACAGAAGCTGCAATTAATCTAGGTGCTGGGTTTAATAGCTCGCTCCATTGCTTATTCATGGCTGACCCAAATGTTTCCTAACCACATCAGTCAGCATACGCTAGGGTTATGTTCTTCTCAGAGCTGTAGTCCAGGTTGTATTACTGGAGCAGAACCCCTTTATATTATTTTGCCCATGTTCTCTAGTGCTAGTCATCTTCTTAATACCAGAAGATCTTCCAAACGAAGACCCTGCCTGCTCTGTGTAGACCAGGGGTCCCCAACCTTTTTTACTTGTGAGCCACGTTTAAATGTAAAAAGACTTTGAAAGCAACACAAGCATGACAAAGTCCATGGGCATGCCAAATAAGGGCAGAGATTGGCTGTTTGGTAGTCTCCATGTGGACTGTTTGGCAGTACACCTGTTTTTTATGCAACCAATACGCGTCTCCAAGCCTGGCATTCAAAAAGAAGCACCTGATTTGAGGCAACATCCAAGGGGTTGGAGAGCAACCTGTCGCTCGTGAGCTACTAGTTGGGGATTACTGGTGTAGACAAAGGTCCCAGTTCTTTATACATGTAGCCATCACCAGAGGCATCCATCACCATTAGTGATGGGCGAATTTATTCGCCAGGCGCGAATTCGCGGCGAATTTGCGCGATTCGCCGCCAGCGAATAAATTCGCGAAACTCCCGCGAAAATTTGTGTCAAAAAAATTCGCCCGCGTCAAAAAAATTTTTTCGAAAAATGGACGCCGGCGTCAAAAACGAGACGCCGGCGCCGTTTCGCGAATTTTTCGCGTTTCGCAAATTTCGCGCGAAATTCGCGAATTTTTCGGCGAATCGGCGCAAATTCGCCCATCACTAATCACCATTTTCTAGCTTTAAAAAGTATTATGTCATCTGACCTTCAAGAAAGTCATACTTGTACAGTAACTGCATCAGATACACCAGGAGTCAATAAACCTGGCTAAACAACAACAACAGGTACTGCCGAAAAGAGTCTCATCTAGTCTGCCAGTGTGCATAGGGCTACCAGACAGCCAATTGCAGCCATCATTTGGTAAATATAGGAAATGTTTTCATGTTTCTGTTGCTCCCTAATTCTTTTTACAATTGAATATGGCTCACAGGTAAAAAAAGGTTGGGGACCCTTGATCTACACTAATAGTGCAGGGCGAATTTGGGGCGTTTCGATTCGCCGAAAAATGTTACAAATTTTCTGCGAAATTT
This sequence comes from Xenopus petersii, assembly GCA_038501925.1. Lineage (NCBI taxonomy): Eukaryota > Metazoa > Chordata > Amphibia > Anura > Pipidae > Xenopus > Xenopus petersii. The sequence continues at coordinate 14,462,536 of CM076678.1, forward strand.
GCGAATGGAGAAAAATTTGCAAAACGGCGCTGGTGTTTTGACGCCGGCGTCTGTTTTAGATGCTGGCGTCCATTTTTGGCAAAATTGCTCCGGCGTCCTTTTTTTGATGCCGGTGAATTTTTCGCTGACGGCGGTTTCGCCAGTGCCAAATCACGGGAATTCGCTGCAAATTCATGCCTGCCAAATAAAATTGCCGATCACTATACACTACATCAAACCTACTGTCAATAAAATGAGGTACGAGGCAAGTGTAGTCATGGTGCCCATTGTGCTATCACTCCTTACAGGGCTCACTTCTACATTCTTCTAGTTAACTTCCATACTCATTTGCTTTGTAACTGGTCCAACACGTTGGCGTGACTTCTGTGAAGGATCTCGCAGCAACATTCCCAGTTGAAAACTCATCCGCTTATTACTGACGTACATCATTATTAATGAGAAAACAACTTACACGGACAAAACGGCTAAATTATATCTCCTTTACATTAGCGCTAATACCCTTCAAACGTTCACATTAACAATAAAGCAGAAAATGATTTTTGTTTGGTTTTCTAACTTCAACTTTCTCTCCAGGTTCTCAATTATCCATTCAAGGCCTGGCTCATTCAATTGCCATCAAGTGTACGAGTTCATTTAGTATTGAATGAGTCAGACCATTGCCTTATATAACTTCATTTATATTTAATGTGTGTTCTGAATAAAGCAACCAATCTTAGGTTATATTGCACATCCAGTAAGCTGAAATGATGCAGTAAAATACAGCTGGGGTTGTATATGCCCTGCACCATTCACCGCAGTCATAAAACATTCAAGCATTGCTATTTCATTCATAGGCTGAAGTATGAAAGGGAGATTGCTATCTGCCTGCCCCTATGTGATGCCCATCTATTATATTAGCACTATGGCATTTGAAAAACAAGTAAACATGTGAACAAATTAGAAATCTGTCAAAAAACTTTTATAATAAATATCCAATTTTTTGCATAGACAATTTTTTCTCTATGCAGTCTTATTTGTACTGTCTGGGAATGGTCACCTTTGTCTATGCCCAATGAATTTGCAGGATATCCCAAGTAGATTTTCTAAGATGTATTCTAGGGTCTTCATTTTGTTCAAATGTCACACATTGGTGCTCAGTGGAATTGAACTCATGGCTTCAGGATTAGTCAACTTAGTCACTTTCATGCCAGTAAGACCATTGTGCCCACAATCAGGGCCATCATTAGAATTCACAGGGCCCTGTACAACAAAATTGGGCCCCACCCACCCCTGCCTACAAGCCCCACCCACCCACCCCTGCCTACAAGCCCCACCCACCCCTGCCTACAAGCCACACCCACCCCTGCCTACAAGCCACACCCACCCTGCCTACAAGCCCCACCCACCCTGCCTACAAGCCCCACCCACCCCTGCCTACAAGCCACACCCACCCTGCCTACAAGCCCCACCCACCACTGCCTACAAGCCCCACCCCTGCCTGTAAGCCCCACCCCAGATCCCACTCCACAGTTAAAAGACCACACAGACATCACCCCCCACACACACAATTTATAAAAAACTATTGATGGTTAAAAACAAAACTGTGGCACCAGGGCCCCCATAAAAGTTTCTTTTAAAACAATTGTTGGCCAGGGCCCCCCTACAAGTTAAAAAAGTAATTGGTGACCAGGGCCCCCCTAAGAGTAAAAAAAAAACCATTGGCGCCAGGGCCCCCCATAAAAATTTTTTTTTAAAAAAAAAAAAACATTGGTGCCAGGGCCCCCCTTACAAGTTAAAAAAAATTGGGGCCCCAGACAATATTTTTTAAGAAAAACATTGGTTGCAGGGGCCTATAGATTATTAAAATAATAGATTGGTGGCCAGGGAAAAATAAAAAAACACACATTGGTGCTCAGTAGAATTGAACTCATGGCTTCAGGATTAGTGATGGGCAAATTTATTCGGCAGGCTCAAATTTGCTGCGAATTTCCTCTTTTTGTCACGGGTGAATAAATTTGTGAAATTGCCATGCTAATTCGCTGGCGTCAAAGTTTTTTGTCCCCAGCAATAATTTTGCCGCCGGCGACAATTAAAGCACACCCATTGATTTTAATGCACTTCAGAATTTTTGCTGGCATCGTAATTGTCGGCGGCATTGATTTTGATGCCGGAGTTAAAATTTGCATTTCGCTACGTCTCCCTTTCACGAATTTCGGGAATTTTTCAGCAAAAAGAAAAGGCACAAATTCACCAATTACTGTTCAGGGCTTCAACTTCACCTCCTTTAGTGACTTCGGGTCTTTTCCCCGCTTCAGGACTTCAATTACGGCTGTTTTCATGACTTTGGGTCTTTTCACCACTTCAGCACTTTAACTTTGGCTGTCTTTGTGACTTTGGGTCTTCTAGCGGCTTTGGGACTTTGGCTGTTCGGCACTTCCACATTTCGGCTGTTCGTCCTGGCTGTGCTGCACTTTTCTAAATAGCTGGGCCCCCATTCAGGCCCGGGCCTGGTACAGCAGTACCCCCTGATGGCGGCCCTGCCCACAATGATCACGCTCAACCTCTTTGCAACGTTATGAACTGCTGGAGCTCATGCTACTTAACACCTTTGTCTTGCTTGTGCTGTAACACCAGAGCCATTGTCTCTGCAATAAAAGCAGTAGTACAGGAGTAGCACTTTTATTTATAAGTAATGGAATTTGGACAATAAAACAGCAACAGACCACAATAAATTAATATTCTGGAATTTTTTCCACCACCACCTTTCATCCTGAAGGAAATGAATCAGGCCCGGACTGGCAATCTGTGGGTTCTGGCAAATGCCAGAGGGGCTGCTATAAGGTCCCATCGAAAGTCACTATTTAATGGGCTGGTGGGAGTTGTTTGGGCCTCTGTGTGGGCTGATTGGGCCTCTGTGTACCTGAAATGCCAGGGCCTATTTTAATTCTCAGTCCGGACCTGAAATGAATATAAACTCATGTAGGACGATTATCCCAAAAGAATTGAAAACAATTCATGAGCCAATTAATCGGGATGACAGATTCATCACAAGGGTTTGTTTATCCCACCTAAACTTCAGTTTACCCCTGACAAAAATGAACTTCATTTGCCCCTTTGGCACATATTAAGACACTGTCAACAAACCCTGAAACTCTCCCATCAAACTCCTAGTTTTCTAAAATAGCCGTCCTAATTACAGACGCAAAAAGGATTTACCAATAAGAATCCAGTCTACCAGGACAACTGTATATCAAGTTCTCATTTAGCTGTCTTAAAGTATTGTCTGACCTGCCTTAGGGTCTTGACTTCTCCTCTAGTGAGGCTTTCTGTTTCAGGTTCTTCACCAGTACCCATCTTCACCATAGAGTGCAGTCCAAGAGGAAGAACATGGCGGCATCTACCTATTTAAAGCAAGGATTACCCCAACACCTCTGAGCCAATAGGAACAAATCCCTTCAACAGAACATACAGTAGGTTACACTTTCATATCCCCAACAGATTGTACCATCACTGGCATTCTAATGGAAACTTGATTCATTTATGAGCAGTGTCTGGCTGGAGACAAATCATAAAGGGCTTAAGTGCAGATTCTCTTTAGTTAGCTATCAACATGAACAAGTCTCTAAACTTATGCATCACCTTTAAAGGGGTTGTTTAACTTTGAGTTAACGTTTAGGGGCCCATTTACTTAGCTCGAGTAAAGGAATAGAAAAGGAATACTCCGACCATCGAATTGGCTATTTCGACCTTCGACTACGACTTCGAATCGAACGATTCGAACTAAAAATCGTTCGAATATTCGACCATTCTATAGTCTAAACACTGTCTCTTTAAAAAAAACTTCGACCCGCTACTTCGCCACCTAAAACCTACCGAGGCGCAATGTTAGCCTACGGGGAAGGTCCCCATAGGCTTTCTAATGTTTTTTGGTCGAAAAAAAATCGTTAGATCGATGGATTAAAATCCTTCGTATCGAACGATTCGAAGGATTTAATCGTTCGATCGAATTATTTGCGGTAAATCCTTCGATATTCGAAGTCGAAGGATTTACATTTGGCAGTCGAATATCGAGGGTTAATTAAACCTCGATATTCAACCCTATGTAAATCTGCCCCTTAGTATGATGTCGAGAGTGATATTCTGAGACAATTTTGAATTGGTTTTCATTATTTGTGGCTTTTGAGTTATTTTGTTTTTTATTCTGCAGCTGCAGAGACTGGAATATGAATAGGAGAGGCCTGAATAGAAAGAGGAGTAATAAGTAGCAATAACAATACATGTGTAGCCTTACGGAGCATTTATTTTTTAAATGGGGGCAGTGACCCCTATTTGAAAGCTGGAAAGGAGAAGACAAATAATTCAAAAACTAAAATAAATAAATAATGAAGACCAACTGAAAAGTTTCTTAGAATTGACCATTCTATGACATACTTAAAGTTAACCACCCCTTTAAGTAGGATATGTGAACTCAATGAAGAAATGGCACACAAAGCCTAAACTATAATCAGTAATACTTTACCAACTGTCAAAAAAAAAGGTCCAAGTTACTTTTGGTTGGTATTTTTAGATCGTACGTATATGCAGCTATAGGTTTAATTTGTGAATTCTGGATAATTATAGAATCATTTAATGATCTGCAAATAGAACAGATTATCTCACATTTCTATATAATATTGTGGATTCAGTGCTAATTTTGGAAAGTTTGTTCTAACATTTTTATCCAATAGTCACACCATTGACATGTGTTTGTAATAATTTTCTAATGGCAAATGACTCGTCTGTGGTTGTCTGGTCACAAAATACGTTGGGTGCAAGGTAATACAAAAGAATAAGGTATGAAGATGGGACATTTACCAAGACTCTCTCTATGTCTGGACTGAAAGTAATGTAGTCCTTAAAGGCCACTTCTGGTTTTGGTAGGGGGCTGTGCAGACCAAGTAATGGTGTTGGTGGCCTGTTGTATCGGATGCAAGAAAGCTAATGGGGTGGTAAGCCATGTAGTATTTATTCGGGGGATACTTCATATAACCACACAACTTCGACTATGTAACCTAGTAAATAGATTAATATTCAGCTGTGTACATTTGTCTAAAGTAGACATGGTCTATATTGTCTGCTAACTTGGCCACTCCAAGGCTTGACCAGATGTCCTTTAGGCTGGTTGAAAATACCATGAGGCTGGGGAATACAGTGGCCCATGGATGCAGTCCTCTCCTGATGGATCTGCCTAGGCCTGAGCATATACTGTATACTGTAATCCATTTGTTCGGGTTGATGGAGAATAGATGGGAGTTGGCCCACCACCTAGATGGTAAACTTAACTTTACAAGCTTCTAGGGTGTCCAAGAATATTATAAAGGAGGACTGGCTCAAATCTGGCCATTTTTTGCTGGGCTCGATCAATCAATATCCCTAGTGCCTGTTGAGTAGTGCTCTGGAATACTGTTTATTCATTTCAGCTGATGACATAATTAGCAGTAATTATGAAGGCAATCATTCTTACCCTGACAATTTCTACTTTTTGCTTATATCTTCTTGCCTCGGTGGAATCTCTAACAATGAAATAAATGTATTTCAGCATTATCCCATATATATCCGTGTGTCTAGGTTTACTTTTATCCCTATTCATTTTTCCAATTATCCTTCTTCCTGTCCACTGAGCAGTGTTTTACTATATATCCTTGTTTCTAACCACCTACGTCTGCGTTTATCCCTTTAATTATCCCATCTACTTGTCTCTCTGTTTATTGCCTTAATTAGCTCTTATCACCAACGTGACTGTAATATATTTATGCATTTAACTTCCTGTAACTTCCACTGCTTTTTGTATCCTCAACTGCACAATTATTTCTCTTAATTAACATGTAACCCTAGCTCTTATTCTGCCTTGTCTCTTCCGATGTAGCTCTCATTTTCTTTGACTTGCCTATCTCTCCAGTTCTTTTATGTAGGTGGAGAAGTATACTGTATACTTTATTTTTACTTGTTATAAAAAAATACAGATCCGTTGTTTTCCCTGATTTGCTTCAGCCCAGCTAAATTATGGGTTCCAATTAACAGATTGCAATGGATTATTTTAGGTCAACAAGCCTGGAAAGCATTGTGGTTGTCTGAAATCCACCAAAGACAATTCATGGGACGAGTTGTTAGGCACAGTCCAGTGATTCTAGTCACTTACTTTAAGCCTGGTGCACATTTCTTCTTCCAAAATCATCTTGAGTTACTTTTCTTCTCAATGCTGTGCCATCATATTTTTTCGGTGCCCCAAAAGCATAGTCTACTCACTTCACAATTCTCTTGAATTTATACTCAACTTTTTGTTAATCTTTTTGTACAGTTTTACGGAGGTTCAGATCCCCTTTAACTGGGAATGCACTGAATCCAGGATTCAGTTTGGGATTTGGCCAGTATTGGCCTTTTACTGCAGTATTTGAATTCAGCCGAATTCAGCTGCCCTGCCGAACCAAATCTGAATCCTAATTTGCATATCCAAATTAGGGGCAGGGAGGGAAATTGCGTGACCTTTTTGTCAAAAAACAAAGTTAAAAATGTTTCCCCCTTCCCACCCTTAATTTTTATATGCAAGTTTTGTTCTTCTAGTCTGAACAAATCCATATGCAAAATGCAGTATACGGCCAAAACTTTTGAGAAGGATTCTGGGGTTCGACCAAATCCAAAATAGTGGATCTGGTGCATCCCTACCTTTAACACTCTGGTACTTTGCACACTGCACTTTGTAAATGAGTCAAATAGTGATAGGTGAATTTGCTCCGTTTCGCCGGAAAATTCTCGAATTTCCTGCGAAATCCGCGAAACGGCAAAAAATTTGCGAAACGGTGCCGGCGTCTAATTTTTTTACGCCGCCGCCCGTTTTTGATGCCGGCGTCCGTTTTGGCGGAATTTTTTTTGATGCCGACGAATTTATTCGCTGGCGGCGAATCGCGAAAATTCGCCTCAAATTCGCGCCTGTCGAATACATTCGCCCATCGCTAGAGTCGAATAAAGTAATTATTAGTCAATTAATGTTAATATGTTAAATCTACATCATATATATGAACTTTGTGTACAGTTTTAACAAGCGGTTGTCATTGAGTGGTATATAAATATATATCAAGTATAATGTTTTTCTTTAAGAGCAGACATGGGGCTTTGCATATTGCACTGCAGGGTTTACTGACCATTTCTGGCTGACACGGCATAAGATTTTTAGTAGCGAGTGTGTTTAATTGGCATCAATACCTGCAGACGCAGATGGATGGATGTAAGAAATTTTCTTGTCACACCAAAGTGCCACAGGTCAGGCACAATGTCCAGGGTGATAAAGCAAAAGGAAAATAAAAAGTAACAGCGCTTAAAGGGCAGCTCAGAAATATAATTACTGTTTAAATAAATGACTTCTCATTTCTAATGTGCATGATTACAAAGACGAATTTTCGGCCAGATGGAAATAACTTTGTAAAGGCTGAAAGGAACAAGACAACTGATTGGTTGTGACTTTTCATTTCTGAAATAGAATCTACTATTTGGGTTCTAATGTCTACACGTTTGTGCTTTCATTTTCACCGATCATGGAAGTTTTGTGATGCCATAAAAGTGTCGACAGTCGGAACGTCATGGCATGCCCCGGCTCACAAAATGTGGTTTATGTTAATACATTGTATAGTCACAAACCAGAAGAAACTGGTAGTGGTCCACAGTTCAAACTAGGTCATTGGCTGCCAAACTAAGTTTCTGCAGAACAACTGATTAGTGCAGCCTAAAAAGGACAGTTTTTGGTTCACCACTTGTTTGTTGACGCTACCAATGAATAACTGAATTATTTGTTTTTAATATCTGTGTTATTATGATGTAACTGGGGCCCTAAGCCCAACATTTGAAAAAAACCCAAAACACTAAGGGGTCGACTTCTTTTAAAACAATTTCTGCGCTAAAATTTTGAGTTAAAAATTGGGGAATTAAACCCTAAAAATTAACATGGCTAAAAATGCCTGCCATATTTTAACTTTTAACTAATTGCAACAGCCTAAAATTTCAGCTTCACAATAGCAGCGTTGAATCTGTCCTGAATTTACTGCAAAATTTGCGAAATGGCGAAAAATTTGTGAAGCGCATTGAAGTCAATGGGCGTCAAAATAATTTTTATACGACTATTTGGTCCAAATGCAGTAAAGTTAATGGGTGCAACAATTTTTATGCTCGGGTCAATTTTGTTGCGGTGGAATTTTCGCCAGGGGATTGCCGACGCTAGTCATGGCGAATTCATTCGCCAGGCATGAATTTGCAGCGAATTTGTGTGATTTGCTGAATAAATTCACGAAACGGGCATGAAAATTGCTGGCGAAAATGCGCCGGCGTAAAAAAAAATGGACGCCAAAAATGGAGTCAAAAACGCGATGTTGGAAAATTTTTCGCCGCTTAACAAATTCCACGGGAAATTCACTAATTATTCAGCGAAGTGAAACAGAGCAAATTCGCCCATCACCAGTCGCCGCAGTTTCGCAAATTTATTTGTTTACGGTGAAACAGAGAAATTGGCTTCAAATTTGTGTCTAGTGAATTTATATATTTAATATATCATTTCAGTCTAAACGTTTAGAAGCTGGAGTGTGTAAGAAGTTAGAGGTTAGAAGACGCTGCCCTGCAATTGGTTCAAAATCCTTCTAAACCATTTTTATTGATTGTTTTTTAACCAGACCTGACTGTATTGTACATTATCTATTGAGGGGCAATTCACTTGCAATGTATAGGATCAATACTCTTTAGGAGTGCTAGATTAGGAGAGTGAAGAGTTTTAGATCAGTTTTATTATTTATTTTTCCTTCAAAGAAACCAGTTTTGTTAAGAGTCATTGAAATGAGTATTGACCTTTGATGTCTCGGGCCTTGTGGAATGAGAGATCCGTATTTTGACCTCAATTAAACTAAGTAGAAGTCATGAATACAAAATGTGATTTCTCCATGGTAATGCGGATGTTGGCTGTATGACGCGGGATATTTTGGTCCTTCAATTCCTGAGGGAGAGCGACAAAGTAAAGCCACTGCCAAATCACATGAATGTCTCCAGGTAACAACACACTGTAATTAAATACATGTAGAGGCAGGGAAGGAAAGAACTGGATTTGTATCATAACTACACAAGAGAACCTACATTACAACCATGACAATTGGCCTTGTCTACAAATAGGGATAAAAGAAACTAAATAGAAATATACAACTGTTTACATGTAGGGTTTAACTTCAACCATGTGCATAGTATACTGCAAAGCAGAGTTGTTAATGCAGGTCATTTCTACTCTATACATTTGCTGCACTCTGTATACAGGTATTAGGGACAGAATGTTTATATGTGTTATGGTTAGAATGTTTATAGGTCTTATGGATAGATTGTTTAACGGTGTTGTGAATCGAATGTTTAGGTGATATGGATAGAACGTTTACAAGTGTTATGGGTATAAACTTTACATGTGTTATGGGTAGAATTTTAAAATGTGATAGAATGTTTACAGGTATTAAGGATAGAATGTTTCCTTGTGTAATGTATAGAATGTTTACTGGTGTTTTGGACAGATTGTTTACAGGTGTTATGGATAGAATATATACAGTTGTTATGGATAGAATATTACAGGTGTTATGATAGAATGAATATAATGGATAGAATGTATAAAGGTGTTATAGATAGAATGAAATGTTGTGCACAGGTATATACCAATACAGAGGATATTCTTGTATAAATGTGGGATACAGATGTATAAATGAAAGAATCCTGGCCCAGAAGGCATTAAACATTGTGCCATGGAGAAAAGGGGTGTCCTGATTATTCGCTAACATGCTTATGTGTTTTTAAAGCATACAGAGGCAACTTTATCTTCCTTAAAGGGATACTGTCATCAGTGTCATGGGAAAAAACATTTTTCAAAATGAATCAGTTAATAGTGCTGCTCCAGCAGAATTCTGCACTGAAATCCATTTCTCAAAAGAGCAAACAGATTTTTTTATATTCAATTTTGAAATCTGACATGGGGCTAGACATATTGTCAATTTCCCAGCTGCCCCTGGTTATGTGACTTGTGCACTGATAAACTTCAATCATTCTTTACTGCTGTACTGCAAGTTGGAGTGATATCACCCCCCCTCCCTTCCCCCCCCCAGCAGCCAAACAAAAGAACAATGGGAAGGTAACCAGATAACAGCTCCCTAACACAAGATAACAGCTGCCTGGTAGATCTAAGAACAACACTCAATAGTAAAAACCCATGTCTCACTGAGACACATTCAGTTACATTGAGAAGGAAAAACAGCAGCCTGCCAGAAAGCATTTCTCTCCTAAAGTGCAGGCACAAGTCACATGACCAGAGGCAGCTGGGAAATTGACAAACTGTCTAGCCCCATGTCAGATTTCAAAATTGAATATAAAAAAATCTGTTTGCTCTTTTGAGAAATGGATTTCAGTGCAGAAGTCAGCTGGAGCAGCACTATTAACTGATGCGTTTTGAAAAAAACATGTTTTCCGATGACAGGATCCCTTTAACAATATGGCATTACATTGGAAAGGTTTTATTTCAACAATGCATGTAAAGGTTAAAAAAAAATAAAAACTTATAAATCCAAACTTCCCTAATCATTTTTAAATTATTCTCAACCAGTAATGTTTCTGTTTACAGAATAGCTTGAGTAAATTCACCTACTTTTGACTTCTAAAGAAACTAGGCAGTAATCACTGTAGTCATTGCCCAGAATGAATATATTTATTATCATTATAATACAGTTTTTGGTTTGAGATGTAAAGCTTTCCTTTAAATGTTATGTCTCCAACTCTCCATAATAGGCAATATTATATGATAAATATGGAGTTGCTCAATTTAGAATAGCAATAATGCATCTTCACATTTTCCTTTGCGTAATAATTAAATACAAGTAAACAAATAAAATATGATTTCCACTGGGAGAGCTTAACAGTGATCCTACCACTCATAGGAACATTGGCAATTACATGAATCCCCTAGTCAACAGCTTATCCTTCATTTTCATATGGAACACATAGTTAGAAGATAAATGAGACTGGATATGACAGAGGAGTCACTGTATGCAAATATTAGATTTATTAGGCTCAGGCTCCATAGTGGGAATTTCCTAAGCTCTGGTGTCCTTGCACCCACCCACTGTTCTTTCCTAAGGTGGCCATAGACGCAAAGATCCGCTCGTTTGGCAACATCGCCAAACAAGCGGATCTTTCCCCAATTTGCCATTAACAAGCATGGCTATATCGGGGGTAATCTGAATGGCTGAACGATCTGATTACGATGCGCAATGGGCTCCGACGGGTTTGGTTGGGTCAAAATCAAACCTGTCCGATCAACCAAACGACCGATCTCCGCCGGACGAAAGATGTCGGCAATCTCCACACACGATCCAAAAATCAAACGAATTCACAATCCGTACGATAGGATCTGTACGTCTATGGCCAGCTTTAGTCCTACGAGAATATGGGTGTCTATACTGTATATTGTCATGATAATTTTTGTCAAGAAAGATTATCACAAGGCATCAAGACTTTGATGTCAAATCTTGGTGTGGGGCTGGAGTCAAAATGCAATGAGACAAAAAAGCGATGGTCAACAGACATCCAAAGCAGTTCCCAACCACCGGATCATGGAATAATTAAAGCTTTAAGTTGCTGATGGTCATGTAAGTATAGTTAGTGTAATGTATAAATTAGATGGGGTCCGCATCGGAGCTAACCCGGCTTGTGTGTCCTCTCATCCAGATGCTGCTCTCCCGAGATGTCGGCAACTCTGCGCCAATACTACTCAATTAAGAAGAAAAATTCCCGCATAACCTGACGCTATTCCGGACCACCATAGAGAACCAATTTCCGTTTCTTTAAAAGAGGCTTTATTGAAACACACTATGTCACAGGCGGAGTTCAAACACACCAAAACGCAGTACAAAAGCAGGATCTGAAGAATAGTCAATATTGGGAAAACCACAAAGGTAGGGATCAGGAGACAGGAACACCGGAATCAGGGACTAGGAACACAGGAGCTTGGAATGCTGTAACTTGGAAAACAGGAACTTGGAAAACAGGAAATTGGAATAAGGACGGCAAGTCTTGCAGGAAAACGCAATGACCAATCACTGTTCAAGGGCCAGGGCTGGGCTTATAAAGGGGACATAAATGGAAATAGAAAGCACATAAGGGTAACAAGATGGGAGGAGACCAGGGAGGAGACAAACCTGAAACAGGCAGAGTCAGGAACATAGATGAACAGATAAGGGCCAGCCCCAAGAGCCTCCAGTGGCTCACAAGGTAAGTGCAAGTCCCTATCCCACACTATTAGTGATTCTTACAGCTAAGTACCTTAATGGTATTGATAAACACTTGTTTTAGGTACAGGTCCCACAATTGGTGACAATTGGTTGTCTGGCTTCACTTGCCCATCTGTCCCTTAGGACAGCAAGGAAGAAGGGCAGAGAAGAAGAAGAAGCTCCATTTGAACAAAAACTTGGCTAACGGATGTCTATATGAATGACTGTTCATGTGTCCTCTACAGGGAAGAGCAGTATTCAAGTCTCTTGTATTCAGAAATATACAGATGGCACAGACTTTATCTGTACCTAGATAAATAAATATATGTCGTTTACAGAATAGTCTGTTTATTTGCCAGGTTGGGTAATATGTTTTAGGCAATAGACTGCCTTTGAAATCAAATTACCTTTGCCAGATATTAATAAATGCTTATATATCCAAATCTGAATTATACACAAGACACCAACGACTCCTGCCTAGAACTGATGTCCTTTCATAGCAGCAGAAGAACAAGAGTGGACAACATACTGTAGGTTGGCTTTGTGCTCTAATATGTGAGGTTTAAGTATCAGGGAATAGTCAATGGATAGAAGGGGAGCCTAAATCAATATCCTGCCTAAGGTTTTCTTAATCCATCTCAGGTCCAGCAACCATGATCAAGAGGAGCAAGTGACCATAGAAACAATAAATATATGTGTATGCAGATGTTCATTTTCCACTTGGGTACAGGTGCTTCTCCAGATTTAAATGGTCTGGGTTCACCAAACAGTCAAGGCAAAACCTTGCAAGGTTTAATTAACACAGATTCCAAGTCTTTTCATCTTCTTAAGCTTTACTACTGCCCCCAGGGCATTATTGGACCGTAGTACTGCCCAAAGCACTGGAGCCACTACAGGACAGGCAGGTCCGGACTGAGAACTAAAATAGACCCTGGCATTTCAGGTACACAGAGGCCCAATCAGCCCACACCAGCCCACTAAATACTGACTTTCTATGGGACCTTATAGCAGCCCCTCTGGCATTTGCCAGAAACCACAGATTGCCAGGCCTGAGGACAGGTATGAACGTGGGCCAGGAAGGGGGGATGCAACTGGGGTGGGGGACCTGTCGGGGGTTGCCACAGAGGCAGGGGGGTGAGGGTCCTTGTGGTTGAAGTCCTGGTGGGCCTCTGACCCGTCAGTCTCTTAAAAGGTAATGCAGCAATAGGTGTGAGTCCCTCCAAAAACAGTCAAGATTATTAAAAATACAAAAATATTTATTAGGACATAGTAAAAAGTGGCTTAACGCATTTCATGCCTGTTGGGGCACTTACTCATAGGCTCTTAAAAGGTACTTATTATACAAAAAAAATCCCCACTAGCGGTCCACAATCCTAGACATGCACATAATGAGTGAGCTAGGGCACTTACTGTATGCACGTGTGTTCCCCAGATTGGCCACCGCCATCAGGAGTTCCAGAATGCAGATTGTATTAGTCCTCATCTCCGGGGGAGGAAACAATATTTGTATGATAGGTTCAGTTTAAAATCATATTAATTACATGACTGTACAGAGAAGGCATGCTCAATAACTCCCAAATTCATAGAAATAGGGCATGCTATAAACTTAGTTCATTTTCCTTCAAATAAAGTGCAAAAGATCTACCGAAAAAAAAATCATAAACATTAAGCCAGTAATAGAAGAATACACACTGCTAGAGAAGAGCTGATATGGGGCACAATGTTATAACTACATACAAAAGCTAAATTTCTTCAAGTAACCTTTTCTATTGAATTTCATAAATCAAGCTCAGAGACAGCAATGTAAAGTTCTCTGTAGACATTTGAAGCAATAACTGCAGAATCTACCAGGCTTCCTCAGATATAAGTCATTCTGTAAGTCCGTGGGTGGTCTTAGTTAGATTCTGCTGGCTGCTATTGCCTCTCTGGCACAGTTAGTGTGATCTGGCAAGCAATGAGCTCTTGAGAAATGTCATGTCACTGACTTAACTCATTGAGCAGCGAGGGTATGCACATCTCCTGCTACTCTGCTAAGAATATACTAATGTAAATATGATGTTTGGCAGAACAGTGTAGAGTCAGAGTGGATGAGACCCTAGTAAATTATTGTCACACACTAATTTCTTTCTTCTCAAGGGGTGTGCTGGTTATCCTGTGTTCTACTTGTTCTACTTTACTTGATATGTGAATATTTTAAGGTTCTTTGTGGAGTAAGACAGGGAAACCCCTTTTAGTAGAAGGTTCTTGTAGGAGGTGGTCCCTCAGTAAGGTAGTGTGTAGTCTTCTCCAACCTCTTTGACTGATGAGGGGAACAGATGATGTCAAGGATCTTTTGTGCTAACAATAACTTTCTATTTACAGTAGAATATAGAAATGTTTAAATATGCTTGAAAATTTGAGGTGATGGGGGATTTTGTTTTTGAATTGGAACTTTTAAGAATATTATGGGGCAAATTTACAAAGTGGCGAAAATTCGCCAGCCTGATGTCATTTTGCCACTTCGCCGATTTGCTATCGGTCCCTGAAGTAAATTCGATAGCGACGTAGACATACTCTAGCGCTACTTCGCACCCTTACGCCAGGCGAAGTTGCGCTCTGGCGAAGGGATGTTACTACGCTAATTCATTAACTGAATTTTACTGAACATTACCTCTTGCGCCAGACTTGCCTTTGCCACCTTAGACCAGGCAAAGTGGAATAGAGTAGATAGGAGTTTCTTCAAAAATAGTTGAAAATTTTTCTTCCCAAAAAAACGCTGGCATTTTTACTGGGTGATAGGTTAAAAAAGATCATACATTTTTTTAGGGGTACCCTCCTTCCCCCTTATATTTGGCACCTAAACTATACAGTGGGCGCATGTGTAGGGCAATATAAGACCTCTATTAAAGTTTCCCTGGCCTTATGTAGTATAAAGTAGTTGCTGCAGCACACACGTCCATTGTACTTTAACTGCACGCCGTATGCTAATAAGGCATCGCTAGCGTAATTTCGGACTGCTTATCGTATTATTGCTATTGCAACTTCGCAACCATTCGGTAACCTGTGCGCAACTTCGGATTTTCGTGAATTTGTGCAGTTCTGGCAAAACTACGCCTGGCGAAGTGTGGCAGAGCGACTCTAGCGCATTTTCGGCGCATAGTGAATTTGCCCCTAAATGTTCTTTGTGGAAGTTTGTGGAAGTAGCTTAA
The DNA here is from genome assembly GCA_038501925.1 of Xenopus petersii. Taxonomy (NCBI): domain Eukaryota; kingdom Metazoa; phylum Chordata; class Amphibia; order Anura; family Pipidae; genus Xenopus; species Xenopus petersii. The sequence goes on from CM076678.1 coordinate 14,478,008, forward strand.
GCCTCCTGAAGCCTCCATTATTCCCTGACTATGTACAAATTGTCCTCTACGCTTCAAAATATATTAAAAATGTTCAAGTGTTAACATATTTATTGTAACACTTTTTTAGTCAAAGTGGCTGATTTAAGAACTTTCTAGGATAGTTTGTTTCTAGCACATTTTTCTATTGGTTCCTAAAAGCGATACTGTCATGGTAAAAAAAAAATTTCAAAACACATCAGTTAATAGTGCTGCTCCAGCAGACCTCTGTTTTTCAAAAGAGCAAACAGATTTTTGTATATTTAATTTTGAAATCTGACTTTGGCATATGAGGTTGCAAACACACTTCCCATAGGTGTCCTGGACAGTTGTAGGAAGAAACTGTTTTCAAACTGATGGTGCTAGACTTATTCTCAGTTTCTGAGCTGCCCCCAGTCATGTGACTTGTGCTTTGATTAGCTTCAGTCACTCATTACTGCTGTACTGCAAGTTGAAGTGATTCACCCCCCTCCCCTGCCCCCCCAGCAGCCTATCAGCAGAACAATGAGAAGGTAACTGGATAGCAGCTCCCTAACACAAGATAACAGTTTCCTGGTAGATCTAAGAATAGCACTCAATAGTAAAATCCAGGTCCCACTGAGACACATTGGGGCAAATTCACTAAGATGCGAAGTTGCGCCAGGCTCCGCAAAGGTGTAAGGTTGCGAAGTTGCGCTAGCGTTGATTCGCTATGTAAAGCGAAGTTACGCTAGCGAAGGCTAATTTGCATACGGCGCCAAATTCAAATTTCAATGGAGGAACACGTATTAGCACTACAAATGCCTAGAAAACCTTCAAATCAGCAAATAAAAATTTTATTTTGCCCTACACATATGCCCACTGTCTAGGTAAGTTGCCATGAGTCAGGAAATGTAGGGAGGAAGGAGGGGAGCCCCAAAAATATTTTCGATCTTTTTCAGCCTATCACCCATCATGTAGAAAACACGCCAGCGTTTTTTGGGACTTAGAAAAATTTTTTACTTTTTTTGAAACAATCTCTATCTACTCTATTGTGCTTCGCCAGGTCTGAGGTGGCGAAGGAAGTCTAGCGTAAAAGGTAGCGTTCAGTACACTGCGTGAATTTGCATAGTTACGTCGCTAGCGAAAATTCGCCTGGCGTAAGGGTGCGAAGTAACACTAGCGAAACTACGCCAGCGTTCGTTAGTGAATTTGCGCAGTAACGAAAAATGCCAAACGCTAGCGAATTAACGCTAGCCTTCGGCGCTTAGTGAATTTGCGCCATTCAGTTACATTGAGAAGGAGAAACAACAGCCTGCCAGAAAGCAGTTCCATCCTAAAGTGCTGTCTCTTTCTGAAAGCACATGACCAGGCAAAATGACCTGAGATGCTCCTACACACCAATATTACAACTAAAAAATACACTTGCTGGTTCAGGAATTAAATTTTATATTGTAGAGTGAATTATTTACAGCGTAAACAGCGTAATTTGAAATTAAAACTACAATAAAAATCATGACAGAATCGGCTAGTAAAATTTGTTGAGGTCTTGTATAAAACAATGGAAGCTTGCCCTTCTTTTCTTTCAAGGACCTGTCTTTTGTTCGTGGTTTTAGAGGTTTTTTGAAATTCTGCATTTTTTTTTGGATTGCTCAATTTTCATGTGTGCTTTCCATAATCAGATCTTTTAATAAATTTCATGCCATTCACGGTTTAGAAAAAACGAGTTTATTCGTGATATCAAAAGCCTCTAATACCACTAAAATTCGACCTTTAGTAAATGGGCCTCCTAATCTTTGGTATTTACTGAATTTTAGTGTAATAATATAATAATGTTAGCTAAACTCTGTGATTCATTTGTATATCTTCCAATCGCTAGTTGCTGGGATGCTGATCCACAGCTGACACTGGATATTTAGGGGCCGATTCACGAAGGGTCGAATATCGAGGGTTAATTAACCCTCGATATTCGACTGGGAATTTAAATCCTTCGAAGGATTTAGCGCTAAAAATTCCATCGATCGATCGAAGGATTTTTCATTCGATCGAACGATTAAATCCTTCGAATCGAACGATTCAAAGGATTTTAATCCAACGATCGAAGGAAAATCCTTCGATCAAAAAATCCCAGGCAAGCCTATGGGGACCTTCCCCATAGGCTAACATTGACTTCGGTAGCTTTTAGCTGCCGAAGTAGGGGGTCGAAGTTTTTCTTAAAGGGACAGTACTTCGACTATCGAATGGTCGAATAGTCGAACGATTTTTAGTTCGAATCGTTCGATTTTCGTAGTCGAAGGTCGAAGTAGTCCATTCGATGGTCGAAGTAGCCCAAAAAAACTTCGAAATTCGAATTTTTTTTCATTCGAACCCTTCACTCGAATTTCGTGAATCGGCCCCTTAAAGTAAAAGAATAGGTGAAGAATGCTGAATATAAAGGAGATGAAAGGTTCTGAATGAAAAGGTAGATGATGAAGAAAAATTCATTAACAAAGGGGTCACATTCGCAGAGTAGGAAAAAAAATAACTTCAAAAGACTAAAAATACAAAAGCCAGAGAACAGGTGCCAGAGGAATGTAAGGCCATGAAGACAGAGTAATGGTTTGCACCACAGTAACAGTTTAAACCAGTTGAAATAAATAGGTGAAATGGAATTAAATATGGCGAGTCAAAGAACAGATGCAATAGGGATCAGACAAGGTTTGGAATGACATATTCTGGGAAATTTCTGGAATGGAGATTTGTTACAGGCTCTTTCCAAAGATATGCACAAAAGGAAGGATTATTTGGGTGGACTCCCAACAAAACCAACCAAAAAAAACTTCCAACAAAAAAATATTTAGCTCTCCCGAGGTGGAGACATGAAAATGATGGCACTTAAAATTAAGGATTACGTGATACAATATAAGACATCTGGAATAAAAAAGGCATTAACATACTGCGCTGCTTCATCTGCTTTCATCAGTCAAAAGACACCCTTCCCAAAAGTCATCTGCTCCGGGGTAGTTATTATCTTTATTGCCAAGATTTATCAAGTTTTAAAATAACTTTTAACTCTTAATAAATAAAAAATGTGCATGTTATGTTAGAGAGTCATCAGTCTCCAAATGGAATTTATTTAGATTTGCTTCGAATAAAGATGAATTATATCTTATTGTGGCTCAAGTGCAAGGTACTGTTTTATTGTTAAAGAGAAAAAGGAAATCATTTTTTAAAATTCTGATTATTTGGAAAAAAATGTCTGTGGGAGACAGACTTTCTGTAATTTGAAGCTTTCTGGATAACGGGTTTCCGTATAACGGATCTCATGAATGCATATTTTTAACATACAGTATCATGTGCACTTTTGTGAATCTCCACTAGAATTTGAACATAGTTTTTGGTTAGGAAAAATTTAGTTTTTGGCACATGAAAAACGTAGTAAAAACATGAGGAAAAAAATGGAAAAAGACCACGTTTTCACCTTCTTTTTGCTTCTTGAATTGTGGCGTGTAAAAATGCCTGTTGGCTCCAATGCATTTGGCGTGAGTAAAAATGCCCACAGTGGTGGATTTAGTCTTTAAATCTTTTTCACTCTTTGTAATCCTGATGAAGGAAAGGCATACTCTCAAAACACTGATGTATAGCAGGGATCCCCAAACATGTTGCTCACCAACCCATTGGACGTTGCTCCCAGTGGTCTCAAATCAGGTGCTTATTTTTTAATTCCAGGCTTGTAGGCAAGTTTTGGTGAATAAAAGTCATGTGTACTGCCAAGCAAAGTGTCAGGAGTCACCTCCCTGTGGTCTAGTGGGCAGCGGGGTCCACCGCCGCTTCTTTGGCTCCTTCCTCCTCTGTGTATGGCACGCACGCTGGCTCGCTTCCTAGCTTATGCGCCAGCGTGATGACGTCATCACGCATGCCGCGAAATTCAAAATGTATATAAGGGGAATTCAGATATCTGCACACTGCCCGTTGTTAGGTTAAATTAGCTTGTTCCTGGGTGTTATATTCCTTGTGAATCCTACTGATCTTCAGTATATTGACCCTTGCCTGCCTGATTAACTACTCTGACCTCTCCAATCCTGATCCTGCTTGTCTGAGACTATTCTGACCTCTCAAATCCTGATCCAGGGCCGCTCCGGCCATGAGGCAAGGTGAGAATCTTGCCTCAGACGGCACAGAGCGGCCAGTTAACCAAGGGCGGCAAAAATGGAAATTCGTCTCTTCTAGCGCAGCGAGCGCAATAGCGATCACTGCACTAGCGATGCGGCCCGCCTCCACCTGCTCCGACACTGGAAGTTAGAAGAGCGGAGCAGGAGGAGGGATGGCATTGTGGCTGCTGCCTCAGGCGGAAGCAGCCCCTTAAATGTGCCTGTCCTGATCCTTTGCCTGTCCACTGACTATTCTACATTCTCCAATCCTGATTCCAGCCTGATGATTCTTTGCTTGTGCTGGCCCTGCCTGCCTGTTCCTGGTGGTGTTCTTCCTTCCAGTATCCCGGTGAGACGATTGTGCCCCTTTACTTATCCAGAACCGTTAGCTTTGCTCTTCTCTCTATTAAGACGGCATCCAATTAGCCGAGGGCTCCTCTCGAGGTGAAAGGCGGCAGTTAAAGGCAGAAGTGAGAGCCAAGATCAGGGAGCTTAGCTTGGGTTCTGGATATAGGGTGCCGAACGTGACTCAAAGGAGCAAATTCACTAAGCGCCGAAGCGCCGAACGCCAGCGTTAATTCACTAGCGTTTGGCATTTCGTTACTGCGCAAATTCACTAACGAACGCTGGCGTAGTTTCGCTAGTGTTACTTCACACCCTTACGCCAGGCGAATTTTCGCTAGCGACGTAACTACGCAAATTCACTAACTTGCGCAGTGTACTGAACGCTACCTTTTACACTAGACTTCCTTCGCCACCTCACACCTGGCGAAGCGCAATAGAGTAGATAGGGATTGTTTCCAAAAAAGTCAAATTTTTTTCTAAGTCCCAAAAAACGCTGGCGTGTTTTCTACATGATGGGTGATAGGCTGAAAAAGAGCGAACATTTTTTTGGGGCTCCCCTCCTTCCCCCCTACATTTCCTGACTCATGGCAACTTACCTAGACAGTGGGCACATGTGTAGGGCAAAATAAAATTTTTATTTGCTGATTTGAAGGTTTTCTAGGCATTTGTAGTGCTAATACGTGTTCCTCCTCTTGAAAATTTGAATTTTGCGCCGTATGCAAATTAGCCTTCGCTAGCGTAACTTCGTTTACATAGCGAATCAATGCTAGTGCAACTTCGCAACCTTACGCTACCCCTGTGCGCAACTTTGGATTTTAGTGAATTTGCGGAGCGCTGGCGAAATTACGCCTGGCGAAGTGCGGCGAAGTTGCGCCTGGCGCAACTTCGCATCTTAGTGAATTTGCCCCAAAGTCTTTTGTAGGCTGCCAATCCACATAGGGGCTACCAATAGCAAATCAAAGCCCATATTTTTCACCCCAGGAACTTTTTGCATGCTTATGTTGCTCTCCAACTTTTTTTTACATTTGAATATGACTCATGGGTAAAAAACGTTGGTGACCCCTGATGTATAGTGTTCTGCCACTAGAATTTAATAAGGAATCACTGTTTCAGAAGCATTTAAATATTGTTTAAACTGTATTTTGCACGCCACTTTTATCTAGGTTTCACATGGCTGGTAATTACCAACCCAGACAGTAAAAATGGTGCTTGATGACAACGGTATGCAGAAAAGGTGACAACCCTAGTTCTATCTGATGTTAAAGGCAGGATAATCTCCTAAAAATAGCAGTACATTAGGCTTCTATGAAAAGAACACATTTAATATTTATATCCAGCATTTCTATGAACTTCATGTACCCCCTGGTTTGCTATAAATCATCTCTTCCTGCTCAGTATCAGAAGGAAGCACAATGGAAATGAGTTCAGTGTTACATAATAGTTGTGCCTTTTTGTTGTGTCAGGTAGATTTTAAGACTCACAAGAAGTGTATTGTGATGGACGAGTAAATTCGCCAATAGTGAATTTTCTGCGTTTCACAAGCGGCGGCAGAAAAGTCGCTCACTATTCGGATGGCAAAATTGACGCAGGCATGAAAATTTGAGTTTTGCAGGAAATTCGCTAATTTTTCGGCAAAGCGAAACAGTTTTTTTTACATTTGTTGAATTTTGATTGGCAAAGGTAAAAAGTTCTATGGCTTGCAACTTAGGAGTAGTGAAGTATGACCTAGCCAGGGGAGGTTGATTGATACAAGAACCAATATGAATAAGTACTGTGAAGCAACTGTAAATGTCAAAGCCGTGGTCACTGTGACATATTGAATGTGGTACATTCTCACCTGCAAATACCCTTGCTTATTCTGGCATGGACCTAAAATGTAAGAGGAAAAAGTCCCATCCTCAACCTTCATCATCATCGCTAGTAAAAATTTCCTATGAACAGAACTGTGACATCAAGCTTGCACAGAGGGAGCAACCAAGAAACCTTCTTTTCCTATCCATATCACAGGAATTGTAAGATGCAATATTTATGGAACCCTTTAGTATATAAGCAGACATTCTGCTATAAGTTTAAGAGGGGACTTAGGGGCTTCCTCAACAGACCAACGTTACGCTACAACGTTGATATTTTACATCCTCTCCTCTGACATGATTTACGTATAACTTGTTTCGGTCACTTTCCAACTCCACATCAAAATATTATGCAACACAACTTATTGGGTGAAAAGGCCACAGCTTAGTTTATCATACATCAGCTTAACGTATTATAATGTTATTCATCACAATATACCCCATTATTATGACAAATACATATCATGTTAACAAATGTGTAAAACACACTAGCCGCATTTAACAATAAACCAAGATTAACAAGACTTCTCCTGACCACTAACCCAATCTCCAACCTAAGGCTAAGCCTCCGCCACTTACTTCCTCGCCTACTGTGTCCCCGTCTTCCCAAACCTAGCCCCAGGCCTATCCAACTCCAACCTCACCTTGACAGCACCACCCATTTTTGGCTACCCATTAGGACAGCCCCACTATGCCTAAAACTGTGACAACTTATAGCCCCCCCATTTCTTCAGGGTGGAAGTGAGGGAACGCTGACTTGCTTCCACTCAGTAATGATGACTTCCCACACTTTTCCCTGCTATTTAAAGAGTAAGCCTCCCAATTTCCTATCCCTTTTACTAGTCAGCGCCGGATTTCACAGAGGCGCGCCCCTAGGCCGCGCGGTCCGAACAGGCGGCCGCGCGGTCCTAGCGCCCACCCCACCTCACTTTACCAGCGCGCCGGCGCAGCTGCTGTAAATGAATGGGGACGCACGCATCCCCATAATGCGGCTGGGCGGCATGCCGCCCCTATTTTTCTGCCGCCCTAGGCCCGGGCCTATGCGGCCTTGCTGCAAATCCGGGCCTGTTACTAGTACTACAACTTCCACAATGCCCTAAATCCCTTATTCCGACACAACTTCCTTTCCCCTACCCTTTCCTTAGTCATGGCCCCTTTCCGCTCAATCTGTCCCAGAATCGCTACCTCTGGGGTCAGATTCAGTTTAATGAGAAAAACTTGGTATCATGGTATCTTTTGAACACTCAATAGAAGTTTATGTGGAAATTTGTAAATTAATTAGAAGATACGTTTATCTCATCAAACTGAATCAGGCCTCATGTCTGAGATAGCTGCCATTGTTTCCAAGGTGAATATGTAGAAACAGGACCTAGTAAACTGGCCAGACTACTCAAATGTCTCAAGAGGATATACATGGCCAGGCAGTCAGGCAGTATGGTGAGCATGGTTTAAATAGGCAAAGATGCCCAAATCTGGTCAAATCTGGTTATTAGTGGCCAGCTTTGAAGAATATTATAACGAGGGGTGTGTCATTCCAGAGAGATGCTTTAAATTCAAATATTATTGCAGTTGAATTATTATTATTATTCAACATTACATTAAAAGAGTATTAGTGAAGTTATAGAGGTAACTAGTATAGGTCAATCTAAAAACAACTGGACTTGCTGAGTAATCAATGAAGACGTTTCACTACTCATCCGAGCAGCTTCTTCAGTTGAACTGAAGAAGCTGCTCGGATGAGTAGTGAAACGTCTTCATTGATTACTCAGCAAGTCCAGTTGTTTTTGCTCGGATGAGTAGTGAAACGTCTTCATTGATTACTCAGCAAGTCCAGTTGTTTTTAGATTGACCTATACTAGATATACTATGACCTGGATGAATGAAAATCTTCATAGTCATATCTTATAGAGGTAACTGACTTGCATCTCCTATCAAGACTTCTTGGATAACCCACTTTAACAATTCAGTTAAGGGAAACAATTGACAGAAATGCCATATAAATAAACACAAATCTAAGGATTACGATGGGAATTATGGACAGTAGCTTCACTAATAGATTGAGAATGATTTTATCTGGAACTACAACACTTGACGTCAGACGTGGTCTTTTGAAGGTCAGGATTAAATTGATCTCTAATATCTGAAATTTGGCTGCATTTATATGATCTAATATGCATAACATGTCCATAAATTATTTTTTGACCTTTCAAGATAATTATGAAAAAATATCAGGACTTCCCATGTCTACCCTCTTTACAAGTTCCAACTCACAATGACAATATTTTTTAGTGTGCAATATATTTATTTTTGTCACAATTTAAATGAGGTCTGTACAATGGAGAATTACTAAATCCAAGCTTTGGAGACCCCATTATCTCCTGGCATATGTTTTTTTCTCAACTAAATGCCAACAGATTTTGCAGGATAGAAGTTAGTATAAGGGGCCCAGGAAATGTAGAATGTCCAACAAAAGATATTTGAGCAACAAAATCTTATGTCAACCTATTTTACAGATTTTAATTTTTAGTAACGTGAATTATACCTCAGACCAGGAGTTTGGTCTCAATAATGTTTTTTTTCAGGATTTGGACTTAAGGTGGCCATACACGGAGAGATCCGCTCGTTTGGCGATGTCGCCAAACGAGCGGATATCTCCCCGACATGCCCACCAAGATGGATGAGGATCGATCCATGGTGCTCATTGGTATAACCTAGGGCCGGTGCAATTTTCTGTTCATAGGAGCACCAGCCCGAGGTTTCAGGTAAGTCAATACAATCACTTGGGGTGCCTAAAATTTAACACCCCCAAGTGCACGAAGACTTTCCTTCTCCTTTAAAAGGATTTATCATACAGTTTTTTCATTAGTTCAAACTAACGACCCTTCGACTGATTAGCCCTGGAGCTGATTTCTAGGTGTGAACTCAATCCATTAGCTCAGTAAATGGCTTATTTCAGATGACAACTAATGTTATAATTTGTCTTCCTTTGAAACATGGTCCCCTGATGAGCCATATATTGTACTTGCATTGTTTCAGCTTTCCGCCCCCACAGTTTAATATGAAAATATATGTCCATTGAATTTTCAGGGGATCAGAAAGTTTCCACGTCTGCCTGCCAGCAGTGTGTACAGTTGTGTAAAGTAGGGTGAGTTTTTGCAGCATAAAATTATGGCGTGCTTTAAAAAATGATTGCCCTGTAGGGAGGAATCTGTTTCCTTTATTACGTTATATAATTTAAGAAGAAATATTGCCATGAGCAAATGTTTCCCTCTTTATGTGACATTAAGTGGATTGATTTTATATTACAGAATTGTTCTAGATGATTAAAAAAAAGGGGGTTCTACCTGTTCTTTTTCCCTGCTCTGGCTTAGGGAATAAAGGTAAAACAAATAGGAATACCAGTGGTATCATTGGCATAAGGTAATTATTTTGGTGGACCAAATGACCCCAGACTCAGGCATCTACTAGCAGTTATATATATATATATATATATATATATATATATATATATATATATATATATATATATATATATATATATATATACCAGCGAAGAGAACAACCAGTGCGCCATTAGCCTTATAGTATTGCTGCTCTACTAATGACTTCAAAATCACAAGTTTAATAATATAGTACATAGTGCTAAGAATGTAGAACCAAACAACAATATCCTTAGAGCAAGCACACAACATATTTCAGCAAACTCAACGTGACCAATAAAGTTCAACATATTTGTCATTGACATCAAAGTATCCCTTTCTAACCAAAAGTACTTCCCCCTGGAGCCATTATTTCCTAAAGTGACTTTAAGTCTCCCATCTCGCTGGAAAATTAAGCTGCAAATTACCCGTGGCACTTGATATAGCAGATTCTTTTCATCCGTTGTAGCTGTTCAAAAAAAAAAAACCCAAAAAAGTTTGAAAACTGCATTAAAAAAAAAGACAAAAACGAAGCTATTTTTCAGATAAAGCTTTGGGGGTTTAAATAATGTGATCAAGATGAAGCAGGTGAAGGATGAAGGAGTTAGTGACTCATAGGCCAGAAGTGGGTGTCAGGTAAATGAAGAGAAAGCCTAAAGCGGTTAGGTCTTCAATGAGACTGTGCAAAGCTTTCTGCCTCCTTATTACCATTACTTTCTCTTGTTATTCTTCAGAACCAAAGCTGAAAGTGCTCTGTGTGTCGCTGGAGTGCACTTAGGGACAAAGCATCACCCAGGTTGGTCACATTTATATTTCTTTTATGTTTCTTGCCTTCTATAATAGAAGGATTGGTACCTGACATTGACTGATAGGTGAGCTGGATCTCATTCTCAGACATGTAATGCTTTAGCTGATATTAATAAGGCAATGATAAAACAAAGATGTTTTTATTTATCATGTTATTTATTGCAACGGGGAGATAGTGCACCCAACCCAGTTTTCACATAATTGGCAAGAGCTGAGGGTTGACCTTTACTCTCTTAGACTCTCTTCCATGCTAAAAAGTTATACAGTAGATTTTATAGGAATAGTCTCTTAAAGTTTGTCCTGCACAACTTTAGGAAAGATTCTCCACACCTGCTTTTCTGACGCCTAAATTGTGCACATAAACGTTGGTAAAATTGAGAATTTAGAAGGCTGGAGTATCAGAAACATCAGTGTTATGAAGGTGATGATGATTCATTCCAGTCATTTTTGAGACCTTACTTCATGTTATCATTTAAGGAGGGCATTTATCAAGGGTCGGATTTCGAGTTTATAAAAAGTCCCATAAACTCGAATTTCGAATTAAAAACAACCAATCGAAATTTATTTTAAAAAATCGTTTTTTTAAAAATTCGGCTGAATAGGATCGACCCACAAACTAATCAAATCAAATTTGATCTAATTCTTTTCTCCAAAAAAAAAAATGTGTCCACCAAACTACTCCAAATTGATTGTAGGACATCCCCCATAGGCAAAAACGCCAATTTGTCAGGTTTTAGATGATGAATAGTCAAATTCTTACAGGGACAATACATGATACAGTAAATGAAATTCGAATTTTGATTCTTTTTAAGAACTCAAATAGAATATGGACTATTCCCTAGTCGAATAACACTAAAACAAACTCAAACCTGTAAATTTTAAATTCAAATCCGAAAATTCAAAATTTCAATTGGACCCTTAATAAATCTGCCACTTAGTGTGAATAGAAGTTAAAGGGATACTGTCATGGGAAAAAACATTTTTTTTCAAAATTAATCAGTTAATAGTGCTGCTCCAGCAGAATTCTGCACTGAAATCCATTTCTCAAAAGAGCAAACAGATTTTTTCACAATTTTGAAATCTGACATAGGGCTAGACATTTTGTCAATTTCCCATCTGCCCCGTCATGCGACTTGTGCTCTGATAAAATTCAATCACTCTTTACTGCTGTACTGCAAGTTGGAGTTATATCACCCCCTCCCTTTTTCCCCCCAGCAGCCAAACAAAAGAACAATGGGAAGGTAACCAGATAACAGCTCCCTAACACAAGATAACAGCTGCCTGGTAGATCTAAGAACAACACTCAGTAGTAAAAACCCATGTCCCACTGAGACACATTCAGTTACACTGAGAAGGAAAAACAGCAGCCTGCCAGAAAGCATTTCTCTCCTAAAGTGCAAGCACAAGTCACATGACCAGGGGCAGCTGGGAAATTGACAAAATGTCTAGCCCCATGTCAGATTTCAAAATTGAATATAAAAAAATCTGTTTGCTCTTTTAAGAAATGGATTTCAGTGCAGAATTCTGCTGGAGTAGCACTATTAACTGATGCGTTTTGAAAAAAAACATGTTTTCCGATAACAGGATCCCTTTAAGGTTTTTAATCCAGTATTGGCTCATTATTTCCATTATGACATAGGGTAGTCTCTGTTTGTGGTATCTGCTGTCTTGTGATGATCACAGACATAAATGTAACTTGGAAAATAAATTGTAAAAAAGGAGACAATTCCCAAAAACTTCAACTTTCACTTGCTGAGTTTTTTCTGGTGACTTTTTGTTTTTTCTTAAATAAATACAGACTATTCAAGTCTACAAAGAATATTCTCGAGTATACTGTATTCACCACGTTTTTTCTTAGATCTTGAAAGAAAACCACAAACTCGAATTTGGACTCCTTTGTGTTAGTGTGTTGGTAGTAGCGCTGGATTTAGTGGATGGGTTGTCCTAGCGGCCATCTGCATACCCCTCTCCGGTGCAAGCACACATGCGCGCCTGCATTAGAGCGCTGGGGAGCTATGCTCCCCGGTAAGCGGCTGGGCAGCCTCCTTATTGAGAATAATTTGGGGATTTTTGCAGATTAATAACTACATAACTCTAGATGTGTCAGCCATTAACTACTAAATACGTAGCTACGGTACTGTCTATCATAAAAATGGCATTATTTTGAGGAAACTTAATTTTGTTTCTTTATAGATTCCTGGTATGGACTCACCTTGTGCCGTAAATAGCAGAGTCAAAACAGGCACAAAGAGGAGTCTTTACACAGGAGCTCAAGTCAGTTGATAGAATGTTGTTAAACTGTAAGTAGGGCGATATTGTAATTTTAACATACTCCTATGTTTGTTTATTTATCTCAGAATGAATTACTTCAGTTTAATCCCTTTGCTTGCAGCTATGCAGAACTATTATAGCTCTGACATGCTTCGGCGCTGAAAATGCCGGATAAATTAGACCTGCCTAAAGGCAATGTAAATAAATGGGAACAGCTAATGCTTGTTGTATGCTGCATTAAACTGGAACATCAGTTTACAATCCTAATCTGTTTATTGAGAACAAGAAGTTTAGAACTTCTGAATGGATAACTGATTACGCTCAGTAAAGATGAATAAACAGCAATTAAATTATGGTGAGTATCGTATGTGAAATGACCAAGGATGGTTGGCTTTGATCTCTGGATTTGACACAGATATTAAATGGTTAAAGTCTAAAGTTGGGGGAGCGTGGGCTGGAGCTGAATGTGAGCAGATGCACATAAGGAGAGCTTAGCTACCTGGATTGCAAAATCCTGACAATTACCTGCAACATCCATCTAAACACAAAGCCAAGGGACCAACTGGGAGCCACTACCCCAGAGAACAATTATGGAGCAATATAAAGCACAGAATGGAGCATCATAGGCAGCAGCGTGACTCAAGAAATTCACCCAAGAGGTCCAAAGCACTGAAAATGGTGCTGAAGCTCCTGTCCCAGGCCCAAGCTCCCCAACCAGGCTCTCCATTCCAGAGCCAACGCTGGCTGACCTCACCTCAGGCATGAAACGCGTCAGGCCTACACATGCGCCGAATGTCTCGAAGTGAAATCGGAAAACTTCGAGAGATTCGGCGCATGCGCAGTAGATCCATACCTGAAAATGCTCCTACTGCGCATGCGCCAGAAGACGCCGGTCAAAGCAGGAAGAAGACCGCGTGGGAGAATATGGCGCCTGTGAACTCCGTGGACAGGACCTGCGCAGAGGGGTGAGTAACAAGTTAGGGGCATTTGCCCGGGTGACAGGTAGGCCAGGGGGGAGGAGGGAGGGGGCAACCCAGGGGAGGGGGGAGGGGTTTTGCGCCCAGGGGGTTTCCTTCTCCTTTAATATACTGTAGTATTTAGTTATTGGTGACATTGCAGGACTGGTAGCAGGGTGCAATTCATAACAAAGCAACTGAATGACAAAGTAAGCCATTGGTGGGTTGTAGATTTAATTATAGAAAACATGGTAAGGTATAACAGAGATAGCGGATATTGGCCACAAAAATTCTATAAAAACTGCAGAGACTTGTCATTGAAATTAATAATAAATATGGGCCATGTGCAGCACAGGGCTGAGGGAGAGAACATTACTTGTTTCTCCAAATGTTCATAATATATTTAGGTAGGGTCTAAAACCGTTTAACCATTTTATTGTTTCTTTAAATCTCAGTTTTGAGGTCCCCTTGGAAATCTGTCATTGTTCCCCTCTACAATGTTGTACAATGTTAAATTGTCCCCGTTTTGCTAGATAGAAAAGTTTTGATCTGGTTATTCATGTTTCAAAAGGGGGAACTCTTGAGTGTTGACTATAAGAGACCAAAGAGAATATCGGCGAGAACTGCTGAGCTCAAATATACAGTAATAATAGAGAAAGACCCCCTACCCATTCAACATGTTAAACTCTTCAGCTTATTGGTTGAGCTAGTTAGGCTTAGAACTGTCTGTGCACAGAATTATACTCAGATGTGTGTGCCTAAAACACTTCCCTAAAATAGACATTGTTGGCCTGCTAAATCTGCCACTGATATCACAGAGCTGTGATTTACACAAGTTAAAGCTGCTATAAATGTTTCCATTTCTTAATTTTGAGATCTTAATTTGTATGTGCCAGAACTGCGTGCTGTTGCTAATTTGAGACCTTCCGTGCCTACGCACTCGCACTTTTCTTTGCATCATTGTAATTTTTTAACGCCTCACACTATCCGCTATATATATAAATCAATGAATAAAAATGCGTGACACCTCTGAGGCAGTGTTTTAACTGGTTCACGGTTCATTAAACATCGTGTAACTCATTCAGAAATGCTTGTTCCAATAGACATCGGGATACCATTGTCTGGGACACCTCTTAGTAAGTTCATAAGGAATTCTAATTATTGGAGGAAAAGATTAATTTCAAAATAATCTTAAAGGGAAAATATAGCCTGGTTATAATGGTATTTACCTTCACTTTATGTGGCCTAGATTATTATCTACAGGGAGACATATTTGTGTATGTTCATTTATATGACTGGAATTGGCCATGATCATTGAAAATGTTAACATTGACCTATGCTGGCCACCTTCTCATAAAAAGAGTAGAATGTTTGTTTGACCAAACAAACGTGGGCAAGTAGAGGCCTCTAGCAATGCATTAAAATAGGGGGTACTGTCTAGAAGGCTTTTGGATTACGAACAGGTTGGTTACACCAAATACATTCAATGAAAGCTGGGGCACAACCAATACACCCTAGGCTTCCAGGCAACATACATTCTTGGGCAACCAGGGTCAGACTGGGCCTGCGGGAAACCGGGAAAAAACTTGGTGGTCCATGCCAACCCAGACCTGCTCCCAGCCCTGGGCACTGCACTCTTACCTCCACCCCGGCCTAATTACGGGTGCAACAAGATAAAATAAGGTGTGGGGAAGGGGGTTGCGGATGGTGCAGAGGGCCCAGAGGCGAAGGTTGTTGAGGCTGACAGCCCAAGTGGGCCCCAGACCCTCAAACATAGCCAGCTTGTGGCCAGCCTGTCTGATGGACTATGGCAAATATTGCAAGTTGAGCCAATGATAACTTCAAGAAAGGGATAGAAAAAACAAAGAGAAAATAAATATACATTTTGCCATTAGTATCAACATTAAGTAACGCCATAGGAAAAGGTATGAAGAAGACATTGGGGCAGATTTACTAAAGAGCGAAGTGGCTGTTGCGAGTGGCTATTCATCAGAAATCCCATCCGCAGTGACTTCGGCAATTTACTAACAGGGGTAGAGGACAATTCGCTAGCGAAAGAGACCATCGCTAGTGTATATTCCTACCCTATCATCAGGCGACTTTTTGCAATTGCGAATGGTCATAACTGTGAATTTTACTGAATGTTACCTCTTTTGCCAGAGTTTCCTTCACCACCTTAGACCAGGGGAACTGATAAAACAAAGCTACATCTTCCTCAGTCCTATGTCAGTGACATCATATCTGTATGCCGGAAATTCATAAAAGTTGTAAAAAATCTGGGCGACTTTTACTTTTTTTTAATCGGGATTGCCTTCAAAGGTCCTAACTATTAAAGATTTTTGTGTTAACATTTTTTTCCACACATTTGAGGGGCATGCCACATTTGTTTTAGGGTGGGCTCGTGTCTAGGGCATTTGAGGATTTTTTATGTCTTTATTCAGATTCCTTGACATTTGTAATAAAAAGTGGCCACTTCACACCCAATATACAAAACCTAATCCAACATCTGGAATCCAGGGAGAACATGGAGAGAATGGCAGATGGGACACCAGAGGCAAAAACCAAATGTGCCCAAATTTGGGATCCTTGTGCCCTATACAAGATACATAAAAGCTTACCCCACACCAACCTTAACCCCAGTAGCAAAGAAGATACTGATACCAGATAAATTACAATGCAAACAAGTCAAAGTTACTACATGCACCATGTACAACCTTAACCTAACTTTTATTCTGTTATGTTTTTGACTTCCTGTTTCTCATTTTTCCTTTTTTTGGGGGTAAAAGGCATTTATCATGATTATATGTGCTTTAAACATGTAAACTAGAGGCATGTTTGTACTTTGAACAATTTTAACGCACAAAAAACCTGCAATTTTTTTTTAGAAAGCGGCCACTTCAAGCATTTGAACCAACATCACTAATAAAGATGTCCATACGACTTTTATGTACCCGTCCTATTAAAATTGACCCAAGCATAAGAGTACTAACGAAATTTTGCATTTTTAGTGATTTAGCATAGTGGTAGTGAATTTGCGCCTGGTGAAGTGGCCTGAAGTGTACCCTTTAGTGAAATTTGCCCTTCAGTGAATTTGCCCCATTGTGCCCTCCATATATACGCTTCTGATGCTCAAATTCCAATTTTACAAACCCAATTCACCATGTTTTCTAGCCACAATGCAATACTTACCAGAAATCCTGCATCTTTATGGCCACACTCCACATCACCACAATTGCCCCCAAAATCTCAAAAGTCAACGCAATATCATGTTTTTTTACATTATTCGGGTGCAAGTTGTGGCTGATATTTTCAGAGGTGCCCAACATTTGCATCAGCTTTATCACAACCGCAGTTGCAACTGCATTCATAAACTAAAACGAGCCTATGGTGATCAGGACTGGATTCTTCAATTAAACTCTTCTTCTGTCATCCAAGGTCAATGCCTCAATTTATGCAAAGGATCCTTTAATGAGAATCCCTGCCTTCTCTAGTGTGATTACCGATGGAGGCATTACATTTCTACTAGCGCTGAATATCAAAAAAGCTCTTTAATTATCCTCCTGATGTTTCATTGATAACAAACAAAAACTGCACAGTAAGGGCAGAGACACACACTGCGATTCGGGGAGATTAGTCGCCCAGCGATAAATCTCCTCTTCTTTGGGGCGACTAATCTCCCCGAACTGCCTCCCCGTCAGCTAGAATGGAAATCGCCAGCGGGATGGCACTCGGAGCACTTTGTTTTCCGGAGTTGCCTGAAGTTTCCTCAAAGCGATCCAAGTGCCATCCTGCTGGCAATTTCTATTCTAGCCGACGGGGAGGCAGTTCGGGGAGATTAGTCGCCCCAAAGAAGAGGAGATTTATCGCTGGGGGACTAATCTCCACGAATCGCAGTGTTTGTCTCTGCCCTTATCGCTCTATAGTACATAACAGTTAGATGTTAATCAAGTTCAGGTTAGGTGGGTAGGAGTAGATGGGTTTTACAATTACAAAATGTATCTTGGACTCATTACTGGTCAGTATTTAATTAAAATAGTTATCAAAACTCTTGCTTCACTGCCTGTTTTTTGTGTTAGGAAGGTTAACCAAGCACATTTACCAACACAAATTCAGATTTGCCCTGCTCAGTGGCCATAGCAACTGATTGTTTAGTCTAGTGTAATTAGGAAAAAACAAGCAAATAACTGTTTAAATTGGGTTCCATTTGGTTTGCACCATGCAAGTAATTGCTCCCCGTGGTACTACAAGTAACTTGGCTCTGATAATAAACAATCCCTGCACCATCCAATCCCCCTTGTGTATAGTTAAAAAGTCCTACACTTTAAAAGAGCGAATGACATTTATTAGCATTCACATTAGCAGCCCAACAAGAAGCAGCAACAATCCGAGAAATTAAAAATAATTGATATGCACGGTATATGTTGGATCGTCTGATACAACTTACATGGCGCTGAATTTTCAGGAGCCTTTAGTAGGGATTTTCTGTATTTTGACACTGTGTAATGAAGGCAGATGCATCCAATTAGTGCACATCCCAGTGGACAGAGTATTGTAATTATTTGCTGAATTCAGAGAAAGGGGGCAGGTTATTATGCAAAGAAAATAATTTCTTGCAAAATACTTTCTAGTGATCATATATATATATATATATATATATATATATATATATATATATATATATATATATATATATATATATTTAAATGATTTTCTTTTTATTTATAATAATAAAACAGTAGCTTGTACTTGATCCAAACTAAGATATATTTAATCCTCATTGGAAGTAGAATGAGCCAATTGGGTTTATTTAATGTTTACATCTGTGTTTACAGATTTACTAGTAGTCTTAAGGTGTGAAGATCCAAATTACAGAAAGACCCATTATACGGAAAGCCCCAGATCCCGAGCATTCTGCATAATAGGTCCCATATCTGAATACATTGGGTTCACTGGGGAAAAGCGATGTTCCTTAGAGAGTTACTATGCCCAAGAATGTTTTTGTTGAACTATGGTCAGGGCATTAGAAGAGTTCTACTGTAGGGGTCCAGTTAACTCTGGGCCCAGTAGTTGGCCAGGACAATGACAAAGTAGTTTAAAACAATAGCATAAGTGGCCATTTCACTTCATGTGACATCAGTAGGGACTTCCCCGTGTCATGAGATATCAACTATCAATGGAGATGCAGGAGACTTAACATGTTCAAGCTGATCTCCAGCCTCTTGCTTCATTTTCCCTACTCTACTGGCAGATAGTTATACCATTCCTTTCCCTGATTGCTTTCTCCACTGCACCCTGTTTCTTGTGCTGTATTAGTGATGGGCAGGTGTGGAGGAGGAGTGTAGGCATCCTCCTCCCACCCCCTACTTGTCCCCTAACTAACGCATCATTTGAATGCACAATTTAGATCTGTTGCCACCGTAGACCCTAAGTGCCCCCAGCTCTCACTATGCGGATGCATGTGACATCACTTCCCGTTGTACATGACATCACTTCCCATTGCACTTGACATCACTTCCTGTTGCACATGACATCACTTCCCTTTGCAAATGACATCACTTCCACCTAGACTCGCTACTAAGTGCCAGCTACCCATCATCCTCCCCCCAAAGCTCCACCACCGGCAGTGGCTGGGGAGACGACCAAAAAAAATCCACAAACTGCTGCTTTTATTTATTAAAAGCAAAAACAGAGAGGGTCCAATTTTCCCATCCTCTGTGTGTATACAGAAAATATATAAACATTGGTCACCATTATGATCTACCATTTGACCTATTATTCTCCCAAGGGGTCGCTGCATGTCATTTTGTACACGTATATATCAATATATTATATATATATATATATATACAGTATATATAAACAAATACAAGATTCCTCTGCACTCAACCCATTATCAATATATTTAAGACAGAGACATTTTGTGCTACTGCTACTGAAAAATGCCTTACCCTTTAAACAAAACAGGGATTGTTTGTCCATATATTGCAATATATTTAAGCTGGCCAACTACGTCAAAGTCATCCCATATCTGGCCAGTCCTATGCTCAATTTTCATCTGATTCATTAAGAATTCTATGTTTTAATTATACATTTTATAAAAGGGACGAATACGTTTTACCTGCAACTTACTTGCTGCTTTCGAAAGTAAAACACCCAACCTTGGCTGCCCTTTTATTAGACACCAGTGGGATCACCTGACTATAGTTGGAGAGGGTGGGTGGGAGCTACAACATGGAGCTGGTCACTGCTCCTGTAGAACTATAATAAACAAGGGAAAGTTGTGCTCACCACTAGTTTTTAAAATCATTAGGCGGGGGTGCAATGAGGGTGTGACCACAAAATCCAACTATAGTCAGGTGATCCCACTGGTGTCTAATAAAAGGGCAGCCAAGGTTGGGTGTTTTACTTTCGAAAGCAGCGAGTAAGTTGCAGGTAAAACGTATTCGTCCCTTTTATAAAATGTATAATTAAAACATAGAATTCTTAATGAATCAGATAAAATTGAGCGTAGGACTGGCCAGATATGGGATGACTTTGACGTAGTTGGCCAGCTTAAATATATTGCAATATATGGACAAACAATCCCTGTTTTGTTTAAAGGGTAAGGCATTTTTCAGTAGCAGTATGCACAAAATGTCTCTGTCTTAAATATATTGATAATGGGTTGAGTGCAGAGGAATCTTGTATTTGTTTATATGTATTTTGTGGTCACACCCTCATTGCACCCCCGCCTAATGATTTTAAAAACTAGTGGTGAGCACAACTTTCCCTTGTTTATATATATATATATATATATATATATATATATATATATATATTAGCAATAAATATCTTGTAAATTATATCCTTATAAATGGTGACTAGTGATGTCATCAGTTATAAATGGTGAGTTCTGATGTCATTTTTGTCACATGACTCACTAAAACTTGTGTATTATAATAAATAAAGTACCCCTTGTTGGAAAATATGAGGATATTAGAAGTAACGTCGGAGTTCCATGACCTGTATAAAAGCACTCAGCCTTTGGCCTTGTGCTTTTATATGGTCATGAAACTCCTCGGTGACTTAAAATATCCTTACATTTTACAATAGGGGGTACTTTATTCACTATATATATATATATATATGCAATTTGCAATCACCCACAGAATTCATATACAGATGCTACTAAACATTTCTGAGAAAAGTGAATCAAAACTTTCCATTTGTCTTATTCTTGGTGTGAGTCATTAGTTTATGGCTCTGATTTAATCCTATC
>CM076678.1:15104019-15339019 GCA_038501925.1 Xenopus petersii
AATAAGATGCTGTGTAGCAATGGGGGCAGCCATTCAAAGGAGAAAAAGCTCAAGCTACACAGCAGATACCAGATAAGCTCTGTCTGTCTAATTGTGTTATCTGTTATCCATTTGTTATCCTGTGCCATATAGCCGTTTTTCAATTTCCGCCATTGCTCCACAGCAGCTGGTTTATATGAACTATAGTAGTGTTTCTGAAGCAAACAGATCAGTTTTACCAGTGCAGGGCAACAGTACAATATATTTTCATTTCTTTAAAACACATACATTTTTTGGTGTTACTGTTCCTTTAAAGCTTTTGGAGACACCAGAGAAGAACAAGACAACTATACCCTTATTACTATTCCAGAGTCCCCACTTCTGTCCTATTGTGAACTGGCCATGCTGCTATATTCCTGGCACTCCATAGCAGTTGTTAAACTAAATCTGACTGCATCATGTTTGCATATCATCAACTGGAGGATTACTGGGGGCCGCCCTGTAAACAGAGGCTTGATCCATAGCCAGATCGTGAAC
Source organism: Xenopus petersii (assembly GCA_038501925.1). Classification (NCBI taxonomy): domain Eukaryota; kingdom Metazoa; phylum Chordata; class Amphibia; order Anura; family Pipidae; genus Xenopus; species Xenopus petersii. The sequence continues at coordinate 15,104,536 of CM076678.1, forward strand.
TTGAAATTCGCTCACCAAAATGTGCTTTTCGACAATTCTAAGCACTGGTCCATTAGACATTAACTAATACACGTTGTGCCTGTTGGGCAACCATGGATACACATAGGGAACTTATATATTAAAAATTGACAAAAAAATCCATGATTGCCCAACAGGCACTACCGTTGCTAGTATTTCTTATGATGCAGATCAATAGGTTAATATTACTATCCTATTGACACCGATAATTTTAGACATCCATAATCATATTAAATAGACTTTACCAATTGATGCAGCTGGGCCATCTCCCTAGGTAGCGGGGTCGTACAGACCTCCAAGGCTCCCAAGGAGGGATCAGGTGAAACTGGGCTGGTGTCTGGCAAAGGCTGCTGCTCCGGGAGAGAAGGAGGGGAGCAGCCACCATCTTGGCCAGGAGTAAGCGTGTACTGCTCCAGTTTTTTAGCTGCTTCTGAACGGACCTGCTGGGTATTTTTCCCCATTGCAGGTTCCAGGAGGTGCCCAGTTACTTGGTACAGTCAGGGTGCAGTCGACTGATTTCAACGTGAAATCCCCCAAATAATGTTTCCATCTATGAAAATTGTAGAATAAATGAGCGAAGCTGAGGCTGTTGAATTAATACTAGATATTTCCATAACAGCAAAGTTAGAATTTGAGGTAGGCTGCAATTAGCATGTATAACCAGTCTATCATTTAAATCTATATTCTCCTGCATCTGCAGCATTAAATTTCACAACTCTGTATTCTGAGCCCAATATACACAGAGATGCCTTCAATTTAATACAGAAGAGGGCATTTTAGTCTTGCCTTAAACTAAACAGAATAATTCTAACTGCAATTCACATAAATTGTATAAACGTTCTGCAGCATCAGCGCCCGTTCTTTCTTTTCAGTCTAAACTTTAGGGTAGACACATGCCAAGATTTAGGGAGAATCGCCTCCTTTTCGGGCGACTAATCTAAATAGAATCTAAATTGCCGGTGGGATGGCACTCGGAGCGTTTCATTTTCTGAAGTCAGTTCAGGGAGATTAGTAGCCTGAAAAGGAGGCGATTCTCCTGGAATCTTGGCATGTGTCTACCCTAAAGTTTAGACTGAAAAGAAAGAGCGGGACGATTGATGCTGGGTGATTAAATCTCCCCGAATCTTTGCGTATATCTCTGCCCTTAAAGGGGTTGTTCACCTTTAAATAAACTTTTGGTATGATGTAGGGTGTGATATTCTGAGACAATTTGAAATTGGTTTTAACTTTTTATTATTTTGTGGTTTTTGAGTAATTTAGCTTTTTATTCAGCAGCTCTATAGTTTGCAATGTCCGCAATTCGGTTGCTAGGGTCCAAATTACCTTAGCAACCATGTATTGAATTGAATAAGAGACTGGAATATGAATAGTAGAGGCCTGAATAGAAAGATGACAAATAAAAAGCAGCAATAACAATACATTTGTAGCCTTACAGAGTATTTGTTTTAGATGAGGTCAGTGACTCCCATTGAAAGCTAGAAGGAGTCAGAAGAAGGCAATCAATTAAAAAAAACTATAAAAATCCAGAAAATGATGGCCCCAGAAAAGTTGCTGAAATTCAGCCATTCTATAACATACTTAGGGGCAGATTCACTAAGGGTCGAATTTCGAAGTTAAAAATACTTCGAAATTCGACCCTCGAATTGAAATCCTTCGACTTCGAATATCGAAGTCGAAGGATTTAGCGCTAAACGTTCGATTCGAAGGATTTTAATCAAACAATCGAATGAATATCCTTCGATCAAAAAAAGCTTAGCAAGCCTATGGGGACCTTCCCCATAGGCTAACATTGACTTCGGTAGGTTTTATCTGCCGAAGTAGGGGGGAAATTTTTTTTAAAGGGAAAGTACTTCGACTATCGAATGGTCGAATAGTCGAACGATTTTTACTTCGAATCGTTCGATTTCGATTGAATTCGAACGAATTTAACCAATTCGATGGTCGAAGTACCCAAAAAAAACTTCGAAATTCGAAGTTTTTTTCATTCGAATCCTTCACTCAAAGTTAGTGAATCTGCCCCTAAATGTTAACTTAAAGGTAAATCGTCCCTTTAAGCTCATAAGGCACATTCTCCACCAGCAGAAGAAGAAACAAAATCAATCGTGCTGCCTCTCACTGACTTAAATGGAAAGGACTTGTCAGCCCAATATATAAAGTGCAGTGTCAATGAGAGTCACGTTAGCCTTATCCACAAGATGGTAAAACACAGAATGACTGTATAAAAGTCTATGGTGGAGAGGTGGCCATATGCAACAAGAAGCTGATGACTTTTAACTCCTTTAGACAATAGCTAACTAGCCCAGGTATGAGGTCCTGATACTGGATCTACCAGATAGGCATCTATTCTAATGTCAGGTTGGCATGTTAAGGAGGCCCTTATCTGCTCAACACTTGAGGCCAAATAGATGTGTCTGGTGACTAGAACAGTGATCCCCAACCAGTGGCTCACGCCCAACATGTTGCTTACCAAACCCTTGGATGCTGCTCTCAGTGGCCTTAAAGCAGGTGCTTATTTTTGAATTCCAGGCTTGGAGGCAAGTTTTTGTTGTGCACTGCCAAACAGAGCATCATGTAGGCTGCCTGTCCAAATAGGGGCTACCAACAGCCAATCACAGCACTTTGAATGGTGAATGGCACTTTGAATGGTCACTGAATGGTGAATCGGCAGATGACACTAAAGATGAGCTGTAGCATCTCTTCATCTCACGCAGTTCAAAAGGTTGGGGCCCATTGGAGACCAGACCAGTGCATTCCCCCAGTGCCAAAAAAAAACAAAACAAGTTTACACCCATGTGATGGACCAAAATTCCGCCTCGGGGATACCACACACCAAATGGAATAAAATGACTGATTCGGTCTGTGTGCATATGTCCATCTCAACTGAGGAGTTTCAACAGAAGGCCCTGATAATGTTAAAATAAGCTAAAAAAACGTTTCTGCAAGACATATTGAATGTGGGACAGGAGCTCAGCCTCAATGTAGCACTTTCTCAGGCAAATAACGAGGAACATCATTTTGTTTGATAATTATAACTCCCCCCATAATCTTTTATTTTGATGCCAATAAGTTTCAATCGCATACAGAGAGTTCTACAACATATTGCAAACAATCTACATATACATAAAAAGAATGCAGGCTTCTACGGGTCGTAAAAATATGTTGGCTTGAACAAAGCACTTAACCCGTTCCAGCTGGAACTGACAGATGATTTTGGGTGGGATTGGAATACATAAGACTAGCAGTCATTCGCGTACACAGGGACATACAGTATGCTCAGTCGTGCATTGTGACACGTGTGGGTACAGATGATTGGACACTAACAAATGAAGCTTATTAACATGCACTGCGGAGGTGTATGTATACGAGTATGTATTTACTTTGCAACAGCAATAAAACAAACTATTGGTTGATAAAAGGGACATGATACAACCGTGTATTTTCTTGTTCTGAATACTGCAAACTGTACATGATTCCCAGTATCCCCTAACCATCAGCATGGTTAGTAGGGAATCAGGAAGTTTTAGTTCAAAAAACATCCAAAAAAGATGCAGATCCCGGCTTTCCTCTGCTATGAAGTCCAGCCTAATATTGTACATGATCATTATTATGCTATGAACTGCCCATTGTGATCATTGATTTGTGTTGGTACAGTCCTCACCAGGTTGGTCTCCCTAGGCCCCTTTTATGATACATTATGTTGACCCCAAATAATCCCAAATGGGGATCAAATACTGTAAAGATTAGGGGACGTCTAAAATTGATGACTACACCAAAGCTCTCTTTATAACACAACTTTCAGTACCATCAGATCACTCTGTATCCTTCCAGTTGGACTACAACTCCCAGCATTCAATGGCATGAAGGTGGTCTCCTTTACCTTAGCAACATCTTAGGGTGAAGACACAAGGAGATTAGTCGCCCACAATGGATCTCTTCTAGTGTGGACAGCTAAAATCCTCCTTTGGAGCTTTAACAGGCAACTATTTTCTAAAGCAGCTCTGAAACTTCAGGGAACTTTATGGCACATGTGATTTGCATGTTGGCCGCTGGAAAATAATTTGGAGGAGATTAGTTGCCCAAGTTCGAGGAAATTAATTGCGGGGTGACTAATCTCCTAATGTGTCATTGCCCTTAGGCTATGGCCACATGGGGATGTTTCTTGGCCTGTGTATAAATCTAAGCTGAGAAGTAGCTGCTTTGCCGTTCTCTTCCCAGTATTCTTCAATGTGATTTTAGTTTGCCCATTCCTCAGCCTGCACAGTGCATTGTAACTGGAGGATGCTGGGGTAGGAGGCAATAAAATGTGCTAAGCCAAAGTGTAGGGGAAATAAGCTGCCAATTGTTTTGCTGATGAGCAAACAATATGGCACCTCCTGCATTCTGGATATACGCAAATAAGCGGAAAAAGGGCAATTATATGCAATACAAACACACCATAAATACAATATATTTGCTATTTAAAAGCCACTATAGGGATAGTTTCATGATCTTATGGACAAAACATTTTCGTAAGACAATCAAACACCTCAAAAAAGGCCTTAAATCTGCTGCACTCTTGAGGAAAGGAAGGGGAATGCAGTTTGAAATAAATCATCTTCCATGCTAACTCAGACCCGTGTATCTAAGACATTGTAGTGTATTTTGTTGTTATACTGCCATCCAGTGGCATCAACGGGATCTGCTGTCAAAGCAGTAAATACTTTGTCTGTGTTTTTAGGCTGCCCAACATTTCCCATAATACGGACTATGATTCTAAAAGGACATAATTCATGTTGCGGTTGCTCCGATTCACATTACGCAGGACCGTGACATTTCCTATAATGATGAGAACATTGCACTTTACATCACAAAGGTGAGACACTGTATACAACCGGCCCAGCTACAAACCTGTATCCACTTACAGACAGACCCTTTTCCGCCGAGAGGGTGACCCCTTTGCACAATACAGAGAAGCACAGGATAATGGAGAATCGTAATGGTACAAAGATTACTGTTACAAACCTACGACTACGCCACTGTATTAAAAAGGTTTTAAAATTCCCTTGAGGTTTTAAAAAAAGGAGGGTAAGTAAAAACTGCCCTGTAAACGTTACATTAGAAGGACCCGTTAGGATATTGAGACCTGCGCAGGGTGGGCCTGGAAGGAGCAGCCCCTCGGGATTCTCAGGTCAATACAAATTTACTGGATAGTGGAATTCAGAGTTTGTGTCTTGCCAATGCATTCGCCTAATTCTGCTGCCGGCGCTTGGCCGATCGCATTTTTTCAAATCGGGACTCCATTTCTTCCAGGACCCTTGGGGTGTATCGGACCACCAGCTTCACCTTCCCTTGAGCAGCTTTCAGGAGTTCCACTGCTTTCTCATGGTGCTCACCCTCCACGCTCTGTAGAGAAACAGAATTGAATGGTTCAGCCCCTAATGTATGTGCAAAGCAGCAATATGAGCAGTTCTCTGGGCCAACAGGAGCTAAATGAGTATTCAAGTATGACATGATGGGGTTCTGAATAGAACCATAAATTACACTTTTCATGGCAGGGGTAGATTGTCACATGTATCTGTTGGAATATCTGTGGGTACCAGTAATATCTGGTTCTTAAAGGGATTCTGTCATTATTTTTATCATGTAGTTTTTATTTCTAAATTATACTGTTTACACTGCAAATAATTCACTCTATCATGTAACATTTCATTCATGTACCAACAAGTGTATTTTTTTTAAGTTGTAATATTGGTGTGTAGTTGCATCTCAGGTCATTTTGCCTGGTCATGTGCTTTCAGAAAGAGCCAACACTTTAGGATGAAACTGCTTTCTGATAGGCTGTTTCTCCTACTCAATGTAACTGAATGTGTTGCAGTGGGACCTGGATTTTACTACTGAGTGCTGTTCTTATATCTACCAGGGAGCTGCTATCTGGTTACCTTCCCATTGTTCTGTTGTCAGGCTGCTGGGGGGGAAAGGGAGGGGGTGACTTGCAGTACAGCAGTAAAGTGTGACTGAAGTTTATCAGAGCACAAGTCATGACTAGGGGCAGCTGGGAAACTGACAATATGTTTAGCCCCATGTCAAATTTTAAAATTAAATAAAAAAAAAAAAAATCTGTTTGTTTTTTTGAGAAACGGATTTCCGTGCAGAAGTCTGCTGGAGCAGCACTATTAACTGATGTGTTTTGAAAAAATTAATTTCCCCATGACAGTATCCCTTTAATTATTTTGCATGTTCCCCCCAAACATCCATGAAGGTATTCCTGCCCCAGCTTTTATCATATGTCCTATCAGCTACGACCATATTCTTAGTGCTGGAAAGACACAAGTTTATATTCATACCACGCCGTTAACAGAGAGCAGCTGGTCTCCACGCTTGAGTCCTCCATGTCGATCTGCAATCCCACCAGGAATAATACGAGAGATGTAGATGGGAGAGTTCTGCTCTTTCCCCCCCATTATGTTGAATCCCAGACCCTCTTCTGTTTTGGGGAGCTCCACCACTCGGGGGTGGGAATGGCCTTCGCTTGCAGCAAATGCAGCCACCGTAGCCTGAAAAACACGGTTATGTTTTATATATATGTGTAGAAAGACGAGTGATGAAAAGTGCCAGCCTGTCAGGGTCAGTGAGAGATAATTAAAGGGGTTGTTTAAAATAACGTTTAGCATGATGTAGAGAGTGATATTTGGAGACAATTTGCAATTGGTTTTAATTTTTCATTATTTGTGCTTTTTGAGTTATTTAGCTTTTTATTCAGCAGCTCTCCAGTTTGCAATTTCAGCCATCCAGTTGCCGAGGTCTAAATTACCCTAGCAACCATGCATTGCTTTGAATAAGAGACTGGAATATGAATAAGAGAGGGCTTGAAAAGAAAGATGACAAATAAAAAGTAGCAATAACAATACATTTGTAGCCTTACAGAGCATTTGTTTTTAGATGGGTCAGTGACCCACATTTGAAAGCTGGACAGAGTTAGAAGGCGGCAAATAATTCAAAAACTTAAAAAAAAAAATAATAACGAATACCAATTGAAAGGTTGATTAAAACTATCCATTCTATAACATACTAAAAGTTAACTTAACCCCTTTAAAAAAAAGAAAGATTTAAAATGAAGACTAATTGAAAAATTGCCTAAAACATGGCATTCTGTAACATACTTAAGTGCAACTTTACTTTTAAAATAGCTTTAGGTTAAATGTACAGGTATGGGATCGGTTATCCAAAAACCCATTATCCACAGACTCCCATAGACTTCATTTTAGTAAAATAATTCTCATTTTTTAAAAATGAATCCTTATTGGAGGCAAAGCCAGCATTTTGGGTTTATTTAATGTTTTTTTAAGGAATGTAGGCCCAAATTACAGAAAGATCCCTTATCCGGAAAACCCAAGGTCCCGAGCATTCTGGATAACGGTCCCATACCTGTACTGCAACAATGAGGAACATTAAATGTAAAGAAAATGACTATACAACATGGGATAATGCACCTTTAAAGCGATACGGACTTATTTCTATAAAAATCATAGGAACGTGTCAGTATTAAAGGAATAGTTCAGTGTGAAAATAAAAACTGTATAAATAAAGAGGCTGTGCAAAATAAAAAATGTTTCTAATATAGTAAGTTAGCCAAAAATGTAATGTATAAAGGCTGGAGTGAACAGATGTCTAATAAAACAGCCAGAATCCAACTTCCTGCTTTTCAGCTCTATAACTCTGAGTTAGTCAGCGACATGAAGGGGGGCCACATGGTACATTTCTGTTCAGTGAGTTTGTTATTGATCCTCAGCATTCAGCTCAGATTCAAAAGCAACAGATATGACCCATGTGGCCCCCCCTCAAGTCTCTGATTGGTTACTGGCTCGTAGCCAGGGTAACCAGTCAGTGTAAACCAAGAGAGCTGAAAAGCAGGAAGTTGGGTTCTGACTGACAAGTTATACATCCAGTCACTCCAGCCTTTATACATTACATTTTTGGCTAGCTAACTAACTATATTAGAAACATTTTTTATGTTGCACAGCCTGTCTATTTACACAGTTTTTATTTTCACACTGAACAGTTCCTTTAAGTAAATGCTGCACCCGGAGAGGTTCATCTCAAAGCCCCCCTCAAAACTGCCCCCGCAAACCTTCGTTAACCCAACCCGCCGACACTGCTAAATGCTAAATCTTTTGTACCTGTTTCAGTGACGCTGGGCTGGGGGGCGGTGCAATCCTTCCATAGGCTTATTTTGAATGAAAACAGTAATTGAGCCTATGGAAGGATCACTCCGCCCCCTGCCCAGCGTCACTGAAGCAACACTGAAGATCCGTTAGTAGTGTCAGCGGGTCAACTGCACACAGGTTTGCGGGCTGAATTTTATAGGAAAGTGTCAGTATCGATTAAATGACAGTATACTGTTATTTAAACTGAATCATCTGTTGATTGTGTGGGCCAGACATGTAAGCACTATATAAATGACAGAACCAGCAAGTGTCATGCAAAACAATTAGTAGCTGCAGAAGGAGGGTGAAACAAATCCTTACTTACCTTTGCCGTGGCATTTGCTCTCACTTCTGGGCTGCTGCTGATATCCACAGTTTCATACACATGTTCATAAACCTTAAAAAAAAAAAAAAAAAAGTGAAATGAAGACGCAGCAGTTGCTTGGGTGTTGTTAGTGCAACATTTGAAAGTTGTTGGCAGTACGACTGGCCAGCTTCTAAAACCAACCAAAGTTGGGCTGTTGGCCACATGTAGTGGAGAATTCAGGCAGCAATGTGACTTCATAAGTGTCAAACCAGGAAGTTTGGGAGGTGGTACCACCAAAAACTCTATGCTTAAAGGAGAGCTAAACCCTAACAATGAATATGGCTAAAAAACTGAACTTATTGCACCAGCCTAAAGTTTCAGCTTGTTGATAGCAGCAATGATCCAGGACTTCAAACTTGTCACAGGGGGTCACCATCTTGGAAAGTGTCTGTGACACTCACATGCTCAGTGGGCTCTGATTGGCTGTTGAGAAGCTAAGCTTAGGGCTCGTCACTAATTATCCAGCAGAAAATGAACTTCCCCTGTAATATAAGCTGATGCTACAGGTTTGCTGATTATTAAATTCTGATGCTAATTGCACTGATTCCTGTGCTGCCATGTAGTAATTATCTGTATTAATTACTAATCAGCCTTATATTGTGACATTTCTATTCTATGTGAACTGTAGTGATGTGCAGGTTGGTATTTCCCTGACCCGCACCCAACCCTAACCCACCCTACCTGAGCCCGCATCCAACTTCCAGGCTGCTTCTGTACCTGTACCGCCAAAGACTTCACAAAAGGGACGGGGCGAGCAGGCGCAGCGTTTATAAAAGTTGAACTTGGAAGTCAGTAGCTGGCATTTCACCACAAAGAACAGTGCGAGGTCGGCCCGAACCTGCCCAACCCGCAGGTATCGTGCCGGCCCGCACATCACTAGTGTACTGTATATTGTGAGTGGGTCCCTAAGCTCAGTAAGTGACAGTAGCACAGAGCATGTGCAGTGAATCAGCAGAAAAGAAGATGGGGAGCTACTGGGGCATCTTTGGAGACACAGATATGTAATGCTGACACAGGCTGGCACAGAAGCCCAACACACAATGTACAACATTTCTAGCTACTTTTTAGTTAAGCTTTAGTTCTGGGATAACTGCGTTTCAGTGTCAACTTCCCCTTTAAAAAACCTCCTATTGCCCTAGTGTAGTGTAACTGCCTTACAATAATGAGGGGCAAATCTTAGCGGATGGAGGATTTCCATTGGCATTGTGCCAGCTAAATTCTTAATGCGCACAATAGAGGGAATTAGAGTGTACAATAGCCCTTTAATATAAAATGCTGAAGAGGCTAAACGACAGATGGAAGAGAGGAGTCTGCTGTACTATGGAGCATATTTAAGGCACAGATCCGAATTTTTTATTTTTGACCTTTAAGCCCAAAATATCCGGCACACAGGTGGGCTCTCAGCTGCACTCATATACAGGAGGTCCCTGGATTCAGGATAACAAATAATAAGACTCAAGTACCTGTGCATAGGTTGTGTATAACCACACAGCCGTACAGTAGGGCCGGAGAGCTTGCACTCTAGGGGAGGCATGGGAACCTATGGGCAAACGGATAACTCACCTCCCTGATGGCATTGCAGAAATCACTTTGGAGGACTCTCTGTAGCGCGTGCAGCTTGTGTGGGGGCACCTCTCCGCTTCTCTGCAGCTTTTCTAGCAACTCGATGGCCCTGAGGATATCTGCAAATATAAGAGAAAACAATGCCGTTAGTTTGTACAAGAAGGGGTGTAAAGCCAAACACAGACATTTGTAGAATAAAAGCAAATGTAAGTCTAAGTAACTTCTGCATATACATTTATTAAATGTCATTGCTACCGAAAGCCATAATGATCTGCTGTCCCATGCACTGCTGGTCCTGACTACATGTACCAATGTTTCAGTAGTCAGCTAAGCCAGCGCGGGAACTGCAGTTCCAAAGTATTCAAGTTTGGGGACCTCTCCAAGTGACGAGGTGTGCGTGACTGTTCCAATGGTTTATGCAGTCAGAACCAGTACTGCAGAGAAAAGCAAAGGACAGTTATATTTGGGTTTGCACTCCCTTTGAGTTAATGAATGTTAAACAAGTGGAAAGAGAGGCACGTGCTGGGCTCGCTGCAGATCTAACGGAGAATCTGTCGACTAATCTGTCTACGCAGACACCGGGACATCTGCTGGATTAGTGGCCTCCGTTAGCAAATGCCTTGACTAATCTGCCCCATTGGTTGTCTCAAGCAGAACATTTCCGGCTCTTATTATTAAAAGCAACTTGAAAAGAAAAGGGTCCGTATTGTTGTTGATCCCAGTTGTGCAGGAACCACCCAGCTCTCACATACACACTGAATATTGCAGGGGGCACTTCGTATCATCAGAAGGGAGGAAAGTGTTAAAGGGTTGTTTCACCTTTAAAGGTGAAGGAAACTCTGTAAAAAATACCCTGTACCCCCACCCCACGTAGACCTCCCTCCCCTCAGGCTAACTGCCCCCCCCCCCCCCCTGGGAAATGCCCCACAGTTTATACTTACCCCTCATCGCAGATTCTGGCAGCGAACTTCACAGCATCCATCTTCCGGGTCCTCGATAAACTGACTGGGAGATCGGTATTTCGGCCCATGCGCAGTTGGAGCCGGTTTTTGTCAACTGCGCATGCGCCGAAATTGACAGAGATCACGGATCTCCCAGTCAGCTTACAGAGGACCCGGAAGATGGATGCCGTGAAGTCTGCTGCCACAATCTGCGACGAGGGGTAAGTATAACGTATGGGGCATTTCCCGGGTGGGGGGGAGATATCCTAAGGGGAGGAGGGTCTACTTGGGGTGGGGGGTACAGGGTTTTTTTTTTTTGGTTTTTTTACAGGGTTTCTCATTTAAGTTAACTTTTGTGTTATATAAGTTGTCTTTCTACTGCAAACTACCAAACTGCAAAGCAATGCTAAACATAAAGTTTTTGATTTGTTTTTTAAATCTCTGAAAATCATCACAAAGCTTGCATTTTACCCCATTATATACCCAACATTTTGTGGTCTACCAGACTAAAGCACCCAAAATATGAACACCAGGGGTCTACTAAACAAGTTGATGTCCAATATGCATAGATTTACCAAACTGTGTCGCATATAGAGACCCCCAAATCCAAATAGTGGATATGAATTTCTCATGTTTGACACTCTGGCTACTAAATATAAGCGTAAGTGTATTATGTGCCATGAGACCCCCCTAGAAACCCATATGTTTTCCGAAAGTACACATTCTGATGAATCTAAAGCAGGTAAATACATCTTTCTACTGCATACTACCAAACTGAAAAGCTACGCTAAACATAAACTTTTTTTTTTTTTTTTTTTAAATCTCTGAAAATAGTCACAAAGCTTGTATTTTACCCCATCATATACCCCACATTTTGTAACATACCAGCAAAAGGCACCCTAAATATGAACACCGGGGGTCTAATGAACAGTTTGATGCCCCAAATCCAGTACAACTATGGCCCACATAACACAGGCAATTTGCAGCACAATTATTACATTTCTTTTCATTGGGATAAATCACCTCAGTGACAATGCCCAGGCTTCCCCCACTACAGAAGAAAGTGTTATGACTTGCTGTAGCTTATATTATTTATAATGTCCCGGTCCAGAAAAAAAACAAGGCACAGTGTGCTGTATCGTTAGATCACCCTCCTGTGTTGTGTACACACTTTCCAAATGACTTTTGCCTCACAATCGATCAGAAAGGTAGCTGTAATTACCATGGCAGGGGTTTGTTAAATATACCTGCTTCAACAGAAAATGATGATTATTCAAACTAGTTTATCCCTGGTTGCACTGTATTCCTCCATACTTGATCGCATCACGGTCTCCAGGATTCAGGGTTGTCAGGTTTATATTTCAAACCCAGCCAAAGACTATAAAAAACTAGGCAAAAGCCATTTTAAAAGTAGCCAAATTCAATATCGATCGGGAAGACCCGTGGGAAGCCCCCATACACGGGCAGATAAGCTGTCAAATCGGTCCAAACGACCGATATCGGCAGCTTTATCTGCCCGTGTATGGACTCGTTTAGTCAGAAAATCTGCGTCTGTACTACAATTTCTCTTAAGCCTACAGAATTGTCCTATTGGTACTCCTTGAAAAATATGTCTCGGGTGACATGAGTCTGCATGCAACAGTGAATTTCCTGCACATTTTTTACGGTATACTGTGGTGTGTACCTCACAATCTTCATGGGACAATTCTAAGTCCAAAAACTGTATATTCGTGCTATCAAATGTGCCCGTCAGTGTTAAGTTTAAATCATTATTATTCAATGTTTCTAAATACTCTAGGAATGTCTTCCCTTCACCTTTCCATACAAAAATCAAATCATCTATATAGCGTTTATAGACCATAATTGCACCTGTGTCCTCTGTGTTACCTTCATATATGTGTTTTTCCTCCCACCAACCCATATAGAGGTTGGCGTATATGGGTGCAAATTTTGCACCCATTGAGGTCCCACATATCTGAAGGTAGTGTGATCAAATTTAAAAAAATTGTGTTTTAGCAAATATTCAATTGCCTCTAATATAAATTCTTTAGTGTCAGTGTCATAATTACTATATCGTTCCAAGTGATATCTAATTGCATGCAGACCTTTTTCATGGGGTATACAAGAATACAGGCTTGTTACATCAGCAGTTGCCCAGATATAATCTGGGTTCCATTGGAAATTTTTGAAAATTTGTAATAGCTGTTTTGTATCTCTTAAGTATGAAGTGAGTCGCTTTACTAGAGGTTGTTAATATAAATCAATTAGTTCTGAAAGTTTTTCATTCAATGAATTTATCCCTGATATTATGGGTCTCCCTTTTGGTTTATGAACTTTAGGGAGATGATAAAAGATTGGTAGTATTGGATTGTCTGGTACTAACAGGGATTTAATGTCCTGCCCAAATACTGCTAAATTATGACCCTTTTCTACAATCTCAACCAATTCCCTTCTGAATTGTGCTGTGGGGTCTCCTTTTAATACTTGATGGCGGTAAACCTGCCAACCCTGCCAGGATTCCTGCTTGGTCTGACTGAGGTATTTACTATCTGTCTCCCTAGTCCCCACCCAGGGCAGGGCGGGTTAGTCTCAGAGTCCAGCCAGCGAAACTGCGGGGGAGGGGCGTGCTGTGGGAGCACAAGCTGTCGTGACATCCACACTGTGTCTCCCCCTCAGTCTCTCCACACAGCCAGCAAAGGAGGGGGGGATGGGGCGTGCCAGGGCAGCACAGTAGCAGCACTCTGTCATCTGAGTCGTCTCCAGTGAGCTGCATCAGTACAATTTGCATAGCAAAATTTGGGCGGGTTTCAAAAGTCCAAAGTAGCCCAATTTAGTGGTAAACCCGCCAACCTGACCTGGAGAAGGAGGGGAGGGCTGTACAGAACTGCAGGCGATTGGCACCTCCCCTCCTAAGCAACGAGCAGGCAGACTCGGGGGAAACAAATGCCTGTGTATGGGACAGTGGAGCTTTTTTGTTTAAAATAAATGCCAAAAAAATCCCCCATGAAATAGCCCGATTTGCTTATTAACCCGACAACCCTGTTTCTGCCCCTCACCTCTCTGTAAGGAAACCGGATCTCCCACGGCAGCCATTTTCTTTGTCAAAGTAAAATCCCACGGCTATTGGGAGGTGGTGACGTAACAGTCACATGATAAAGAAGTGGGCGGGCGTCTACATGATTTAGAGAAGCAGCAGCCATAGCACTAGGGCGTGGGAGGTGGCAGAGGACCTACAGGAGGGGCAGACAGGCTTGAACGAGAATTATTAGGACACTAAAAAAGTGCAGCATGTAGTTTATGCGGGTTGCTGTGAGGGAGTGAGAGGTGATGGCTGGGGTTGAAAATAAGTGAACTCAAGGGGAAAGGGAGAGATGTGTCGCAGCAAATTGTGAGGGAGCAAATGGGGGATTTGGAAAGCAGATAAGGACAACTTTGGTATTGGACAAAAGCAGGATGGGGAAGAACTGCAAAAGGGAATTTAATTCAGAGCAAAACTACTTTTTCACTTACCGCATTTATTTCTCCTGATTGTCCTTTCATTCAAGGCATTGGGAATTTGTGGTTTTATAGGTAATTTAGTCTTCTTAACTGAGATAGGAAGGTAATAACTGACACCACAGTCCCCAGTGTCCTGCCTTCTCCTTTGTGTGGTGTCCCAGGGCTTAGTTACAACAACTAATAGAAGTTTCTCGGGACAGCTCCACCTCTCTACTATTTTCCGTATTCTGACTATTACTGGGGTCTGATAGGGTTTTATTATAAACTATGAACTAATTGTTTTTTAAATACCATATTTATTGAGCACTACCACTTTCACCAGTTAACTTTTAATTAATTAATTTGGTTCACTCAGTGAGTGGTTACAATTAACTTTAGCCCAGACACTTAAATGAAAGGTTTTTACATGGGCATTATGGGTTTTATGAATTACTTGATTTGATTGATGTCATGGCACAGAATAGGGGGGGAAGATGAAATTGTAAAGGAAATGGTACCTGGAGTAAAAGTATGAGATAAAACTGTAAGGGAAATGGCAATTGAAAAAAAATGGGAACATGGGGCTGTAAGTGAAATTGTGCTTGGAACAAAGGCAGGAGATGAGGTTGCAGGGGGAAGTAAAGGGGAGAGCTATGTAAAGGTAGTTGGAGGAAAGGGGGGATCTGGAACTGCAGAGGAAAGGGTACTTGAAGGGGGAAATAGGACTGAGAGGGGAATTGCCCCTTTAGTAAATTTGGGAGGTGGGGCTGGAAGAGGAATTTTGCTTTGGGAAAGGCAGGAGAAGAGGATGCAGGTCAAATTCTACATGGACAAAAGGGGGGAGATTGCACTGTAAGGTGAATTGTAATTGGAGGAGTGGAAGATGGAACTGCAAGGGGTATTGTACTTGGAGGAAAGGGGAAGATGACGATTGTACTTGGAGAAAGGGGGAAGATGGGACTCCAAAGTGAATGGTAATTTGATGAAGAGGACTAAGGGGAATAGTAATTTAAAGAAATCAGGGATATAGGGGCTGCTGGGGGTACAGCAAGTCAGATGGTACTTGGACAGAGGGGAGACGAAGACTACACACAGAATAGTGCTTGGTGGAAATGGGGGCTGCAAAGTTATCACTACAATAGGAAGATTAGGTTTAGAATCTGTGAATATTGATAAATCAAAATGATTCTTTTAGTGTTATTTTATAAATTACAGCTTTGCTTGAAAATGCAGCACTCCATGCCCTTGCACACATCTAAAGGCCATTGAGAGTGATTTATTAAACCCCTATTAGATATAGCTGCAAAACAAAGATATGATAGGCAGGGGAGATAAAGACCATATCAATTCAAGATAATGAGCCATGTGTGGGAGAGTACTAGGAATTCATTTTCCCAGTAGGATTTGTTTTGTGCCTTATCACTTGGCTTCAGAGATGTCATCAATTTAGAAAGGGAATTAAACATTGCCATCAAATGCTCATGATATTCCCCTGATATTACCCGAGCTTAGGGTACAACACAATTTGCTGTATATATCTAAAATACAAAAGTTACAATACAATGCTCATTACATGGCAGCTCAAAAACCACTGTATTCTGCATCAGAATCAGTGCTATAGCAATAGCTTCTATGAGAGATGAACCACATTTCTGCTTCGTGATGGCCCCCTACTGACACTCCTCAAAGCTCCCGTGCTTTGCTTTCAGCTGTTTTGCTGCCACTTGCTTTGCTTCCAGTTGTTTCACTTCCAGCTATTTTGTTTCCACTTGTTTTACTTTTGATTCATATTCCTCGTCTTTTGCTTCTCTCATCTGGAGTATATCTGAAAAACAGAAAATAATACGGATATAAATAGGGAGCACTTTCAGTAGGCTAAATAATGGCCAGGTTACTACTATTTCTTTCTGTATTTCCTTTCTATATACTATGTACTGTATATTCATGTGTTACCTTCTCCAGTAATTACTTCACCCCATTTTGTCACCTCATTTAGGCATTGTGCTTAGGGTTGCCACCTGTCCACTAGTTTAGCAGCCTAACCAGTAAAGTACCAGCAAAGGCCAAAGCCGTTATAAATTTGTAATAACTAGTCCATCTACCCTGAGCCTGCCTCTGATCCAACCCTATTCTCCCCAACTCTAGCTCCAAAGACTCCCCAAAACCCCACCCAATTATACACATGACAGAACAACTACGCCCTTGATGTAATGAATCCACTCTGTTACCAAATCTACACTCAGCAGACAGAGCAGAGATGGCACAAATAGGAGATTTTACTGGTAAATTCCTTTTGCGTAGGGCTGTACTGTCAGTGCTGGACGTCTGGGATTCATGTTCTCCCCTCTGAAGGCAAGACAAACATAATTCTTTCTTTTCAGCTCCTCCTTTTCCAGGTCTCCACTTCCTCCCATCAGTTTGTTCAGTGTCGGACTGGGACCCCAGGGGCCCATCCAAAAACCTTAGACCAGGGGCCCACCAAAGAACCATAGACCAGGGGCCCACTCTCTGTAATATTATTATTTCTCTCCTCACTCAACCTCTATTCTCCTAGTCTCTATTCTTTACATACTATAATCTATTATTCCATCTATTTAGCCTCTTTGTTCTCAAAGAAATAGGAAATGACCATGAAATAGGCCAAATATTTAGCAGCACAAGGGCCCCCTGACACCTGGGCCCACCGGGAGTTTTCCTGGTACCCGGTGGGCCAGTCCGACACTGAGTTTGTTACAGGGTTGTCAGGTTGGCTGATTTCCAGCCAAATTGGGCTACTAATTTAAAGCCCAAGCAGGTTTTGAAAGTATAAACTAGTCAAGGTGCGGATTTGGGCTACTTTTTGGGCCTTTGACTGGTTTCCAAAGTAAAACCAGCCAAATTTTTTCTTGCAGTAATGTGCCATGTAGTTATGTGCGGGCCAACCTGATACCCGCGGGAGGGTTCGGGTCGACCTTGCACCACCTTCAAATGCTGGCATCCGACTTCTGGTTTTATAGTCTAGCGTCTGCTCGCCCTTTTTGTGACCTCATTTTGACGTCATGGGTGGAGTAGGTTGGCGCCGGTCTATAAAAGGACCCCGGAAGCGCAGGTGCGGGTTGTAGCAGGGCGGGTTAGGGTTGGGTGCGGGTCAGGGAAACCCTGACCCGCACATCACTAGTGCCACGTCGGCGTCTCCCAATGCATGTTGGGTAAAGTAGTTTTTGCCGACTGCCAAGTTTAATGTAAGACTACAATATTCAGCATGCAATAGGAATGACTTGTGTAAAAGTTAGGAGTTACCAGATTTTGGGCTCAGTATTCTCTCATTTTCTGGTGACTTTCCTCAATTTCAGATAATTATGGGGTAAAAATCTGCTGGCCATCAAAATGTCTAAAGGTTGAATTGTTTTACCAATATTTATTGAAATTGTATATGTATATGTATTTCGGCGTCATGGGACCCCTATAACTCCTTGCCCCCCCCCCCCCCTCTGTAGTGAAGGGGGCAAATCTTTCCCATTTTGCTTCATGGAAAAATGTGCAAATCTGTGAAAGTTGAAAAAGGCATATATTTATATATTTTGTAGACTTTTTTTTTCATTGCACATGTGTTATTTTGGGCAGTAAAGTTTCTCTTCACAATGCTTGAAGACAAGAGATCCTGTGTATAAACTCTCCTGCAGACTTGCTCCACAGGTTTAAAATCCAGACACATTCCAAAATACTAGGCAGCAATACAAAGACCCGCTCCTCCCCCATGCTGTGAAAATAGCAGGGCTTATTGACAGACACTAAAGGAGAGAGAATGCAGCCTAGCAACGGCTTGCTTCCCACAGGACAGCGCAGTGACTCGCATAGCAGCCCTTCTCTCTCCCTCTTCCTTCCTGTCAGCTCACAGAGGGTGGGTCCACCCTCCCCCTCCGGGGTGGGTTCTCCTCCCCCTCCCCCTCCTTGCACAGAAACAATACGGAGGAGAGACAAGTGTACACAGCTCTCCTACATGCGTGAGAAAGAAGATGGCTGCCGTGGGAGAGCCCGTTCGCTTGGAGAGAGGTGAGGGGCAGAAGCAGTGGGTCTGTGTGCTGAGTATATTCATTGGTGTGACGGGGTGTTGTTCTTATGAGGCATGTGGACAGAGTGGGGTTATGTTGGAGTTCCTGTGTGTATTGTCACTCTCCTTGTCTGTCATCTGCCCTTCCCCCCTATAAATCCTTCTGTCACTGATCCGCCTTTAGTCCTGTGTCAGCCCCACAAATCACTGAAGTCATGTTCTTCTAGTGTCTGAGCTTCCTCTACTGTAGGGCAGTCCCACTCAGCTTCTAGATTGTGAGCTCTTAGGAACATGGTCCCCCTTGCCTTTTGTGTGGCTCACTGTGTATATTTCTATATACTGCTTATTCAGTGCTGTATAAACATTTATCTGTAATAATAATGACCAATTTGCCCTGTCACAGAGACTGGATGTTCTCCTGGTTGGCTCTCCCTCTAATTAAACCTTAAATATCCACACAGACCCCCCCCCATTTTCCTGTAATTTTGTACCAGTCCTACCCCGTCTCAAAGGTTCCCATATATAGGCCCATATGTGGCACCGGCCCATACGCGGCACCGGCCCATACGCGGCACCGGCCTATACGCGGCACCGGCCCATACACAGCACAGACCCATATTGCCCACCTGAAGCTTGGTCATCAGGCCTATCCGTATACGTAATGCTTCCAAAAAACTGGGGAGCATAAACCCTGCTTCATACTTGTACTGGATTTCGGGCGGGATTGTGGGGCCACAAACTATTTTATTTGGGCAATATCGGGTTGATGAGATTGTACATCTCTCAGGCTTACAATCAGATTATAATTGATGCCAATGCAGGAATTTAGGAAGAGGACCACATCAACATGCTAATACACTACCTTACAGGAGAATCAAACCTTACCCATAGATATTTGCCTAATATTGGACCAGATATCTGTCAGTCTGGGCCCTACACCGGCCAATTAGCTGCTGACTCTGCCTTTAGTCTGGAATTCTCATGATCCTTTTCCCATTACAGATACATTATGGAAATCAGAGGTATTTTTGCCTACAGGAGCTGGAGTCATTATCCTTCATTTATTCAGGCCGATGTTCCAGTACAACCTTTTTACAACGGAGATTGTGCACAAGAAAAAAACAGACAAATCTTTTTTGCCTCAGTCTCTGCTCAATATATATATATATATATATATATATATATATATATATATATATATATATATATATATATATATATATATATATAATATCAAAACAGGGGGGTTGTGGGAGCACTCTAAAGGCTTTAAAGTATATATATATATATATGTATAATAAATGCTATTGCATATGTACCCAAAACAGGGGTTATTTTATTACAAAGTTATGATCATAAAATTGATAAGCCACCATTTTGCATAAGCTCCCACAACCCCCCTGTTTTGATATTGTATGTATGTATATATATATATATATATATATATATATATATATATATATATATATATATATATATATATATATATATATATATATATATAATTTATAGACTCAAATTGGATAAACTGTTATCACGAAAAGCACATCAAAATGAAGGGAACAACGAGGCGAAACTCAGCACCGTTTTAAAAATCAGACAAACCAAATAACAAAAATCTCTGCTTCAGATAGACCACCCATTCACTTCTATAGACTCTCGACAGACTTGAGATTCCTTTCATTTGATAAATCTTGCTCAAAATGGACATTTTTTTTGTGGATTTGGTGTGACTGAACACTCAGGTTTCGGCCAAATCCTCTAAAAGGTGGTCGGATTCCACGATTCCCTAGTAACCATGCATTCATTTGATTAAGAGACTGGGATATGAATAGAAAAGGGACTAAATAGAAAGATGGGTAATACAAAGTAGTAATAACAATAAATGTGTAGCCTTACAGAACATTTGTTTTTTAGAGGGATCAGTGACCTCCATTTGAAAACTGAAAAGAGTCTGAAGACGAAGGCCGTTAATTAAAAAAACTAAATAATGAAGACCAATTGAAAAGTTGCTTAGAATTTGCCCTTCAATACTGAAAGTTAATTTAAAGGCAAACCACCCTTTTAAGACAGGCAGGCTTACACACCGACCTATTAGGCTTTAGAATGAATACAGACCAAGGAAGAAAACAAACAAAAAGTCACCTGAGTATCAGGAAATAGAAGTGAAATGAGTGCAGGCAGTTGCGGGGGTGGGGGTAGTAAAACCAGTTGCTGTGATGTCTATGTGCAAGCATTTTGGGCATGTTTTTATCTGATTTCTGTACAGTGTTTTTCTGGATCAATTCACACAGGTTTGGTCTATAGGAGTCACAATTGTGGTTTAAAAAATAAACCGGAAGATGCAGCCATATGCATTCATCACAAAAATATCAGACTGGATCTAAAGCCTAAGCTGCATCAGCACATTCGACTCAACATCAGTGTGGGCACCTATTACCCTATAATAATAATAATAATAATAATAATAATAATAATAATAATAATAATTTCCCCCAACAGAGGTGTGGGCTGATACAGCAGTATCAAAAGTAGTTCACTTTTAAATTAACTTTTTGGATGATGTAGAGATATTTTGAGACAATCAGCAATTGTTTTTCATTTTTTATTATTTGTGGGTTTTGAGTTATAGCTTTTCATTCAGCAATGTGGTTGTTGGGGTCCAAATTCCCCTAGCAACCATAAATTGATTTGCGTAAGAGACTGGAATAGGAGAAGGTCTGAATAGAAAGAGGAGTAATAAAGGAGTAATAAAAAGTAGCAATAACAATACATTTGTAGCCTTACAGAGCATTTGTATTTTAGATGTGGTCAGTGACCCCCATTGGAAAGCTGGAAGGAGTCAGAAGAAGAAGGCAAATAATTAAAAACCTGTAAAAATTAGGGATGCACCGAATCCAGGATTCGGTTCGGCATTCGGCCAGGATTCGGCCTTTTTCAGCAGGATTCGGATTCGGCCGAATCCTTCTGCCCGGCCGAACCGAATCCGAATCGTAATTTGCATATGCAAATTAGGGGCAGGGAGGGAAATTGCGTGACTTTTTGTCAGAAAACAAGGAAGTAAAAAATGTTTTCCCCTTCCCACCCCTAATTTGCATATGCAAATTAGAGTTCGGATTTGGTTCGGTATTTGGCCGAATCCTTCGTGAAGGATTCGGGGGTTCGGCCGAATCCAAAAAAGTGGATTCAGTGCATCCTACTAAAAATAAATAAATAAATAATGAAGACCAGTTGAATAGTTGCTAAGGACTGGCCATTCTGTAACATGAAGCCCACACTGGAGGGAGCTGCTTTGAGCAGGTGTCCTATGATGTTCTTAAACTACTGCTATAGTAGCTCACGCCTCTAGTGGGGGAAAATATTTCAGGGTAACTTAAGCAGATGCACCAAATTGACCACTTTTTGGTGGATTCGGCCGAAACCTGAGTGTTCAGTCAAGCCAAATCCAAACCCTTAAAGAGGTGGTTCACTTTTAAGTTAACTTTTAGTATGTTATAGAATTGTCAATTCTAAGCAAATTTTCAATTGGTCTTCATTGTATATTTTTTTTATAGTTTAAATGATTTGCCTTCTTCTGTCTCTTTCCAGCTTTTAAACGGGGGTCACTGACCCCATCTTAAAAAACAAATGCTCTGGAAGGCTACAAACTTATTGTTACTGCTACTTTTTATTAGTCATCTTTCTATTCAGACCTCTCCTATTCATATTCCAGTCTCTTATTGAAATACGTGCATGGTTGCTAGGGAAATGTGGACCCTAGCAAAAAGATCGCAGGAACTGCAAACTGGAGAGCTGCTGAATAAAAAGCTAAATAACTCAAAAATCCCAAATAATGATACATGAAAACCAATTGCAAATTGTCTCAGAATATCCCTCTCTACATCATACTAAAAGTGCCCCTAAATAGTTACTTTGACGCTCTGGAAAACGGAAACATTTTCTCTTGACACAATGGATGCAAATTTTCTTGTATTTAAATATTCAAATCAGGCTTTTGGGATTTGACCAAAGTCTCTTGAGGAGAATTCAGATTCCGCATTCGGCCAAGCCCGACATGCAGTGCAAATTAGATAATTTCTACAGTCCTATTGCATGCTTGTTTTGTTGTACAGGTATGGGATCCGTTATCCAGAAACCGTTTATCCAGAAAGCTCTGAATTATATGTCACCCATAGACTCCATTTTATCCAAATAATCCAAATTTTTCAAAATAATTTCCCTTTTCTCTATAATAATAAAACAGTAGCTTGTACTTGATCCCGACTAAGATATAATTAATCCTTATTGGAAGCAAAACCAGCCTATTGGGTTTATTTAATGTTTACATGATTTTCCAGTAGACTTAAGGTATGAAGATCCAAATTACAGAAAGATCCGTTATCCGGAAAGCCCCAGATCCCGAGCATTCTGGATAACAGGTCTCATACCTGTACATCTCAATTTGGATCAGGTACAAGGATTTAGGACTTGCAGGGTGGGAGGCTTTTCTGCTGTATCTTCTGTTAACCCAGAAAATTATGCTTTTTTTTCCCTATGGAAAGATCCCAGGTCCCGAGCATTCTGGATAACAGGTCCCATACCTGTACTGGCTCATAATTACCGGAAAAAGGAAATCGTTTTTAAAAATGAGACTTATTTGCTATAATAGGACTCTATGGAAAATGGCCTCCCCTTACTTCAGAGCTTTCTGGATAATAGATCCCATGACTTCACTTCTGTGCAAGTACAGGATCTGTTATCCAGATAGCTCAGGAATTCCATTTTCCAAAGAGCCCTATTTTAGCAAACAATTCTAATTTGTTGTCAATAATTAAATTTTTTTTGTGGCAAAACAATCTGTTGGATTGAGAAGCCTTAAAGAGGTTGCTATATTATTGTCGTTATTATTTGTATATTGTTATGGAACATGTCTATAGTTTGCCTATGTCTTCAGCTTTGGGTCTGTAATGTCAGTTTGCATAAAAATGTATTTGCTGGTTTGGCCGATCAGGAGGATGTGCCCGACTTAAGAACTGCATTGGAGTCCGGAACAGTGATTTTTGGCTGCTTAAAGGGGTTGTTCACCTTTAAATTAACATTTAGGGGCAGATTCACTAAGGGTCGAATTTCGAAGTTAAAAATACTTCGAAATTTGACCCTCGAATTGAAATCCTTCGACTTCGAATATCGAAGTCGAAGGATTTAGCGCTAAACGTTCGATCGAACGATCAAAGGATTTTTCGTTCGATCGAACGATTAAATCCTTCGAATCGAAGGATTTTAATCAAACTATCGAAGGAAAATCCTTCGATCAAAAAAAGCTTAGCAAGCCTATGGGGACCTTCCCCATAGGCTAACATTGACTTCGGTAGGTTTTATCTGCCGAAGTAGGGGGTCGAAGTTTTTTTTAAAGGGAAAGTACTTCGACTATCGAACGGTCGAATAGTCGAACGATTTTTAGTTTGAATCGTTCGATTCGAAGGTCGTAGTCGAAGGTCGAAGTAGCCCAAAAAAACTTCGAAATTTGAAGTTTTTTTTATTCTAACCCTTCACCCGAATTTAGTGAATCGGCCCCTTAGTATAAGGTAGAGAGGGATATTTTGAGACCATTTGCAGTAGGTTTTAATGTTTTACTATTTGTAGTTTGTGTTATTTAGCT
The DNA here is from genome assembly GCA_038501925.1 of Xenopus petersii. Classification (NCBI taxonomy): domain Eukaryota; kingdom Metazoa; phylum Chordata; class Amphibia; order Anura; family Pipidae; genus Xenopus; species Xenopus petersii. The sequence continues at coordinate 15,128,753 of CM076678.1, forward strand.
TTTTATTCAGCAGCTCTCCAGTTTGCCATTTCAGCAATCTGGTTGCTAAGGTCCAAATTACCCTAGCAACCATGCATTTCTTATGAATAAGAGAATGAAAAATGAATAGGAAAAGCCTGAAAAGACCGGTTGAAAAGTTGCATAGAATTGGCCATTCTATAACCTACTAAAAGTCAATGTCACAGTGAACTTAACATTTTCTTCCAGCAGAGATTTTAGTCTATAAGAGATGACGGCATCTGTTTAGAGTCAGATAAATGTAGGCAAATAATTTAAAAACTATAAATAATGAAGACCAATTGAAAAGTCACTTAGAATGAGCTATTCTGTTACTTACTTAACGTTAACTTAATGGTGAACCACCCCTTTAAGGTGCACTGGGTTTGGTTATGGGCCATAAAATCTCAGGTCACGTTATAGAATGGCTAATTCTAAGTACCTATTCCATTGGTCTTCATTATTTATTTATTATAGTTTTTGAATGATTTGCCTCCTTCTTCTGACCCTTTCCAGCTTTCAAATGGGGGGTCACTGACCCCATCTAAAAACAAATGCTCTATAAGACTACACATTTATTGTTATTGCTACTTTTTTTTATTTATATTTCTATTCAGGCCTCTCCTATCCATATTCCAGTCTCTTATTTAGTCAGTGCATGGTTGCTAGGTAATTTGGACCCTAGCAGCCAGACTGCTGAAATTGCAAACTGGAGAGCTGCTGAATAAAAAGCTAAATAATGCAAATTGTCTCAGAATATCACACTCTACCTCATACTAAAAGTTAACTTAAAGGTGAACAACCCTTTTATTAAAGGGAGTGCAAACCCACATATAACTTTGTATCTGTCTGTCATTTGCTTTTCTCTGCAGTGCTGGTTCTGACTGCATAAACCATTACAATAGTCACGCACATGTCGGTAATCTCATTTTTGCAATAGAAATTTACTTGGAGAGGTCCCCAAACTAGAATACTTCGGAACTCCACTTCCCGCACTGGCTTAGCTGACTACTGAAACACTGGTACATGTATTCAAGGCCAAGACCAGCAGTGCATGGGACAGCAGATCATTATGGCTTTCGGTAGCAATGACATTTAATAAATGTATATGCAGAAGTTACTTAGACTTACATTTGCTTTTATTCTACAAACGTCTGTTTGGCTTTACACCCCTTCTTGTACAAACTAACGACATTGTTTTCTCTTATATTTGCAGATATCCTCAGGGCCATCGAGTTGCTAGAAAAGCTGCAGAGAAGCGGAGAGGTGCCCCCACACAAGCTGCACGCGCTACAGAGAGTCCTCCAAAGTGATTTCTGCAACGCCATCAGGGAGGTGAGTTATCCGTTTGCCCATAGGTTCCCATGCCTCCCCTAGAGTGCAAGCTCTCCGGCCCTACTGTACGGCTGTGTGGTTACACACAACCTATGCACAGGTACTTGAGTCTTATTTGTTATCCTGAATCCAGGGACCTCCTGTATACGAGTGCAGCTGAGAGCCCACCTGTGTGCCGGATATTTTGGGCTTAAAGGGGTGGTTCACCTTTAAGTTAACTTTTAGTATGTTATAGAATGACCAATTCTAAGTAACTTTACAATTAGTCTTCAATATTTATTTTTTTTGTAGTTTTTTAATGTATTTGCCTTCTTCTTCTGACTCTTTTCTGCTTTCAAATGGGGGTCACTGACCCCATTTAAAAATCAAATGCTCTGTAAGGCTACAAATGTATTTGTATTGCTACTTTTTATTACTCCTCTTTCTATGCAGGTTCTTCCCTATTCATATTCCTGTCTCTTATACATAGCAATGCAAGGTTGCTAGGTTAAGTTGGACCATAGCAACCAGATTACTGAATTTGCAAACTGGACTAAAAAGCTGAATAACAAAAAAAACACAAATAAATACAAAATGTAAATACATTGGAAATTGTCTCAGAATATCACTCTCTACATCATACTAACAGTTAACTCAAAGGTGATCAGACGAAAATAAAAGGTTCTGATCAGTGCCTTAAATATGCTCCTTAGTACAGCAGACTCCTCTCTCCCATCTGTTGTTTAGCCTCTTCAGCATTTTATATTCAATATAAATAAGAATAAGAATTTAGCTGGCACCATGTCAATGGAAATCCTTCATCCGCTAGGTATTGCCCCTCATTATTATTGTGATGCTACACTGGGGCAATAGGAGGATTTTTTAAAGGGGAAGTTGACACTGAAATCCAGTTATCCCAGAACTAAAGTTTAACTAAATAAGTAGCTAGAAATGTTCTATATTGTGCTTCTGTACCAGCCCAAGGCAACCACAGCCCTTTAGCAGTAAAGATCTGTGTCTCCAAAGATGCCCCAGTAGCTCCCCATCTTCTTTTCTGCTGATTCACTGCACATGCTCTGTGCTGCTGTCACTTACTGAGCTTAGGGACCCACTCACAATATACAGTACACATAGAATAGAAATGTCACAATATAAGGCTGATTAGTAATTAATACAGATAATTACTACATGGCAGCACAGAAACCAGTGCAATTAGCCTCAGAATTTAATAATCAGCAAACCTGTAGCATCAGCTTATATTACAGGGGAAGCTCATTTTCTGCTGGATAATTAGTGACGAGCCCTAAGCTTAGCTTCTCAACAGCCAATCAGAGCCCACTGAGCATGTGAGTATCACAGACACTTTCCAAGATGGTGACCCCCTGTGACAAGTTTGAAGTCCTGGATCATTGTTGCTATTGACACAGCGCCGATTTTACTTACAGCGCCGCCTGAGACGGCTCCTTCAATGCCGCCCCTCCCTCGCCAGCAGGAACACTAATGCGAAGAGCGCACTTGCACTCTCTCGCAATAGTAAAGCCGAATTTCCGGTTTTAAAAACGGAAATTCGGCTCTTAAAGGTACCAGGAGCGGCTTTTTGTCGTCCCTGGAAACCTCTCCTGCGTTGCCGCCTGAGGTGAGTTTCTCAACTCGCCTCATTGACGGCGCGCCCCTGTATTGACAAGCTGAAACTTTAGGCTGGTGCAATAAGTTCACTATATAATATATGGCATTTTTAGCCATATTCATTGTTAGGGGTTAGCTCTCCTTTAAGCATAGAGTTTTTGGTGGTACCACCTCCCAAACTTCCTGGTTTAAGGACACTTATGAAGTCACATTGCTGCCTGAATTCTCCACTACATGTGGCCAACAGCCCAACTTTGTTTGGTTTTAGAAGCTGGCCAGTCGTACTGCCAACAACTTTCAAATGTTGCACTAACAACACCCAAGCAACTGCTGCGTCTTCATTTCACTTTTTTTTTTTTTTAAGGTTTATGAACATGTGTATGAAACTGTGGATATCAGCAGCAGCCCAGAAGTGAGAGCAAATGCCACGGCAAAGGTAAGGAAGGATTTGTTTCACCCTCCTTCTGCAGCTGCTAATTGTTTTGCATGACAATTTGTTTGATCTGTCATTTATATATTCGCCATGCACACACATTCAACAGACGATTCTGTTTAACATTATTCCATAATTTAATGGTGAATTATCCCATGTTGTATAGTAATTTTCTTTACATTTAATTCTCCTCATTGTTGCAATACAGGTATGGGATCCGTTATCCAGAATGCTTGGAACCTTGGGTTTTCCAGATAGAGATCCTTCTGTAATTTGGATCTACATTCCTTAACAAAAATGAAATAATTTAAACTAGGGATGCACCGAATCCAGGATTCGGCCAGGATTCGGCCTTTTTCAGCAGGATTCGGATTCGGCTGAATCCTTCTGCCCGACCGAACTGAATCCGAATCCTAATTTGCATAAGCAAATTAGGGGTGGGGAGGGCAATCGCGTGACTTTTTGTCACAAAACAAGGAAGTAAAAAATGTTTTCCCCTTCCAACCCCTAATTTGCATATGCAAATTAGGGTTCGGATTCAGTTCGGTATTCGGCCGAATCTTTCACGAAGGATTCAGGGGTTCGGCCGAATCCAAAATAGTGGATTCGGTGCATCCCTAATTTAAACATTAAATAAACCCAATATTTGCCTCTAATAAGGATTCATTTTTAAAAATGAGAATTATTTTACTAAAAGGAAGTCTATGGGAGAGAACCTTCCTGTGGATAATGGGTTTCTGAATAACGGATCCCATATCTGTACATTTAACTGAAAGCTATTTTAAAAGTAAAGCTGCGCTTAAGTATGTTACAGAATGCCCTGTTCTAGGCAAGTTTTTTAATTAGTCTTCAATATATATATATATATATATATATATATATATATATATATATATATATATATATATATATATATATATATATATATATATATATATATAATTTTTTTTTTTTTTTTTTTAATATATTTAAAGGGGTGGTTGACCTTTAAGTTAACTTTTCGTATGTTATAGAATGGATAATTTGAATCAATTGGTATCGGTTATTTATTTTGTTATAGTTTTTGAATAATTTGACGCCTTCTGACACTTTCCAAGCTTTCAAATGTGGGTCACTGACCCATCTAAAAACAAATGCTCTGTAAGGCTACAAATCTATTATTATTTCTACTTTTTGTTTATCATCTTTCTTTTCAAGCCCTCTCCTATTTATATTCCAGTCTCTTATTCAAATCAATGCATGGTTGCTAGGGTAATTTGGACCTTGGCAAACGGATATCTGAAACTGAAAGCTGAAGAGCTGCTGAATAAAAAGCTAAATAACTCAAAAACCACAAATGATAAAAAATGAAAACCAATTGAAAATTGTCTCAGAATATCACTCTCTACATCATACTAAAAGTTATTTAAAAGGTGAACGCCTTTAATTATTTCTCAGTGACCCTGGCAGGTTGGCACTTTATCACTCGTCTTTCTACACATATATATATAAAACATAACCGTGTTTTTCAGGCTACGGTGGCTGCATTTGCTGCAAGCGAAGGCCATTCCCACCCCCGAGTGGTGGAGCTCCCCAAAACAGAAGAGGGTCTGGGATTCAACATAATGGGGGGGAAAGAGCAGAACTCTCCCATCTACATCTCTCGTATTATTCCTGGTGGGATTGCAGATCGACATGGAGGACTCAAGCGTGGAGACCAGCTGCTCTCTGTTAACGGCGTGGTATGAATATAAACTTGTGTCTTTCCAGCACTAAGAAAATGGTCTTAGCTGATAGGACATATGATAAAAGCTGGGGCAGGAATACCTTCATGGAAGCTTGGGGGGAATATGGAAAATAATTAATGGGATAGTGTCATGGGAAAACACATCAGTTAATAGTACTGCTCCAGCAGACTTCTGCACTGAAATCCAATTCTCAAAAGCGCAAACAGATTTTTTTTTTTTTATATATATATATTTAATTTTGAAATTTGACACAGGGCTAGACATATTGTCAGTTTCCCAGCTGCCCCTAGTCATCACTTGTGCTTTGATTCAGTCACTCTTTACTGCTGTACTGCAAGCTGGAATATCACCCCCTCCCTTTCCACCCAGCAGCCTAACAGAACAATGGGAAGGTAACCAGATAGCAGCTCCCTAACACAAGATAACAGCTGCCTGGTAGATCTAAGAACAGCACTCAATATTTAAATCCAGGTCCCACTGAGACACATTCAGTTACATTGAGTAGGAGAAACAACAGCCTGTCAGAAAGCAGTTCCATCCTAAAGTGCTGGTTCTTTCTGAAAGCACATGACCGGAGTTGCACTTACACACCACTATTACAACTAAACAATTATGGTTCTATTCATCTAGTCAGAACCCCATCATATCATACTTGAATACTCATTTAGCTCCTGTTGGTCCAGAGAACTGCTCATATTGCTGCATTGCACATACATTAGTGGCTGAACCATTCAATTCTGTCTCTCTACAGAGCGTGGAGGGTGAGCACCATGAGAAAGCCGTGGAACTCCTGAAAGCTGCTCAAGGGAAGGTGAAGCTGGTGGTCCGATACACCCCAAGGGTCCTGGAAGAAATGGAGTCCCGATTTGAAAAAATGCGATCGGCCAAGCGCCGGCAGCAGAATTAGGCGAATGCGTCGGCAAGATACAAACTCTGAATTCCACTATCCAGTAAATTTGTATTGACCTGAGAATCCCGAGGGGCTGCTCCTTCCAGGCCCACCCTGCGCAGGTCTCAATATCCTAACGGGTCCTTCTAATGTAACGTTTACAGGGCAGTTTTTACTTACCCTCCTTTTTTTAAAACCTCAAGGGAATTTTAAAACCTTTTTAATACAGGGGCGTAGTCGTAGGTTTGTAACGGTAATCTTTGTACCATTGCGATTCTCCATTATCCTGTGCTTCTCTGTATTGTGCAAAGGGGTCGCCCTCTCAGCGGGAAAGGGTCTGTCTGTAAGTGGATACAGGTTTGTAGCTGGGCTGGTAATATACAGTGTCTCACCTTTGTGATGTAAAGTGCAATGTTCTCATCATTATAGGAAATGTCACGGTCCTGCGTAATGTGAATCGGAGCAACCGCAACATGAATAATGTCCTTTTAGAATCAATAGTCCGTATTATGGGAAATGTTGGGCAGCCTAAAAACACGCACACACAAAGTATTTACTGCTTTGACAGCAGATCCTGTTGATGCCACTGGATGGCAGTATAACAACAAAATACACTACAATGTCTTAGCTACACGGGTCTGACTTTGCATGGAAGATGATTTATTCCAAGCTGCATTCCCCTTCCTTTCCTCAAGAGTGCAGCACTCGGTTATTTTCCACATTATTATGTGTAACAGATTTAAGGCGAGAAAAGGCGTCTTTTGAGGCGTTTGTGTTAAGAAAATGTTGTTTTGTCCATATGATCATGAAACTATCCTATAGTGGCTTTTAAATAGCAAATATATTGTATTTATGGTGTGTTTGTATTGCATTTAATTTCCATTTTCCATTTATTTGCGTATATCCAGAATGCAGGAGGTGCCATATTGTTCTCTCATCAGCAAAAAATTGGCAGCTAATTTCCTCTACCCTTTGGCTTAGCACTCATAAAGATTTTATTGCCTCCTACCCCAGCATCCTCCAGTTACAATACACTGTGCAGGCTGAGGAATGGGCAAACTAAAAGCACGTTGAAGAATTTTTGTTCTTATTATTACTCAGTCACTGGATACTTTTATCTTATAAGAATCAGAGCCAAAAGTACTTTTTCAGTAATCGCATTTATTTCTCCTTTCACTCCAAGGTAACTTAGTCTTCTTAACTGGGATAGGAAGGTAATAATTGACAACACAGTCCCCAGTGTCCAGCCTTCTCCTTTGTGTGGTGTCCCAGGGCTTAGTAACAACAACTAATAGAAGGTTCTAGAGACAGCTCCACCTCTCTACTATTTGCCATGTTCTTATTATGTATTCATGATAAATAATAAATGATAAATGCTGGTTCTGATAGCTTCTTATAAAAAACTATGAACTAATTTTTTTAAATACCATTTTTATATACCATATTTATTGAGCACTAGCACTTTCACCAGTTAACTTTAATTAATTCATTTAGTTCAATCAGCAGTGAGTGGTTACAATAAACTTCAGCACAGGCACTTTAATGAAAGAATTTTTTATTTAGACATTATTGGTTTTATTATTTGATTTGATTGAAGTGATGGCACAGAATTAATTGGCAATTTTACTCTAATCAGAGTTGTCAGCACACTGCACTTTACTATTTAATAACCAATTATTTACTAATTAGAATAACTGTTCAATTATTGGAGAGTGGGGTTTTCTGCTTTTTCTTTTTAATTTGGGGAAGGTGATACTGTATTGCAAAGGGAATGGTACATGGTGAAAGGACTGCAAAGTGATTGGTTCTTGGAAGAGGGGAGGGGGGAGATGGGACTGCAAAGTGATTGGAACTTGGAAGAGCGGAGGGGGAGATGGGACTGCAAAGGGAATGGTATTTGTAAAAAAGGGTTGGCATGGAACGTTTGGGAAATTGTACTTGGGGTATTGGGAGGGATTGACTGCAAAGAGAATGATACTTGAAGGTAGGGTTACCACCTGGCCGGTAAAAATAATGGTTGATCCCAATGTTATTAATAGGGAAAAATTATAAATATAAAGGAAGGCCAGTATTTTTCCAGGAAAAGGTGGCAAACCTACATGGAGGAAAGGAGGAAGATGGAACTGCAAAGGGAATGGTGCATGGAAGAGAGGGGGAGATGGTTCTTGGAGTAAAGGGGACTGCAAATGGAGTGGTATTTGTAAAAAAGGGTTGGGATGGAACTGTTGGGAAATGATACTTTGAAGATTGGGGAAGATAGAACTGCAAAGTGAATTGTACTTGGAGGAAAGGGTGAGCTGGAACTGCTACGGCATTGGTACATGGAGAGAAGGGAGATGGGATGGAAATACAAAGAGATTGGTACATAGAATAAAAGGAACAAGTGAGACGGAATGGGAAGGTACCAGGTCTGGACTGGGAGTCAAAATAGGCCCTAGCATTTCAAGTACACCCAACAGCCCACTCCACAGTGACTGTCTATGGCACATTTCAGCCTTTATTTTCAGATTTGCTGTTCTTCTCTCCAATTCTCTTCATTTCATCCAAATCCCACACATCCATTTACCTCTATTACAACTTATTTTCTCTGCCATTTGGCCTTACTCTCTCTGATATATACTCCTCTTATTGTCTTTTTCTCCTTCCTTATACACCCCCCTCCCTCAGGGCCACCATTAGAAATCATGGGTCCCTGTACAACAAGCCCCACACCAGATCCCTCCCACACCACAGTTAAAAGACCACAGGCATCAGCACTAAAAACTGTAACCCCCCCCCCACACACACACAAGTTATAAAAAGCCATTGACGGGCAGGATCCCCTATAGGTAAAGAAAAACAAATCTGTACTGCCAGGGCCCCCCATAAAAGTTTCTTTTATCATTGGCGCCAGGGACACCATAAAAGTTTTTTAAAAATCATTGGTCCCCCATAAGTTATCATCATTTATTTATATAGCGCTGTCAAGATATAAGTTAAAAAAACTGTGGTGCCAGGGTCTCCCATTAAAGTTTTTTTTTTTTTTTTTTTTTTTTTTTAATCATTGGCGCCCAGGACCCCATAAAAGTTTTTTAAACATAATTGGTGGTCAGGGCCCCCCTTTCAAGTTAAAAAAAAATGGTGGCAGGGGCCTGTAAAGTATTAAAATAATACATTGGTGTTCAGTAGAACTGAACTCGTGGCTTCAGGACTTCAAGTTTGGCTCTTTTTGTGACTTTGGGTCTTTTTGCGGCTTCGGGAATTCAAGTTTGGCTCCAGTGGCGGAACTACCGGGGGAGCAGGGGGTGCGAGTGGGCCAGGGCCAGTACCCCCTCAGGGCCCCTGGCAGCCTGTGCACCACTGAAAATGCGGCCGTACGGAGGGGGACGGGGCCCGGCTGCACGTCACGCACCAGGGCCCGCCCCCCTCTAGTGACGCTACTGTTTGGCTCTTTTCCTCACGTCGGGTCTTTTCCGTCAGTATGGGTGGGAACTTACGAAAAGGTGGCACGACTTTGGAACCTCCAAGGGGGGCCCAGCTATTTCAAAAAGTGCAGCACAGCCGGAGTCCCCTTCAGGCCCAGTACAGTTGTGCCCCCCTGATGGCGGCCCTGCCCCCCCCCTTGTCTTTTTAGCTCACCAGTTCATTTCTGTTCAAGTCAATAGATAACCAATCATGGTCTCTGCTATGACATGAACCACCAATGAGCCTGTCCTTATGGCCAATCCAGGAGGAACAACAGACCTAAGAGGAAAAATAATCTGAATACATTTTATAACCAAATCATTTCATTTGTACCTGAGTAAGTTGCCCATAACCTTGCGGCCAGGCACTCACCTTATCCTTATGTTGATTATATGTGTACTGGGGATCCATTGCCATTACTGTAAACCTAAACAGAATGTAAGAAGAAAATGATGCAGGAAGTAACCAAACAGCATCTGCAGCAAAATCACAACAACAATAACAACAACAGGGTTGGGTAAGACGTGGAATGAGAAAGATGTGACATCTTGTGATGGAGAGACAACACCGTTTATATAACAAGGACGCCTGCTGTGTGACCAAATAATTTCTGGCAAACTCTCATTGCTTACATGACCCTGTCCAAACTTGACTGTGCCTATTATTCTCTCCCTTTTCAATCCCATCAACAGTGCAGTTTTTGTATTAATGGTTTTTAACTCATTTATGTTTTCATATCTCCCTCTTTATCGCTCTCCAAGTGATGAATTTATAAAATGTCATGTGGATTCCATAGTCGTCAACCCCATCAAATCAATTCAAAGAGCTTAAGTATTTATACTTTTTTTATTGTTTTTTTTTTAATTATTAAACCAGCGCTTTACACATTCATGGAATTTATACGTGACTAACCGCAAAAAAGAAAAAAAAATGCCGACCCCCCCAACACACACAAAGATATTTATCATATGCAGATGATTTGGCACATGGAAGAGTGACTGAGATGATTTGGCACATGGAAGAGCAATACTGCAAAAAGATGATATTTATAAAAAGTAGGGATGCACCAAATCTACTATTTTAGGTTTTGGCCAAATCCTTTATAAAAGATTCGGCCGAATACCGAACTGGATCCGAACCCCAATATACATATGTAAATCAGGGAAACAAGAGGGAACAAGCTCTTGTTTGTGGGACAAAAAGTCACATGAGTTTTTGGATTTGGTTCAGCCATGCACCTGGATTCAGCCAAGTCCTGCTGAAAAAGGCCAAAACGAATCCTCGATTCGGTGCATCCCTAAGAAAAAGCTTTTGTACAATACAATACACACCACCCAGCATTTAAGCCAACTGGCTACAGTCAGTATTAATTTAGTGAGACATCAGATGCTCCTAACAGCGGTTTCCAGTAAACCAAAAGCAACAGCAGGTAGCGTTCTTGTCTCCAAGTCATTATATTAGAATTCTGCAAACCTTCATTCTGCCAAAACTGTCCCACAAGTTGTAGTTTTGGCTAAACAAACAGGTTATTCATCCTTGTGACAATCTGTGATTGTGCCGACTTTCTTCAATTTTGCTTACAGAAGTAAATAAATGTTACCCGTCCCTTACTATAGATATAACATTTTCTCCGAAACATGAAGGGAATACGTGTGTATGTGAGCAGGTTTAGAAATGGGTTCAACACAACCCAAAAAGTGAATAATGGTTTCTCTGCTTGCAAAACAGTGGTCTAGTACTGAAACAAGTGCATTTTAGAATAAATACTGCACTTATCAATCATATTGTAATCCCATTAGATCAGTGCAGCTCTGCAACACAATCGTTTTCACACTGCCCCCTGCAGATAACCATCATTATCCTCATCATCTCGTTATAAAGTGCCAGCAAGATACACAGTGGTTTACACTAATTTATAACAAAAGGGGCATTACAATGGTATAACTACCAAGGGTTACAGAATAGAAATGGTATCAGAGTTGCTTTTATATGGTCACAAGACTACCCACTGACTTCTAATATCCTTATCATTTACAGAAGGGGGTACATTATCCCTTATAATATACATGAGTGATAATCAGAGTTCCCTGTATAACTCAGCCTGCAGCCTTGTGCCTTTATATGGTCACAGGACCCCTCAGTGACTTGTAATATCCATATAATTTACAGTAGGGGGTACATATCCTAATAATACATGAGTGATACTCAGAGTTCCCTGTATAACTCAGCCTGCAGCTTTGTGCCTTTATATGGTCACAGGACCACTCTGTGACTTCTAATATCCTTATCATTTACAGTAGGCACAGTACAATTACAGTACAGTTAGAGTACCCTGTATAATTTAGCCTGCAGCCTTGTGCCTTTATACGTACACAGAACTCCTCAGTGACGTCTAATATCCTTATCATTTACAGTAGGGGGTATATTATCCCTTATAATATATGAGTGATACTCAGAGTTCCCTGTATAACTCAGCCTGCAGCCTTGTGCGTTTATTAGGGGTGCACCAAATCCAGGATTCGGCCTTGTGTTTTTATATGGTCATGAAACGCCTTGGCAACTTATAATATCCTTATATTTTACAAGAGGGGATACTTTATTCACAATATAATTTACAGTAGGGGGTAAATTATCTCTTTTAATACACGAGTGGCACTCGTACCCTGTATAACTCAGTCTGCAGCCTTTTGTCTTTATATGGTCAGAGGACCCTCGGTGACTTCTCATATCCTTATCATTTACAGTAGGGGGGGTACATTATCCTTATAATACATGAGTGATACTCAGATACTCTCAACTTGGAGTTTCCCCCTCAAATAGGGCAAGAAAATGTACCACAGGTCCCTATAATGGTGTTTAAGAGCTCATTAAATTCTCTCCTGATAATAGTGCAGCTCTCTCTGCCCGGCAACAGCCTCACACTCCTTACATTGTATCTTTTCTGAGCCTGGCTTGGTCACATGATGCTGTGTGTGAGAGAGACTGTGTTATAAAATGTCTCCTCTTTAGTTTGGGGGAAGGTTGGAATCTACTTTTTTGTTTGTGTGTGAGAGACACTAAAGCAGTGATCCCTAATCAGTGGCTCATGACCAACATGCTGCTCCCCAACTTCTAATATCCTTACAATTTACAGTAGGGGGTACATTATTCTAGTTAAACATGAGTAATTCTCAAAGTTCCCTGTATAACTCAGCCTGCAGCCTTGTGCATTTATATGGTCACACGACCCCTCACAGACGTCATATGCCATGATCATTCACAGTAGGGGTAAATATCCTTATAATACATGAGTGATACTCAGTTAGGGTTGCCACCTTTATGTCTGGCTGAGACTGTGTGGGGGTCAGGTCCGTGATGTCAGTGGACGTGTCTGTGACGTCAGTGGGCGGACCCGTGACATCAATGGACGGGGCTATGACGTGGCGATTGGCCGATCGCCGTGTCAATCAAGGGAATCCCACTCGGTTTTCCTTATTTGGAAAACCGGGCAGGAAGTATAGACCCGGGCAGCCCCTCAAAATACCGGGCTGTCCGGGTCAAAACCGGACAGGTGGCAACCCTATACTCAGTGTTCCCTGTATAACTCAGTCTGCAGCCTTGTGTCTTTATACGGTCACAGGATCCCTTAATGACTTAATATCCCTATCATTTAGAGTAGGGGTTACATTATCCTTATAATACATGAGTGATACTCAGCGTTCCCTGTATAACTCAGCCTGCAGCCTTGTGCCTTTATATGGTCAGAGGACCCCTCAGTGACTTCTAGAATCCTTATCATTTACAGTAGGGGGGTACATTATCCCTTATAATACATGTGTGATATTAAAAGTTCCCTGTATAACTAAGCCTGCGGCCTTGTGCCTTGTTATGTTCAGAGAACCCTCACTGATTTCTAATATCCTTATCATTAACAGCAGGGGGTACATTATTTTCATAATACATGAGTAATACTCAGAGTTCCCTGTATAACTTAGCCTGCAGCCTTGTGTCTTTATATGGTCACAGGACCACTCAATGACTTCTAATATCCTTATCATTTACAGTAGGGGGAGTACATTATCCTTATAATACATGAGTGATACTCAGATACTCTCAACTTGGAGTTTCCCCCTCAAATAGGGCAAGAAAATGTACCACAGGTCCCCATAATGGTGTTTAAGAACTCATTAAGTTCTGATTCTCCTTCTCTCTCCTGATGATAGTGCAGCTCTCTCCGCCCGGCCCCCGCCCGGCAACAGCCTCACACTCCTTACATTGTATCTTTTCTGAGCTGGTCACATGGTGCTGTGTGAAAATTTCTCCTCTTCAATTTGGGGGAAGGGTGGAATCTACTTGTGTTTGTGTGTGAGAGAGACACTAACCAAGAAAAATAGTCTTACTTAACTGCTGCAATCTATATAGGCCTGTCAAAAAGGGGCCAAAGACGCTGGGATATATAGCCCCCAACTCCAAAGGGCGCCCAAGTCAAAAATTCAGAAAGATATACTCCCAGTCAATTCTCAAAGTTAAAAAATCACTTTTTATTCATCAAAAATATTAAAAAGGCATACAGACCAATTGATGCTTCGCCTTACGCGTTTCGCACCCACAGGCACTTATTCATAGGCATTACTGTTGTCACATTTGGCCACAAAATATATACCCCAGGAAATCCCTCCCCAAATGTTAAAACCAATCACGTGTTGCCACCTCACATTATTTCTTAAAGCAACATATACATCAATTCTATTAGCAATGTTTTCTGCCTATACTCTGTTTTATCTCACATCATATTAGGATACACATGTATAAAATAATATTTAAAGGGCAGTCACTGCTCCCATTACATTATATAATATTCACATTCCTAATATTACTACCAGTAAATTTCACATTTTATTTTCTGCCCCGTATAATTCTAATCATCCACCTCATTGAAGTCATTATCGACCACATTACATTTTACGTAAAACATGTTACATCAAACTCGTAGTTTAAACCAAGTGGCAACCGAGTATGCAAGTAAAAAATCCAAAAAAGTTCTCTTTTGGCTAGTAACCCTGCCAGATTACCTCCCCTACTCCCCAATCTTACTTTTTCTATTCCTTGTACTGAAACAAATGCTAGATTGCTCCCATTACATTTTGAGAAGTGTCTCGTTATATTGCTCTTTTCAACCATTTTTGGATTTTTTATTTGACTCAAATGTTCTCGTATTCGTTCCTTTAGCGTTCTGCTTGTGCAACCCACGTATTGTTTCTGACATTTCAAACATGTTATCAAGTAAACCACTGTGGATGTATTGCAATTGATATAATCTTTTATTTTAAAGCTAACATTTGTCACCGTAGATTTAAATTCTTTTGAAATTTTCATATGTTCACAGGTTATACATCTGCGGCTACCACACCTGTGGCTTCCTTTTACCCTCAGAAAGCTTTCATTCCTTTGGTCTCCCTTATTGCTTTCCCTGTACATACTTGGTGATAAATGGTCTCTCAATGTGTGAGACCGCCTTGGTATGCTGTTAACTCCTCCTTTTAGTATCTTATGAAAGTCGTCATCTGCATATAAAATCGGGATATATTTCTTAACTATATCCAGTACCATATAGAACTGTTTACTGTACCTAGTTACAAATGGGACCTTTTCTGATAACCCCTGTTTTACTTTTTTCTTTTTTCCACCCATAGGATTCACACTCAATAAACTCCTCCTCTCTGTTTGTCTCGCTTTCTGATAGGCCCTATCTATAGCTTTTCGTCCATACCCTCGGTCTAAAAACCTCTCCTTCATATCTTCTGCTTGTTCCTGGAATGTCGTATCTGTGGAGCAGTTCCTCCGAAGCCGGAGGAACTGGCCCACAGGTATCCCACCCACCAAATTTTTCGGGTGGCAGGAGGTGGCATGCAAGAGTGTATTGCCACTACATGGCTTCCTATAAATAGTGGTTTGTATTTCCTGTCCCACTACCATTAATTTCACATCCAGAAATTCAATAACTTTTGGCCTATATTCACTTGTAAATTTCAGATTTAATTCGTTCTGATTTAGCTTGTGCACAAAGGTTATAAAACTCTTTTCACCCCCTTTCCACACACAATAAATCATCTATATAGCGCGTATACAGTCTCAGAGATTTTCTCATATCTGCAGAGATGTGGGTCTCCTCCCACCATCCCATATACAGATTGGCGTAGGAGGGAGCAAATTTTGCCCCCATTGCTGTCCCACATCTCTGCAGATAATATATCGAGTCAAAAGTAAAATAGTTGTGTTCCAACAGAAATCTAATGGATGCCAGCAGAAACCCCTTGAGTTCAACTGAATATCCACTATATCGTTCCAAATGATAACTTATTGCCTTTATACCATATTCATGTGGGATCGAGGAGTATAGTGAGGCCACATCTAGTGTCCCCCACCCACACCCCTACTCCCACCTGAATTGGTCCAACTTGTTAAGTACATGTGTGGTATCTCTAGTATAGCTATCGAGACGTTTAACAAGTGCCTGTAGGTGGGCATCCACCCATTCGGATAAGTGCTCATTGAGCGAACCTATCCCTGAAATAATGGGTCTTCCCCGCGGTGGTCTCTCCTCGTTGTGGACCTTTGGAAGGTGGTAAAAAGTGGGTATTGTAACTGTTTTTGGGACTAAATAGTCTCTCACCACTGAATCAATCAAACCAACCTCCAAAGCTCCATCTACGAGGTTCACCAACCTCTCCATAAAGACTTTTGTTGGATCACTCCTCAACACCATATAGGATTCCTTATCACCAAGTTGTCTCAAGGCTTCCTCCTTGTATGTTACTGCATCTTGCACTACAACCATACCTCCCTTGTCTGCATTCTTAATCACCAGACTTTTATCTTTCTTTAAATTCCATAACTCATATTTCTCTTCACTGCTCAAGTTATCAAATTTATTTTTCCCAGTTGTTATTTTCTCTTTCAAAGCCCATAGATCTGCTTCCACCCTCCTTTGAAACTGTTCCACTAGAGGGCCTCTAAGCTGTACAGGGTAAAAGTTACTCTTATTTTTAAATATGCTTACATCCACAGGGTTTACCATATCATCCATGTCATTTACACCATTACCTGCCTGGGACTCCTCCCGTGCCACCTGTAAAAAATATTTTTTAAGTACTATTCTCCGTACAAGATGATTAACATCAATTACTGTTTCTAGAATATCAAAGTCCCTGTCCGGGGAAAAAGAGAGTCCCTTGCTTAGCAATAGGATCTGTCCAGATGTTAGTTCCTTGGACGACAGGTTTAAGACTTTTTTGGATACCGGTTCCGTAGACTGTATCCGTCCTTTTCCTCTTTTCTGGCTTGTTCCTTCCCCTGTTTTTTCCAATGGGATTTGTTTGTTTTCTTTCTATCCCAATTCTTGTCCTCCATTGATTTGTCTCGTAAAAAAGGCTGATCATTCACAAAGACCTCTTTAATTTTCTCACCCCGGTTACTCTGTGAAGAAATAGGAGAAGAGCCAGACAGGGAACTATCCAAAAAGTCTTGGTCAGCACTTGAAAAGCTCACTTTCTTAGGTGTACTTGTATCCTTTAAATAGATCTATGTGTTGACCCTTTCCTGTTGCTATTCCTCCACTCACGTCTATTCTGTGCCCAGTTATTGTCAGGGAGCCGGGAGCCCCCTCTGGGGAGAAGTCCGGATCTAGGAGGAAGCCCCTCAGGAAGGATCAGGATCGTGGTATCCAGGGATAAGCAGAAAGGGTAAACGAGTTCAGGCAGTAAGTCACAAGGCAGGCAGAATATAATCAAAGTCCAAAGTCCAGGCAGGGGGTCAGCAATTAGAGATCAACAGGAATAACCACAGGGATAATAGGAACAGGCCACAGGAAACCCAGGAATCAATGCAGGAACAAGATCCTATACTTGGGCGCATTCTAGCATCAGAACTGGCTTTTTATTTGAATTTTGGCGCCTTAGTGACGTCATTGACGTCCTTGCGCCGACGTCGGCGCACTGACGTCATCGCGCCGGCGCCGCTTACCCACGTGGCGGCCATGGGCGCCGCCATTTTGGGAGCGACGCCGGCGGAAGAGGACGCGCCGCCCGGAGCTCCTGGGTTTGCTCCGGGCGGCGATCGTGACAGTACCCCCCCCCTCACGGGGGGCCTCCGGACCACCAGGGCTTGGCTTCTGGGGAAATTTGGAGTGGAACTCCCTCACCAGACGAGGAGCATGGACATCAGAGCATCCTTCCCAGGAGCATTCTTCAGGACCAAAGCCTTTCCACTTGATGAGGTACTGAAGGGACCCTCTGGAGACTCTGGAGTCAAGGATTTTCTCCACCTCGTACTCGAGTTGACCTTCCACAGAGATGGCAGGAGGAGGAGACTGACCGCCAGAGAACCGGTTGGTGATGGCGGGTTTCACCAGAGACACGTGGAACACGTTGGGGATTCTCATCTCTGGTGGAAGCTGGAGTCTGACAGCCACAGGGTTGATTATCTCCAAGATGGGAAATGGTCCCACGAATTTTGGACCCAACTTGGGAGAAGGGATCTTCAACCGGATATTCCTGGAAGAGAGCCAGACATTATCACCCACCTTGTAGAGAGGAGAGGATCTTCGACGACGATCCGCGAAAGTCTTATGAACAAGAGCGCTCTTCTCTAGGTTCAACTTGGTAGCAGCCCAAATAGCAGACATATGGGCTGCGGCATCGTCAGCAGCCGGGACGTCAGATAGCACAAAGTCTTGGGGAAAAGCTTGAGGATGCTGACCATATACCGACATGAACGGAGACCTTCCTGTAGATGAATGACAAGCATTATTATGAGCGAATTCCGCCCATGGGAGGAGATCAGACCAGTCATCCTGGCAGAGGGATACGTGGTTCCTCAGGAACTGTTCCAGGGCTTGGTTGACACGTTCAGCTGCCCCATTCGTCTGCGGGTGGTATGCAGATGAAAACTGAAGAACAATTCCCAGGTCTTTGCATAAGGAACGCCAGAACTTGGCAGTAAACTGGGTGCCTCTATCGGAGACGATCTCCACCGGGAAACCATGCAGGCGGAAGATGTACTGGATAAATAGCTGGGACAACTCCACCGCAGAGGGCAACTTCTTCAGAGGGATGAAATGGGCCATTTTGGAGAAGCGATCAATGACAACCCAGATCACAGTGTTCCCACAGGAGGGAGGAAGTTCGACAATGAAATCCATGGACAGGTGGGTCCAAGGACGGGAAGGAACTGGCAAAGGCAGTAGTAACCCACTGGGGCGGGAGTGACTTGACTTGGACGTGGCACAAACATTACAAGCAGCAACAAAGTCCTTTACATCCTTGCGGATATCAGGCCACCAGACCAGGCGTCGTAAGAGTTCAAGAGTCTTAGCTGGGCCAGGGTGTCCGGCCTGCCTGGAGCAATGGGTCTGTTGCAGGATAGGCAGACGCAGCTCAGGAGGAACAAATGCCATCCCAATGGGAGTATCTGAAGGAGCAGAAGACTGACCAGCCAGGATTTGGTCGGCAAACTGTGGATACAGGGAGGCAATAATCTTGACTGAAGGGATGATTGGCTCTTGTCTTTCAGGAGAACGGTCCACCGGAGTGAAGCTACGAGACAAGGCATCGGCCTTCCGATTCTTGGAGCCTGGGCGATAAGTCAAGATAAAATTAAATCGAGAGAAGAAGAGAGCCCACCTTGCCTGTCTGGGGTTTAACCTCTTGAGGGACTGGATGAACTCGAGATTCTTATGGTCGGTGTAAATCTGAACAGGTATCAGAGAACCCTCCAAGAGGTGACGCCACTCTTCAAGGGCAAGTTTAACAGCCAAGAGTTCTCGGTTCCCAACATCGTAGTTCTGTTCTGCGGACGAGAACTTCTTGGAGAAATAAGCACAGGGGTGCAACTTCCCATCAGCGGGATGTCTCTGAGACAAGATGGCTCCGGCTCCGACTTCAGAAGCATCAACTTCGATGCAGAAGGGTAGTTCAGGATTGGGGTGTCGGAGGACAGAAGCGGATGTGAAGGCCTCTTTCAAGGACTGAAAAGCTTCAATGGCAGATGGGGGCCACAAGCTGGGTTTACCCCCTTTCCGGATGAGGGCCAGGATAGGTGCAATACGGGAAGAGAACCCCCGGATAAACTGTCGATAATAATTAGCAAATCCGATGAATCTCTGGATTGCCTTGGTACTCAGTGGGAGAGGCCACTCCTGGATGGCCGACACTTTCACGGGGTCCATCTCAAATCCCTCTGGAGAGATAATGTACCCTAGGAAGGGGATCTTGGATACCTCGAAGACACACTTCTCCAACTTGGCGAAGAGAGAGTTCTTCCTCAGACGAGAGAGTACCTCCTTCACCTGGGAGCGATGACTTTCAAGGTCCTTGGAGAAGATCAGGATGTCGTCCAAATATACTACTACGAACCTTCCTAGGAGATCTCGGAACACATCATTAACAAACTCCTGGAAGACGGCAGGGGCATTGCATAGGCCGAAGGGCATAACGAGATATTCATAGTGCCCGTCACGAGTGTTGAAAGCCGTCTTCCATTCGTCACCCTCACGGATGCGAATGAGGTTGTACGCCCCCCGGAGATCCAACTTAGAGAAAATCTTCGCCCCCTTCAGCTGGTCGAAGAGCTCTGCAATCAAGGGCAATGGGTACCTGTTTTTTACAGTGATTTTATTCAGGCCCCGGTAGTCTATACATGGCCGAAGGCCTCCGTCCTTCTTCTCCACGAAGAAGAACCCAGCCCCTGCAGGAGAGTTAGAAGGGCGGATAAACCCCCGCTGGAGATTTTCTTGGATGTATTCCTTCATTGCGGTAGTCTCTGCAGGAGAGAGAGGGTAAGTGCGACCTCTAGGGGGCATGGCTCCTGGCAGGAGTTCGACAGGACAGTCGTAGGAACGATGTGGAGGAAGGAATTCCGCAGACTTTTTACAGAACACATCGGAGAATTCCTTATAACAGGAGGGAAGAGATTTTAACTCGGTTGAGGAGATAGTTACCTTCTTGAGGGGTTTTGCAGGAAGGCAATGCTGTTGGCAGAATGGGCTCCAACGAGAAACCTGCCCTACGGACCAGTCTATGGTGGGATTGTGCAGGCGCAGCCAGGGGAGACCCAAAACAACTGGAACAGCGGGACAAGAGATAATAAGAAACGAAAGTCTCTCTCTATGCAGGGTCCCAACCTGCACGGGTAGTTCGCCAGTGGTCATCGTGATTACAGACTCCAGGGGTTTATCATCTATGGCGACGATCCGCATGGGAGAAGGCAAAGGGAATAAGGGAATTCCCATGTGCTTAGCAAAGAGAGCGTCTATGAAGTTACCCCCAGCACCGGAATCAATGAAAGCATTCCCGGAGATGGTCTTATCAGTCAGACGAATCTGGAAGGGAAGGAGAAACCTGTGTGAGTTTTCTAGGGTCTTCTCCTGAGACTTATCACGAGACTTTTGAGTAGTGCCCCCTACATGAGTTACCATAGACATACCTCGGGGTACAAAACTCTTAGCCTTTGCAGGACAGGCATTGGCGAAGTGGGAATGTCCGCCACAATACAGACACAGGCCTGACATCCGTCTACGGAGTCTCTCTTGTTCAGTGAGGCGAGTTCTTCCCACTTGCATGGGTTCCTCCTGGAGAGAAATGAATGCTCGGTCAGGCGGGGTGACGGGAGCCTGCAGGAGAGGCCTCTGGAAGCGGGGTGCCAATATGGGTTGAAACTTCCTGACACGATCTCTCAGGCTTTGATGCTCTCTCAGAAGAGTGTCCACCTTGACTGCTAAGGCGATGAGGTCCTCAAGTTGCGTGGGTAATTCACGGGAGACCAGGTCATCTTTGATGCGGAGGGAGAGACCATTATAAAATGCAGTATGGTATGCGTCGTTGTTCCAACGAGTCTCAGCAGCAAGTGTACGAAATTCGATAGCATACTCTGCTACACTGCGACTCCCTTGGCGGATTTGGAACAGACGGGAAGCAGCGGATGTCACCCGGCCGGGAGCATCGAAGACGATCCGGAATTCTTTGAGAAATGCTTCTGCGTCATCCATCAGTGGGGACTGCTTCTCCCAGTGTGGAGATGCCCACTCGAGAGCCTTCCCTGCCAGACGAGTAATCACGAACCCCACCTTGGCACGTTCAGAGTCAAATTCAGTGGGGTGCAGGGCAAAGCGAATCTGGCACTGATTCACGAATCCTCGACAGGCTTGAGGATCGCCATCGTAGAGAGGCGGAGCAGGAATATGTGGACCAGAAGTGGAGGGGTGGGTAGCCATGGCAGCAGCCGCTTGCGGAGGAGGTGCCGGCAGGAGGGGCGCTGGTGTCAACAAGGAGAGCTTTTCCAGGATCGCCTCCAGCGTGTGTCCCACGTAATTCTGCCGAGCTTCATATGCCTCCATGCGGGAATGCAGGCCCCGAAAGGCCCTGCCGAAATCTGGCTGAGCTTCCTCAGTGGGATCCATGGCCCAAGTATAATGTCAGGGAGCCGGGAGCCCCCTCTGGGGAGAAGTCCGGATCTAGGAGGAAGCCCCTCAGGAAGGATCAGGATCGTGGTATCCAGGGATAAGCAGAAAGGGTAAACGAGTTCAGGCAGTAAGTCACAAGGCAGGCAGAATATAATCAAAGTCCAAAGTCCAGGCAGGGGGTCAGCAATTAGAGATCAACAGGAATAACCACAGGGATAATAGGAACAGGCCACAGGAAACCCAGGAATCAATGCAGGAACAAGATCCTATACTTGGGCGCATTCTAGCATCAGAACTGGCTTTTTATTTGAATTTTGGCGCCTTAGTGACGTCATTGACGTCCTTGCGCCGACGTCGGCGCACTGACGTCATCGCGCCGGCGCCGCTTACCCACGTGGCGGCCATGGGCGCCGCCATTTTGGGAGCGACGCCGGCGGAAGAGGACGCGCCGCCCGGAGCTCCTGGGTTTGCTCCGGGCGGCGATCGTGACAGTTATATACCTGATCCTTCATATAGTCCAGACTGTCCCTATTAAATTTGTTCCTCTTGTTCTCCATAATTTCTTCCTCAATCTTTTTTACTTTTCTCTTTATAGAATCATACAGATTTTCAAATCTAGTTAGATCTTTAAATTGTTCCACCTCCTTTTCAGCCTGTCTTAAATCAGCTTTAACTTCTAAGTGTACCTTAGTTTTTTGTTCAATCATCAATTCCATAAGTCTAATGGAACAATCCGTTAGAATTTTGTTCCAACTACTCATAAATGCTTCATTTTTATCCAAGAAAGATGGAAACTTTTTTATTCTCAAACCCCTAGGTATCATTTGTGAGGTAACATATTTCTCCAGTGACGCTATATCCCACCACATGTGCAACTCCTTAATTAAATTGCGTTCAAAATCTCTAAATGCTTTAAATACATGTGTCTGATCTTGTGTTGTCTCCACATTAGTACCAAATACCAGGTTGGCCTTAGACAGCCTAGCATTACTATCCCAAAGTGTCTCCATTTTTTTATTTTTTTTTATTTTAAAGAAAAATATATAAATATTACTCCAAAAATTATCGTAATGTGAAATTAATTTTCCTTAAATGTGAATCACCCAAAACAGTGATTTTATATCGTTTTAGTTAACGTGTATCACACACACCTAATTGAAACACTCCAATCATTTAACAGGCGATGTAGACAGACTGATCATTTGGTATTAATTGCTATAGGGGTTAATTAACATTCACTTAATGTTGTATATCACCTGTGACCAAAAATGGTCCCACATATATGTTAATAGAACCCCAATATTTTAGAATCAGAAGAAAGAGAGTCACATAAATGGTAATGAGAGGCCGATTCTTCTATATAACAAGTCCTGCCCCTATAATTATTAACCGCTAATCTAGCGTAACACACTGGTTAGAGGGACAAAAATCATAATCTTGTAGTGGGGCTCACCAAATGCCCTAGGCGCCCGGGTGCCACCTGCCCCGGACGTTTCACTTGGATGTCCTCACTAGGACATTCGTACCCCAATTAGCAGTTAACGATTCTCACCAAGATTAATGTGGCGTCTGGGTGCACTGGGCCCCAGACGTTTCGCTTAATGGCTGGCAATGTAATTCACAAACGAGGTTGCTGTTTAGACCAGAGTGATAGGCAATTGAATAAAGATAGAGTATCTCACCAGTTTCTTGGAGCGCCCAGGTGCACCATGCCCCAGGCATATCACTTGTGGAGGGAATCTATATCCAGCTCTCCTGCTTGTACGGCTGGCCTCCCTTCCGTTCACTCCTCACCGGTCTTGTGACGCAGCTCACACGCTTCCCTTTTACCGCGTGGATCCAGGCACATGTAAATGACGTCACCTTATCCGCGACGTTTGCTTGGTCCGCACCGCTTGCGTTCCACTGTGGTTCCGTATACCCCACACGTGCAGTTCGTCTATCGCGTTCCCAAATATATCGCTATAGGGTGTCCGTCCACGCTCTCACAAGGCAAATGTTAAATACAGAGGCATAGATTAAATCTGGAGCACCTTATGTATATAAATATTGTTTTTCAGGCTCAAGTAGAAAACAGCCCAAACACCAGTCAAAACGACGTAGATCAAGAGCAGCACTCCAACATGAGCTGTATACAAAATCCAAGAAAAATAGTCTTACTTAACTGCTGCAATCTATATAGGCCTGTCAAAAAGGGGCCAAAGACGCTGGGATATATAGCCCCCAACTCCAAAGGGCGCCCAAGTCAAAAATTTAGAAAGGTATACTCCCAGTCAATTCTCAAAGTTAAAAAATCACTTTTTATTCATCAAGAATATTAAAAAGGCATACAGACCAATTGATGCTTCGCCTTACGCGTTTCGCACCCACAGGCACTTATTCATAGGTATTAATGTTGTCACATTTGGCCACAAAATATATACCCCAGGAAATCCCTCCCCAAATGTTAAAACCAATCACGTGTTGCCACCTCACATTATTTCTTAAAGCAACATATACATCAATTCGGTCCTATTAGCAATGTTTTCTGCCTATACTCTGTTTTATCTCACATCATATTAGGATACACATGTATAAAATAATATTTAAAGGGCAGTCACTGCTCCCATTACATTATATAATATTCACATTCCTAATATTACTACCAGTAAATTTCACATTTTATTTTCTGCCCCGTATAATTCTATTCATCCACCTCATTGAAGTCATTATCGACCACATTACATTTTACGTAGTTACTGGTCCCTCCCCATTGCACAAGATCTATGGGAGAGATAAGAGCTCAGTCATTGTTCTGTTCATTAAAAAGTATCTTATTCTGTTCTAAGGGTTCATTTCTCCTCTGCAATAAGCTGTGTGTCCCCTGCTATAGTCACTGTGTTCTGTGCAGCAACTCTACTGCACTGCAGGACAGACTATAGTTTATAGTGAAGCTCTGCAGGTCACATGGCGCATCCCAAGATGGCCGCTGTCTAAGGAATCAGCACAGTCTGAGCAGCAGAACCCTGATATCTCTGCAGCTTTTCTCTTCTCACTGCGTCTGGTTTACCTTATACCGTGTGATCTGAGACTGTACAAATCCTGTAACATGTTTCTGGGGATATAGAGCAATAACTGCCCATTGTAATGTAAGATGGCCAGTGGGTAGGGTTGCCACCTTTTCTGGAAAAAAATACCGGCCTTCCTATATATTTAATATTTTCCCCTATTAATAACATTGGGATCAGCCCTCATTTTTACTGGCCAGGCCGGTAAAATACCGTTCAGGTGGCAACCCTTACAGTGGGCCCTGCAGTATACATGACATGGGTTTCACTACTGATATTCCTTTTCCATTTTTACAGCTGATTGGTTAAAGGACTAGGTAATTAAAGGACAACACAATTTAAACATACTGGAGAGTGCCAACACATTTTACCCCACACATTGATAATCCTTGAACCAGCCTGGGTGGGTACATGCGCACTACTCTAGTGTCTTTGGAGTTCACTGTACTGCATGTGCAAGGGGTATCTGGTAAAGGGTAAAAAAAATAAAAAAAAATGTGTGTAATAAAATGTCTTGCTAATAAAGCAATTTGTTAACATTTGCAATATAATCTGTTACCACAACAACAGGACACCGAAATGACTGCTGGCAGTATCCTAACTCCTTAGGGTAGGACTCCACGGGCTATCTTGGCGTGATCCGGCACGCTGCGCAAAAATGCTGGCGTCAAGTCAGAGGCAGCGGAAATAACGTAAGTAGTAGCATTGTTGGATGGTGTTGCATCGTTGATCCAATCGACACACTGCATCTGCATCTGACAGTCGGGTCGCATCGGAACAACGCTGTGACTTCATTCGACATTTCCATATCCATAATAATATCCAATATTTCACAATATTTCCATTGCATCCGTCGTGACGCCTGCGTTTTTGTGCGGCACGTCTGATCGCGACGAAATCGCCTGTGGGAGTAACCCTGTGAGTACCAGTCTTCACTGACACTTTAGAGAGAAAGGATTTTTTTTACAGTTAGGGCTGCCGCCTTTGCTCCTTTTCAGACAGGGGGCTAGATGTATGATATTAGGGGGGAAGCTTGCAATGCTGGCTGGATATTGATGTTTAGGGTGGGTAGTAATGTCAGGGTACAGGGCTATGTCATGGCAATAATTGGCTGGATTCTGCATCAATCAAGGCAGTGTCCTGTCAGAATTTGAGAACTAGTTTATTGAAAAAGGAAAGAATCAACTCTTATCAATTAAAATAATCTCCTTGCTCCTCAGACACCCAAGGAGTTACGAAACACACTTAAAAAGTAGAAGAAAGAAAGGAACCTTGTTTGTGACTGTATAAGATTTTTTACGTAGTTTTTTTAAAAAAATTTCCAATACTTTAACGTGTTACCCTTTAGATTTATAGTTGGTTACGGATTGATAGTCACTTCTATTAGAATAACCCACTAGCCTTTTACCGCTTTTTCACTTCAATTGATTTGTTCACAGTAATTTATTTACACCTCCCCAATCAAATCCACTCAATGAATTAAATATAAAGTGCCGCGTGCTATGGTTTCACATCTGTGCAATTACTGAACCCACAGCACTTTAAGAACGGCGAGGTACCAACAAGGATGGATAGGCAGCAAAAAATAATGGTTAAAGGGATACTGTCATGGGAAAACATGTTCTTTTCAAAATGCATCTGTTAATAGTGCTGCTCCAGCAGAATTCTGCACCGAAATCCATTTTTCAAAAGAGCAAACAGATTTTGTTATATTCAGTTTTGAAATCTGACATGGGGCTAGACATATTGTCAGTTTTCCAGCTGCCCCCAGTCATGTGACTTTTGCTCTGATAAACTTCAGTCACTCTTTACTGCTGTACTGCAAGTTGGAGTGATATCACCCCCCCCCAGCAGCCTAACTACAGAATAATGGGAATATAATCAGATAGTAGCTCCTTAACACAAGATAACAGCTCCCTGAAGATCTAAGAACAGCACTCAATAGTAAAAGCCAAGTTCCACTGAGACCTGATTCAGTTACATTAAGTAGAAGAAACAACAGCCTGCCAGAAAGAAGTTCCATCCTAAAGTGCAGACACAAGTCACATGACTTGGACAGCTGGGAAACTGACAATATGTCTAGCCCCAGATTTCAAAATTGAATATAAAAAAATATGTTTGCTCTTTTGAGAAATGGAATAGCACTATTAACTGATGCTTTTTGGAAAAAACATGTTTTCCCATGACAGTATCCCTTTAAGCACCAGCAGCAAAACAAGTAACTAGGAAGCCTGGTCAGGATCTGAAAAACACATTATCAGTTTTGCCATCATAAGAAAGTGCCAACAAAATATAAACTCTGACACATATATATTATAGGTGTTATCTGAAATACTATGGGCATGGGTTTGGAGAAGAATCTATAACTTGGATTAATATACCCTAAGACTGCTAAAAATCATTTAAACATTGAATAAATCAAATAGGAATGTTTTGCCGGATGCATGGATGCATGTAACTTAGTTATCAAGTACATTTATGGGATCTGTTATCTGGAAACCCGTTATCCAGAAAGCTCATATATATTATAAAAATTATCCACATTTTTAAAAATGATTCCCTTTACGCCGTGATAATAAAACAGTAGCTTGTACTTGATCCCACCTAAGATATAATTAATCTTTATTGGAAGCAAAATCAGCCTATTGGGTTTATTTAATGTTTATGTGATATTTTAGTAGACTTAAGGTATGAAGATCAAAATTACAGAAATATCTCTTATCCAAAAATGCTCAGGTCCCAAGCATTCTGGATAACAGTATCCTTGTATTTGATTCAAGCTAAGATATAATTAATCTTTATTGAAAGCAAAACCAGCCAATATAATGTTTACATGATTTTCTAAAGGACTTAAAGTATGAAGATCCAAATTACAGAAATTACAGTCCCGAGCCTTCTGGATAACAGGTCTCATACCTCAACAAGCTCCTGACAGTAGGAAGTGTTTGTTTAAATTACAAAAACATGTTATTCCTTTATTCTGAGGTTTCTGGATACACTGAATAAACTTAGTTAACCTATCAAAGTTTTCCACCACAGCAACAGTAGCAGTACTAGTCTAATAGACCTGCAACCTTTAGGAGTGGCTGCTTGTTGATTACACAGGGGCAGGGTGGCCCTATCCAGAGAAGTGAAGAGACTGGTGGTCCCACAGGAAACCTATTCTCATTCAACCTGCAACATTTAAGCTCAGACAATGGCTTGTGAGCCAAAATCATCTTCAGGTTGCCCAGAAAGTCCTTAAAGGAGAACTAAAGAAGTAGACTAGAAATGTTGTACATAATGTTTTGTGCTTCTGTACCAGCCCAAGGCAACCACAGCCCTTTAGCAGTAAAGATATGTGTCTCCAAAGATGCCCCAGTAGCTCCCCATCTTCTTTTCTGCTGATTCACTGACATGTTCTGTGCTACTGTCACTTACTGAGCTTAGGGACCCACTCACAATATACAGTACACATAGAATAGAAATGTCACAATATAAGGCTGATTAGTAATTAATATGTATAATTACTACATGGCAGTACAGAAACCAGTGCAATTAGCATCAGAATTTTATAATCAGCCCTGAAGCATCAGCTTTTATTACAGGACCTCATTTTCTTTGCAACGACCCCTAAGCTTAGCTTCTCAACAGCTGCTCAGAGCCCACTGAGCATGTGAGTGTCACAGACACTTTCCAATATCCAGCCAACTTGTAACGTCATTTCCATATACAGATCTACAGTCTGCTGTATTGAACCAAACTACCTGCAATAAAGACTAAATACGTATTCCTCAATGCTTCTTTATTATACACAAACCTCTACTTCTCATTGACCCACCTATACTGTCTTGTGGATCTATTGCTCTGTGTTTGGCCTCTCAAAGGCGATTATCCCCAAACTATTATACCTGCTATCCCAGAGACACCGTCCCTTCCCAGAGACAATCATCCCACTGTTACTATAGGCACCGTCTCTCCCTACTATACCTGCTATCCCACAGTCACACTCCCTTCCCAGAGACTATTATCCACTGTTACTATAGGCACCATCTCTCCCTACTATACCTGCTATCCCACAGTCACACTCCCTTCCCAGAGACTATTATCCACTGTTACTATAGGCACCATCTCTCCCTACTATACCTGCTATCCCACAGTCACACTCCCTTCCCAGAGACTATTATCCCACTGTTACTATAGGCACCATCTCTCCCTACTATACCTGCTATCCCACAGTCACACCCCCTTCCCAGAGACTATTATCCCATTGTTACTGTAGGCACCATCTCTCCCTACTATACCTGCTATCCCACAGTCCCTTCCCAGAAACTATTATTTCACTGTTACTATAGGCACCATCTCTCCCTACTATACCTGCTATCCCACAGTCACAATAAATAATAAAGGGCTGTTCCGTTGTGGCAGTAACAGTCTTATTTTGCATGTGTGCAGAGAGGCAAGGATGTTATTTGATTTCTGTTAATTATCAGTTAAATGCTAAATTGCCCTTACATTAAGTAAACTGGGTCCTACATGGTAGCCTCCACAGCCACAAAGAAACTGATTTATATAGATTGTATTATGGCTATGTGGAGCAATATGACATCTCTCATATGCTGAATAGATGCTAATTAAACAGAAAAGGGAAAGTAAGTGCAATATAAACACACCATAAATACAACATACTTGCTATATAAAAGCCGTTACAGGGATAGCTTCATGAATGTATGCATGAAATCTTGTTTTTAGACAACCAAACCCAAACATGCCTTTCTAGACTATTAAGCAGAATAATGTAAAATGTAAACAAGCACTGCACTCTAGAGGAGAGGAAGGGGACTGTGGCCTAGTCTTCCAAAACAAAACCTCTTCCATGCAAATTCAGATCCCTGGAGAGATTCAATCTCAAATTATGAAGATTCATCGAATTAAGGGTCAGGGCACACAGGCAGATTCAGGGAGATCAGCCGCCCGGCAACAAATCTCATCTTCTTCGGGGCGACTAATCACCCGAACTGCCTTCCCCTGCCTTACGCCGGCTAGAATGTAAATCGCCTGGAGGACAGCACTCAGAGCACTTCATTTCCAAAGTCACCTCACGAGGAAACTTCGGTCGTGCCCTGACCCTTAAAACTCAGACCTGTTGAAATTCTTTATAAGTCAATGGGGGGGGGGGTGGACTTATACTTGAACCAGTCATTAAAGTTGATGTTCAAGGCTTTTATATTTTTTAGAACTTCAAGGACCAGTAACATCAAAACATTTTTTAAAAAAAATATCGTTAGTTTAGAACGAAAAAAAACACCAAGACAAATTTTACTTTAAAATCACAAAGTCTTTATTAAGAAATAACTTACCAAAACTCCAGTTCCGCTCCTCTTCAGAAAAGGTAACAGGACGACCATCTATCCTGCTGCGCTCGATTCCTCCTCCCTGGCTATTCTACTGACAGGTCTTTGGTGGAGGAGCAGCGCAGGGGAGCGGGGCATCAGCAGGTCCCCATCCTTTTCCTCTTCTTCCTCTGCCCATGTCTTCTCCCACCACATCTGCAAAAGGCAAAGCATAAGGCTGCTGGGGCTATGGGGAGAGACCTTTACTCTCCCCCCTTCTAACTGGTGCCAACCCCCGCACTCCGCACTGGGCAGCATAGCAATGGGGGCACATGGGTAATATCATGACTGAGCAAAGTCCTGGGGCCCTAAGTGAGCCAGATCCATTGGCCTCCCCGCCCCCTCTGCACTCTGTGGCCCTATAGACTACATTGACTACATTCTTCAGCCGAACTTTGGCTGCAGGAAAGAGATCCCGGGGAAGGGCAACTCCAGCCCTCTGCACAGCCGCCCGGGAAACCCTACTCCCAGCCCAGACTTTGACAAACCAGACAGTTCCAAAGGTAGCGACTCGAACCGGCTCTGCTCCTGGTGGGCCCCAACAGCCTTATGTCTTGCCTTTTGCAGATGTGGTGGGAGAAGACACGGGCATAGGAAGAAGAGGAAGGCTCTTTGACTTTCACAATATATCTAAAATGGGAAGCGGATCAGGAGAATTCCAGACTAAAAAGCCATACATGAGTCTAGTTGGCAGCTAATTGACCAGTG
This sequence comes from Xenopus petersii, assembly GCA_038501925.1. NCBI lineage: Eukaryota > Metazoa > Chordata > Amphibia > Anura > Pipidae > Xenopus > Xenopus petersii. The sequence goes on from CM076678.1 coordinate 15,159,746, forward strand.
TAGGGGGGTTTCTGTTATCTGCTCAAACATTGGGCAAATATCTATAGGTAAGGCCTGCATTGACAATGGCTTGCATTGGCTAAAATTATAATCTGATTGTAGACCTGAGAGCCAAGTAGATCAGCCTGATATTGCCCACATAAAATAGTTTGTGGAACCACAGCCCTGCCCTAAATCCTGTAAAACCAGAGCTTTGAAGCAGGATTTCTGCTCCCCAGTGCCCCAGTTTTAGAAGCATTCTGTATCCCGAGATGCCACCTTGAAGTCATGGGCGGATTAATGCCTAGGCTATAGCCTAGGGGCCCATAGTGGTCAGGGGCCCATGGGTTTTGTTGAAACAAAAAAAAAAAATAATTCACCGTCCACTGTGTGCACTCTGGTGCTTGGCGATTGCTGTTGGCTGGGAGAAAATTTAGGCAGGACGGGTGCTGCACCTGACGTCTATCTATATAGTAGTCTTGAGTGCAAAGCCGGGCTGTCTAGTCTCTTTGGTGGAATTGGCGAGCACCAGTGAATTCACGCACCTTTGGAGTTGAGTGCGCACACGCGGTCCGAGTCTATGGCAGAAGACACTCAAGTCATAGTTCTTGCCTAAATCTAGTTATGTCTTGCCTGAATCTTGCCTAAATTGTCTCCCAGCCAGCAGAAAGCAGCAAAGCATGGGGGCAGCATGGCACCCAACCAGGTCCAGCAGCAGTTCGGGGGGCCCTGTGGAATGCGGGGGTCAGAAAGTGGGGCCAGGGGAGTCAGGGATGGGGCTGGGGGGCAGGCCCCTGTGGAAAGAGTAGCCTAGGGGCCTCACGTAGTGTTAACCTGCCACTGGTGGGCAATATTGGGGTAATCCTATATTTTTTGACACAAATGAACGCTAGCGCATCTTCACTATGAAATTCTCGCACGGCCAAAGTAGCGCTAGCGAAAAGTCGCCAGCGTTCAGCGTCCAGGACGAAACTTTGCATATTAGTGAACTGGCGTAGTAGTAGAGCCTGGCAAAGTGGTGCAATGTGTTTGAATCTGTCGCTGGCGACAATTCGCCCTTTAGTAAATCTGCCCCGGAGTGTCTTAAGACACAGTGTCTGAGATATTTAAATATTTATATAGAGGAAGAGAGATTGCAAATAAATATGTCAGGTAGATAGATAGATAGATAGATAGATGACAGACAGACAGATAGACAGACAGATAAATAGATAGTTAAATAGAGAATAGACTTGAAAATATATTGCTTCATTTGTCCAATACAAGGCAACTGTCCCAGTTTTAACTGTAACTCAGGAACTCATCATTGAATAGAGTAACATGTCTATTGACACTGAGTTGACCTGGTCTGGCAATCTGTGAATTCTGGCAGAAGCGACAGGCAGTAACTATTTAGTGGGCTGGTGGGGAAGGGGGATCTAAGGGCCAAAATATTGTCCCAGCAGTCTGTACACTATATAATGGCATGCATATTACTGAGTGTATATTATAGTACAAGACTGTACATTTTATTACCATCCTCTGTGTAGGGAGATTGTATTTGTTGAGACACTTAGGGGCAGATTTACTAACCATCGAAAATTCACCAGCATCCGCTTCGCATCCATCGCAACACTTCGCCAGGTGAAAATTCGTCCTGTGCGCCGAACACTGGCAAATTTTTGCTAGCGTTACTTTGGCAATGCGAGCAATTGAAAGCAAAGATGCGCTAGCATTCATTTCTGCCTAGCGCAAATTTTGCTAGAGGCCTCGTGCTCAGGTTAATTTGCATAAGGCGGGAAATTTAAAGTTGAATGGACGTCTTTATGTTGCCGCAAAAACATTACATTTCCACTGTTAATTACAGTCCAGGGAACCTTAATAAAGACAATAGAGTTGTTATAATTCCCTGCACATGAGCCCAGTGTATAGTTTATGTTCCATATGTTGGACAATGTATGGTGGAACCCGGTTACACAAAGAAAAAAAATTTTTAGGCATTTTACAGACCATCACTCTGAAAAAAGTCGTCAGCGTTTTTTGGACTTTTGATGCATTTTCCGCTTACAAAATATAATGTAAGTGACAGAAGATCGAGGAAGATCTAACTATATTATTGCACTTCGCTTGGTCTGAGCTGGTGAAGGCAACTCTGGCGAAAGAGGTAACGTTCAGTAAAATCCGCATTTTAGTGAATTTTGCAGAGTAGCGTCCATTCGTCAGAGCGAAAAGTCGTCTGCCGATAGAGTACGAATGACTGATAGCACCACTCTCTTTCGCTAGAGAATTAGCGCCTGCGCCCGTAAATCGGCAAAGTCCCTGCGGTCGCTAGCGTTAGTCACTTCGCTTCACTGATGGCAGTGTCACATAATTCACATCACAGGCAGGGGGTCCAATTGAAACTGTGTAGTAGAAATCTGTTCTCCTCCAGGCCCTATTAATAATCAGCTTTCTGCTACATTGTTTCATGAGTCAGAACCAGTGATACAGGAAATTCAAAGGGATATGGGTATACAACCTTCAGTTGCAATTTCAATGAAAATAGATTCAAAACAACTTAACCACAATTGCTTAGAAATACAGTTGAACCCAATTTAATGTCTCCTGATTTTACATTTCCTGGATTTTACCTTTTTTTTTTAACAGACACAATATTCACTGATTTTATGTCAGTTTTCTTTTATTTTACACAATAATTTTGGCCCATTTTCATAAAAAAACATCTTTATCCTTTATGTATGTTAGTTGTTTCACATCTGAAGCCTTTTGTTTTTTTACAGTTTTCACCATTTCTAATAGAAAAACGCTGATTTTATGCACCCCATTTGATGTTTTCACAGATTAAAAAAAATGTTGTCAGTCCCATGTAAAACTTAAAATCGGGCTGTACTTTAATTTGTTGAACAAGATACATTTTTTAAAGGGCACGTAAAGGCAAAAAAGTAAAATCCCATTTTTACTTTCTTTAATGAAAAAGAAACCTTTCTCCAATATACTTTAATTAAAAAATGTGCACCCGTTTCATAAGAAACCTGACTGTATGCAGTGAAATTCTTCCTTAATTCACTGCTGTGGATAGGAATTGTCAGACGGTCCCTAACTGCTCTGCAGGGAACCAATCATACTTATGAACAGCAGGGGGAGCCCCCGTCTTACTTCCCAGCCATGCAGAACTCAAGCAGCTTTGTTTGTTACCCTGTTTTGATCCCTAAACAGCCCATACCACACTGAGCATGTGCACAGTCTTGGTCTTGCAAAGATGTTTAACAAAGTTACAAGATGGTAACCCCCTGTGGCCAACTTTGAAAGCATAAATCATTTGTTTGATTAGGCTTGTGGTGCAGTAAGTTCATGTTTATGTTTAGTATACAAAATACAGCATTTCTAGCCTTATTCTATTTTACACTTTACTTCCCCCTTTAAATGAACATCCCTTTTAAAGAATAGTGAAACGCTGAAGTTTTTTTTTTATTATTATTATTAGAGGTTTATTGAATTCAAGCTTTCTGTCTAAGTGAAATCTGCCTCAATCCTAGTAAAGTAAAAAAAAAACATCTGAATCCTCTCTAATTTGGAATTCCTTCCTGACTCCTAGAGGGCAATCGGACCAGTCCTTGGATTCACTTCATATTACGGTAAGTCCTGATCTGTATTTTTATCCCGTTTCTTAATGCATATACATATTTGTGATATAGCATAGATCATCAATATTACACCAAATAACACAAATCCTATTATTAGGTCGAAGTATTCATCGAATGTGGGGGAGTGTGGTTCTTTTTCTGTAAGAGATGAGAAAATAAATGCATATAAAAATTCAGTTCACAGGCCATAAAATCCATTCACATATGTTTAAATAAAAGGGAAACTTTATACTATACTTTTCAGCTCTTTTTTCTCTTCTGTCCCTGTAATGGCTCTTCCAGAAGCAGAATTCTCACTATCTTCTTCTTCAATATCATCAAAAAAAGATCAGAGATAACATTCATTAGTCCAAAAGTCATTAACCCTTAAAACTACCCATAATAATCACTTATATAGATCTATATGCACTTACCTATTTCAGGGGGCGGCAAATGTTTTGTAATTTCGGTTAGTCCTCTTCTTTCCACTAAAAAATAAAACAAAGATTATTTTTTGATAGATTCATCTTAAGTCATCCCTTATAAAACTAAATCACTAACCATATCAACATTCTCATACAAGTACAGGATCCATTATTGGAAATGCTTTCATTATTTGGATCTCCATCCAGTAAGGGGCCTATTTACTAACATTTGAATTTCAACTTTTTCACGAATCGATCCACTAAAAACTCTAATACAAAACTTGTGCAAGTAAAACCAGCCAGGTCCTATTTAAGTCAGCGGAAGCTGCACTGATCCTATTGGCCTTTTAGTAGTTTTTGTTGCGAATCGATGGGTATTTTCATGTGGTTATAGCGTCAGACTGGAGGGCCTATGACTAAGTGTCCCAGTGACGCATTAGGCATGAGATATTTTACATAAATAAAACTTTACTATCAGTCTGATCTATGCATGACTTATCAGAGAGCCTTACTCCAACATTTTGTGTCTCCACATATGGATTGTCTGCTCCCTTGGGCTGAGGGCCTGGGGCAGGAGCACCTGGGCCACCTGTTCAACTTGGTGAGAATTTGGTTTGCTGGAGGGCCACCAGGACACAGCTTCAGGGAACCCCCACACCGTCCCCAGGGCCCCACTGCCGCAAAGTCTAATCTGCTGGGAAACCACCTCCTCCCCCGTGCATGTGCGCATGCATACCTTTTGCTGTTGGGAGGTAAGGAGGAAGAGCAGGGAGCAGGCCTGGGCCGGCGGGCCTGCGCCATACATAAGTGTGCGCATGCACCCAGGTGGTAAGGAGGAAATGTGGGGAGCAGGTCTGGGCTGGCGGGGCGCTAAACAGCCGGGGCCCAATGGGTTTTTTCCCGGTTTCCCGCCGGCCCAGCTTGACCATGTGGTTAAATGATTTAAATGGCTTAACTGCAATTTATACTGTGGGCAATAGCAAGGCATTTGGACATTTTGATACCTATGATTTAATGCAGGTTGCAAAAAGCAACTCTATGCTAATTTATTTATATGCAGTGAAAATTGATATTTTGTAGTAAGAACCAAATATGGGTTTTAATTATTTAAATAAAAAAATGTGCCTTTCTTAATACATGAGACAAATGCAGTGTGTTTGTGCAAAACATTCTGTGTATCATTGCCCTTAAAGGATAAGTAAATCGTAGAAATAAGTGAATGTAAAATTGATTAGGGGGCTATTCTAAGCACTTTTGCAACCTACATTCATTATTTATTTATTTTAAATTCCAAGATATTAAAGGGATACATGCACTGTGCCAACTGCTGGTCATTTTCCCAACAGCCTGACCACCAAGTAGTCAAGGAAGTTGTCAGGTGAAAGAAAGAGGCTGCTCTGATGTTCTTCTGCTTAGGGAAGATTTGAGAAAGGTTTCTATTTTTTTCCTAAGCAGAAGAACATCAGAGCAGCCTCTTTCTTTCACCTGACAACTTCCTTGACTACTTGGTGGTGAGGCTGTTGGGAAAATGACCAGCATGTGGTGCTGTTGTAACAAAATGAATTCATATTAACAGTACATGTATCCTTTAAAATCTTGGAATTTAAAATAAATAAATAATAAATCTACATCACAAAAGTGCTTAGAATTGTACCCTCATCAATTGTACATACACTTATTTTTAAGGTTTACTTGTCCTTTAAGGACACAAATCTCTCTCTTTGTATATTTTGTATCTTTCTATTATAAAACCTGTATTGTACATACATTCATCCATTGCCTCTGTAAATATCTTGTGTCTTTCCAAAACACTTGCTTTCACTGTAATAAAATGGAATAAAACATTTTAATCAAATCGTAAAGTATAACGCTATCAATAAACATTTGTTTTTGTCTGATGGGTTTATCAGAAAGAATTATAGGACTTTTGCTTTATTAGAGAATGGCAAACTGATACAATGGAATATCTGCAAAACGTGGCCCCTGAATTAAACCACAATGTGCAATTTATTAAAACATATTAATCATGGAACTGCCATTTTAAATTTAAAGGACACGGACGGTCATGATCACTGGCAGAAAAAATGTTCCGGTCAGTGGCGTAACTAGTTGTTACTGGGCCCCATAGCAAATTCAATTTAGGGCCCCAAAATATTTATAAGTTGGCCTATTTTACCAAGATATATTAAAATTGCTCATTAATTAGGGTCTCACTGGGCCCCCTACACTCCTGGGCCCCCCTGCAACCGCAGGGTCTGCTTCCTCTATAGTTACGCCCCTGGTTCCGGTACAGGGGTAGTACAGTAGGAGCGCCATGCTACATCTTCTTGTCACTACTAGTGATCCCTCCGGGTGATACAATACAATACAAAAGCAAAAAGCCAGCATCTTGTTCTACTGCGCATTTGGGGCTGTAGAGAGGCTCAATGAAGAGTAGGAAGATGGCAATGTGGCGCTCCTACAGTACCCTGGGCTGGTGATGTTTTTAGTAGGGATGCACCAAATCCAGGATTCCGTTCGGGATTTGGCCAGGATTCGGCCCTTTTTAGTAGGATTCGCCCAAATCCTTGTCCCTGGCCGAACTGGCCGTCACAAAAGAAGATTTTTTTCCACTTTTTCCTTTCCTGCCCCTAATTTGCATATGCAAATTAGGATTCTGATTCGGTTCGGTATTCAGTGAATCCCAAATAGTGGATTTGGCGCATCCCTAGTTTTTAGTAACCAGGAGCACAAGCTTAGAGTCTCAGGTAAAAGATTATAAACATGGAAGGATCCAATAAAATAGACACACTAGTGGTTATGCCTTTACTTCTCCTTTAAATTATTTGACTAAAACACACTAGAAAGATGATATATATATTATTCAAAGCCCAATATCGGAAAATAGGGGTTTAGGGACATTTGTACGGCCACCCACAATATTGTGCATTCCAAATAAAATTCTGGCAAATGATACTTTATTTTTACTTACTTTTTTCAGGAAGGTCGTAAAGTCTGTAGCTAGATACACTTCCCGACTTCCTTACTGAAATAAAATTAATACAAAAGATTTTAATATAAAAAAAAGCTTCAGTTATTAACAAAAAAATCTTAAATGGTAAAGTAAAAATATAATCATGTTTTATTATAAAGTGCTGTGACACCATGACACCTAACAAGTATCAATCTGCCGCAATCACTTCTCAAGTCCATTGTGCTCACCTTCATCCAGTTCCTCTTTATATTCCACATACAGGATGACCAGATTATCTATTGCTGAAATAAAAAATAAAAAATATTTAGAAGAGGAAATTCCCATTGCTGGCACAGTATGAGCAGTAAATGCTAAAGTCTTGGGCACACGGGCGGAGCTTTGGAATAAAGTAAGCCAGTGACCTTCTATTACTCTCATACTGGCAAGCACACAGGGTTGGACTGGGCTGGAGGAACACCGAGAAAAAACCTTGTGGGCCCTAGCCCTCATGGGTCCCAGCCGGCCCAGAACCTCTTCCCATTCACTGGTCCCATAATCAAAATAAAATGTGGACCGGAGCGGCTGCATCCTTGCATACACGCTGGCTTTCAAGCAAGCACGCCCTCCGCCGCATTTGCATATGCATTCCAGCACTTGTGCATGCACATTACATGCGCCACTGGTACCCCGGAGGTTTGGAACCCGGTGGGCCCCCAACTGTCCAGTCCGACCCTGCAAGCACACTTTGTTAGTGCAGGTTACATATAGACAATTAATGTAAGACAAATATGTACGTTAAAGGGGTTGTTCAACTTTGAGTTAATTTTAGGGGCAGATTTATCAAGGGTCGAAAATCGAGTTTATGGGAGTTTCTAAAAACTAGGGATGCACCAAATCCACTATTTGGGATTCGGCCGAATCCCTGAATCCTTGTTGAATACTAAACCGAATCTTAATTTGCATATACAAATTAGGGACAGGAAAGGAGAAAGTGGGAAAAAGAATCTTCTTTTGTGACGAACAGTCACGTGATTTCCCTATCTGCCCCTAATTTACATATGCAAATTAGGATTCAGATTTGGTTCGGACATGTGCAAGGATTCGGCCGAATCCTGGATTCGGTGCATCCCTACTAAAAACTCCCATCAACTCCCATCAACTCAAATTTGAAAAAAAAATATGACCAATCGAAATCTATTTAAAAAAAAGTTGTTTTTTTAAAACAACAACTTCATTGTAGGAGGTCCCCCATAGGCTAAAACACCAATTCGCCAGGTTTTAGATGGCCGAATAGTCGACTTCGAATTCTTAAAGGGACAGTACATAAATTTCGAAATTCAAATTGAATTTGGACTATTCCCTAATCGAAGTACATGAAGTACACAAAAATAACTCGAAATTTGAATTTTTTAAATTTGAAAATTCACCTTGACCTTTGATAAACCTGCCCCAAAGTATGATGTAGAGAGTGATATTCTGAGACAATTTGCAATTGGTTGTCATTTTTTATTATTTTTGAGTGATTTAGCTTTTTATTCAGCAGCTCTCCAGTTTGCAATGTCAGCAAACTGGTTGCTAGTGTCCAAATTACCCTAGCAACCATGCACTGATTTGAATAAGAGACTGGAATATGAAGAGGAGAGGCCCGAATAGAAAGAGGAGTAATAAAAAGTAGCAATAATACATTTGTATCCTTACAGAGCATTTGTTTTTAGATGGGGTCATTTGAAAGCTGGAAAGAGTCAGAAGACAAAGGCAAATAATTCAAAAACTATACAAAATAAATGACGAAGACCAATAGAAAAGTTGCTTAGAATTTGCCATTCTATAACATACTAAAAGTTAATTCAAAGGTGAACCGCTCCTTTAAACCTAATACAAAGGGGCACATTTACTAAGGGTCGAATATCGAGGGTTAATAAACCCTCGAATTCTAAGGATTTAGTGCAAATCCTGCAATCGATCGAAGTAAAAACAATTCGATCGAACGATAAAATCCTTCAAATCAAACTATTCGAACGATTTTAAGTGATTGATCGCAGGATTTTTCTTCAATCAAAAAAAGCTTAGAAAAGTGATGGGGAAGTTCCCCATAGGCTAACATTGTAGGAGGTTTAAACTGCCAAAGTATGTAGTCAAAGTTTTTTTAAAGAGACAGTACTTCGACTAGGACGAATAGTCGAACGATTTTTAGTTCGAATCGAAGTCGAAGGTCGTAGTAGCCTATTTGATGGTCGAAGTACCCAAAAAAATACTTCAAAATTCAAAGTTTTTTTCATTCGAATCCTTCACTCGAGCTTAGTAAATGTGCCCCAAAGTGTTTCCTATTCCCCATATTTTTATGGTGGAATTTTACTGAATCCCATAAGAAGCAAAGTGGTTTGAAGCCTACTTACTGTCTCTGTCTGTTGTCTGCATGTTGTTCGTCATATCGGTCACCTTTTCTTTGACTGAAAGAAAAAGTCAAATTAGTTGTACATTTTTATACATATTTTTGCTGCCTTTACTTTATCAAAAACATGAATTTTCAGCCGATATAGCGTCTCACTTTGTTATACTGTATGTATGTGTAAAAATAAAATCCCACTTAAATGGTCCAATTCTCAGTATATTGAGGGACCTAATGCTAAAATGTTGATCTGTCTGTGAGTAGATGAATGAAATTTTAATTTGAGAAAAATCTGATTCCCAGCAGTTTGATTTTCATTACTGTATTTGCCCTGATTCAATAAATAACACCAGATGCAAATTGTGAGTTTTTAGGATTTAGATAAATCAGAATCCAAAGCCTGGGAGCACTGACAGGCACATGATGTTCCATTAAGGGCACACTGGCGTGTGACATTAGTCTTAAAATTAGGGATAAACCAAATACAGTAGTTTGGATTCAACCGAACCCCTGAATCCTTCATGAAAGATTCGGACGAATACCTAACCAAATCCCAATATGCAAGTTAGGGGTCGGAAGGGGAAAACATTTTTTTTACATCCTTGTTTTGTGACAAGAAGTCATGCAATTTCCTATCCTATGCAAATTAGGATTCGGTTCGGCCGAGTGGAAGGATTCGGCCGAATCCTGCTGAAAAAGGCTGAATCCCGAACCGAATCCTGGAAGCGGTGCCTCCCTACTTAAAATCAATGTTATGTATTGTTACTGGACATTTCATTCTACTTACATATCTCATAATATCTCTCTGCAAGAAGTCTGTTCATCTTCAGGCTTCTTTTCACTAAAACAAAACACAAAGAAATGGATATTATAGCACATACAATGCTCAAAAGGTGATAGAAACAAAAGTATTACTAAAATAAGACTATTTACTGTTACTGTGTCTAATACTGGAGGGGGGGGCTGGGAAAGTATAGCCAGGCCTAGCCAATATGCAATTATTACTATTAGAAATAATTACATATTACATTTAAGGGCAGATTTATCAAAGGTCGAAGTGAAAATTCTAATTAAAAATAAATTCAAATTCCAAGCTAATGTTTGTGTACTTTGACTAGGGAATAGTCCAAATTCAATTTGAATTAGAATTTTTTTTTATTATCATGTACTGTCTCTTTAAAAATTTTACTTCAACTATTCATCATTTAAAACTTGTCGAATTGTTGTTTTAGCCTATGGGGGACCTCCTACAACCCATTTGGAGTCAATTGGCGAACTTTGAAAAATCAGAGGTTTTTTGGGTTTTTTTGGAAAAACTGAATTGTACGATTCGAATGCGCTATTACTGCGATTGGTATGATTTGAATTTGATTTAAAACTGACTTATTTGGCCAAAAAACCTTTGATCTAATTTTGTTTTGGTCATTTTGAATTCGAATTTCGAAGTTTTTCAAATTCGAAATTCAACCCTTGATAAATCTGCTGTTCTTTAGGGATGCACCGAATCCAGGATTTCCGTTCAAGATTCAGCCAGGATTCGGCCCTTTTCAGCAGGATTTGGATTCGGCCGAATCCTTCTGCCCGGCCGAACCAAATCCGAATCCTAATTTGCATATGCAAATTATGGTCGGGGAGGGAAATTGCATGACTTTTTGTCACAAAACAAGGAAGTAAAAATGTTTTCCCCTTCCCACCCCTAATTTGCATATGCAAATTAGGATTTAGATTTGGTTCGTTATTGGGCCGAATCTCTCATGAAGGATTCGGGGGGGTTCGGTTGAATCCAAAATAGTGGATTTGGTGCATCCCTACTATTTCTACAAATACCAATTTTTTTTCATATAAAGAATAAAGTTACATTCCAAACTGTTTTTCTTGTGGTGTAAAATCCCCAATGTTTTTTACAAAATAAAAATGCACATGCTTTAAATTTAACAAGAACGTTTTATAACAATGTAAAATATCAATATAATACTTACAATTCTTAATATTGTGGAACAACTCGTCATTAGGGTTAGCAACAGCTAAAACAAAGGAAAATTATATTATAAGTCAATCACAAGAAACCAGACCAGTATAAAGGCTTTAGATTTAAGTAAATACGATATGGTGGCAGAATGAAAGAAAGCCCATGTGTTAGTGCTGATAATAGTCAGTTGGGGTTACAGTTTAATATTAGGGGGTGGGTCGAAGTGAAAATTCAAATAAAAAAAATTTCAAATTTTTACTTCGACTCGGGAATAGTCCAAATGTGATTCAAATTTGCAAAAAAAACCCGAAAATGTTAATATTGAAATGTATCATGTACTGTCTCTTTAAAAATTCGACTTCGACCATTCGCCATCTAAAACCTGCTGAATTGCTGTTTTAGCCTATGGGAATTTTGAAGTTGTTCAAATTCAAAATTTGACTCTTGTTAAATCTGCCCCTAGATGTTGGTAGTGGCTTTGTAACTGGCCACTTTATGGAGCCACATAGACATATAAAAATATACTCGTACCCTCCGTATTGTCTGCGTCCGGTGGCTTTACTGTATTTTTCTCAATTTCTTCTGCTGCTGCTTTAGTAATAAATGACACAAAACAGGAATATTAGAGAACATACATTTATACGTAACATTTAGAATATATAACAGTGCTATTCTTTCAGGTCATGCGCCTTATGGTAATGCAATTTTTCTGGCTTTCTGACATTCCCGGTTTTTTTTCGGAGAAAATTCGAGTTTGATTCGCGTTTTTCGGGTTGTTTTCACTCACCCGACTTTTAAAAATTCTAATTTGTTTTTATAATAAAAATAACTCCCATGAACTCGAAATTTGACCCTTGATAAAACTTGCAATAACAGTTAGGGGCAGATTTACTGAGCTCCAGTGAATAGTTCCAATGAAAAAATATTCGAATTTCAAAGTATTTTTTTGGGTACTTCGACCATCGAATTGGTCAAATAATTCGATTCGAAGAATTTGATTGTTCGATCGAATGAAGCTTTTGCACTTAAATCCTTCGAATTTGAGGGTTTTTTAACCCTCGAAATTCGGCCCTTGATAAATCTGCCCCTAAAAGTGCATTATTATTTGTTTTTAATAAACAGACAGGGTATATTTCATTATGACCAATGTCATTCATCATTCACTATATTAGTGATTTTTAACCCTTTGGTGGCCAGCTTACCATGGAGCTACTTTGACACTGGGTAGGATTGGGCCAGTCTCTTTTGCATTAAATGAACCACCAACAAAATATTATCACAACGAAAAAACTTCCATAAAAACAAATAAATGACTTACTTTTAGGGGTTATTCCATTTTGCAACAGTAAAAACTCTGCTTTTGTTCTCACTAAAACAAAGAAAATAGATGCAATTGATTAAAAAATGATGCATTACATCATGTATTATATTTGAATAAAATTATTTTAAGTCAATGAAGGTCTGGCCGGTCAGGCACCCTAGGCAACCCCCCTCTATACCTGCCACCCCCCGAGCGTGAGTGTGCAAGTGCTCCCACATAGGGGCTGATTTATCAAAGGTCAAAGTGAAAATTCAAATTAAAAAAATGTGAATTCTGAGCTAATTTCTGTGTACTTCGACTAGGGAATAGTCCAAATTTGATTTGAATTTGACAAACATTCGAAATTTATCATGTACAGTCTCTTTAAAAATTAAATTTCGACCATTCGCCAACTAAAACCTGCCGAATTGCTGTTTTAGCCTATGGGGGACCTCCTAAAACCTATTTGGAGTCAATTGGTGGACGCAGTTTTTTTTGGGGAAAAACATAGAATCGTATAATTCAAATGCACTATTACTTTGAGTCGTACGATTTAAATTCGGACAAATTCAAACGAATATGGACTATTCACCTGCAAAAAAAAAAACCTTTTTTTTTAAACAGATTTCGGATGTTCTCTTTGAATTTGAATTTCAAAGTTTTTCAAATTCGACCTTTGATAAATCTGCCCCTAAATGACGCCGGGGTTGGGAAAGAGAGATGGGAGAGAATCTGGGGAGTGAGGAATGGGCAATACTGGAAGGGCACGAGCAGGGTCGGACTGGGGGTCCCAGGGCCCACTGGGACTGTTGTTCAGGCCCCCCTCTGCCCCCCTACTGTGAGGCGCCAAAGGTGCAGCTCTGCATGCATGCGCAGATGGCGCTGTGCAGCACCAAAATAGTTTTTTTTTTTTTTTTGAAAAGCCGAACATCGGGAGAGGGGGTCTGGCAAGTTGAATGGGCCCGTCCCATTAATTTGGATTTATAAATATATTTAATGAATTATAGAATGGCTTTTAGTCTTAATTAGGGATGTAGCGAACTGTTCTGCTGTGAACTAGTTCGCTCGAATTTCGACCGTTCGCGTCCGCCGAATGTTCGCAAACGTTTGGGAACGTTCGCATTTTGAGTTTGCGTTCGATTCGAATAAAAATCGTTCGACCATTCAACCATTCGAATTCCTTCGACCACTGAGAATCGAACGATTTCCATTCGTTCGAACGATTGTAAGCATTCGATCGAATGATTTTCATTCAATCGAACGATTTTAAAACGTTCGATCGTTCGATTCGAATGAAAATCCTTCGATCGAATGATTAAAATCCTTCGATTGTTCGAATCGAGCGGGTGTTCGAAGTTCGTGAACTGTCCGCGAACGTTCGCATTTTTTGCCGGTGTTCGCAAACGGCGTTCGCGAACACCAAATCGGCAGTTCGCTACATCCCTAGTCTTAATGGGGTAATGTAATAAAGGCAGCCAGACCTGCTAGACCTGATGAAAACGTTATTTTATTACATGCTTTTACTTTATATAAAACTCGTATTGTACTTACTTTCACTCAGTGTTGCTTTAAATGTATCAAGTTGTGTGAGCAGGTTTTCTCTTACTGTAATAGAAAATAATTAGAATTAACATACAATTCACTAGAAACTTATGGTGGCATCACAAATATCTGACAAGAGTTTTTCAACTTACTTTTTCCAGGAACTTCGTCCAACGAGGATATAGAGAAACTTCCTCTTTTATCCACTAAAAAGGAAACATAATGTTGTAATAAACTGTGTTGTTGTCATAAATAGATCCAAGTTTAATGCAATGTGCCACTTTAGTCTCAGCTATCAGTCTGGTGATTTACACCTGTTTGTTTTCTCTTTACTCGCATAGCACATTCAATTTATAACCCTATACTGTCCCTTTAAGAATAGAATATATACAAGTTACTTTACTCACTCTCATCCAGGGCTTCATTGAATTGCTTGTAGGTGTTTAACAATTCTTTGTCAGCTAAAATACAAAAAAGTAAAGATTATGGTAAATATAAATTATCTTTTAAGATTTAGGGGCAGATTTATCAAGGGTCGAATTTAAAAAAATTCAAAATTCAAATTCAAAAAGCCCAACTGAAATAAAATTGAAGGTTTTTTTTGGCCAAATAGGTAAGTTTTCAATTGAATAGGTCCGTTTTCAATCAATCTAGAATCGTACGAATCTAATTTTCTAAGTATTTCTCCAAAAAAACGTTGGTTTTTCAAAGTCCATCAATTGACTCCAAATGGGTTCTGGGAGGTCAAGTTTTAGATGGCGAATGGTCGAAGTCAAATTTTTTAAGAGACAATACATGATAAATTTCCAAATTCGAGTTTTCACATTTTATTTTCAAATTCAATTAGAATATGGACTATTTCCTAATCGAATTGCACAGAACTTAGCTCGAAATCTGCCCCCTAATCATTCAAGGTAGTAAACTGTGTATTCACCAGATATATATATATATATATATATATATATCATCATCATTTATTTATATAGCGATATATATATATATAAATAAATATATATATATATATATATATATATATATATATATATATATCACTTTTACTTAGGGGGTTATTTTTTAAATTCAGAATGGGAAAAATAAAAACATTTTGTTTTTTTCTCTAGAAAGCCACAATTTTGAGAGGGGAAAAAACTCGATTTTTTTTGTGATTTATTAAACCCTGAGGCTGCTTAAAGTCTGAATCTAAAAATACTCCATCTCCAAGCTGTCAGGGTCCTGTAGAAGTCAATAGCAAAGGTCCCATTTCAAATTTGAAGATATCATGGTCTGTGCTGAATTTCCGCAAAATCCCAAAAATGTTGTGGTTTTGAGCGATTTCACAAAAAATGTGAGCGTTTCAGGTATAAAACCCACAAAAATGTGGATTTTATTTCCACAAAACCCTGAATTATTTTCGTTTTTTTTTTTTCCAGAACTGGTTTATCAAGTTTTTTCAATGATACATAAGGTCAAATCGTGGATTCTAGTTTGGTTGGAGTTTTTTTTACTTGAAAAATCCAATTTTGATAAATAACCCCATAAATGTCTATTGGGCTCATTTACTTAGCTCGAGTGAAGGAATAGAATAAAAAAAACTTCGAATTTCAAATGTTTTTTTTGGCTGCTTCGTTGAAAGAAAAATCGTTCGATCGTTTAAAATCCTTCGAATCGAACGATCAAACTATTTGCGGTAAATCCTTCGACTTCGATTTTCGAAGTCGAAGGATTTACATTCGGCAGTTGAATATCGAGGGTTAATCAACCCTCGATATTCGACCCTATGTAAATCTGCCCCTAAGTCTATGACTTCATAACATAATTACAGAATCAAAATAATTATAGAAATATTTGTAATCCGCTTACTGTTATTCTTTGTTATATTGCTGAACTTAACCAGTAGGCCCACGGTTTCATCATCTAAAAGGAAATAAAGACATAAAACAGTCGTTACTGATGTGCCAAGCAGCACAGCTCTTATAGCCTTACCAAGTTAATTTAACACATAGCTAATGTTATGCAGATTCATGTGTTTAATAGAACAGAAGGCTTTATGGTAAAAAATTTAAAGGGCATGTAAAGGCAAAAAAAAAATACAATTTTTACTTTTTTACTGTCTTCAACCTATCTCCAATATACTTTAATTAAAAAATGTGCACCGTTTTTATAAGAAACCTGACTGTATGCAGTGAAATTCTTCCTTCATTTACTGCTGTGGATAGGAATTGTCAGAAGGTCCCTAACTGCTCTGCAGGGAAACAATCATACTTATGAACAGCAGGGGGAGCCCCCGCCTTACTTCCCAGCCATGCAGAACTCAAGCAGCTTTGTTTGTTTCCCTGTTTTGATCATTTATGATGATCCCTAAGCAGCCCAAACCACACTGAGCATGTGCGTAGTCTTGGTCTTGCAAAGATGTTTAACAAAGTTACACGACGGTGACCCCCCTGTGGCCAACTTTGAAAGCATAAATCATTTGTTTGATTAGGCTTGTTGTGCAGTAACTTCATGTTTATGTTTAGTATACAAAATACAGCATTTCTAGCTTATTCTATTTCAGACTTTACTTTCCCTTTAAATCCCATTTCCCAGCATGTAAATATGAATAATGCAATTGAACAAATATTCTTTTATATACTTACATATCTCATAATATCTTTCAGAAATTAATGTGTACTTCTTTAAATTCATTTTCACTGAAAGAAAAAGGAGGATGAATTAAATAAGAGATTGGATGCAAAAACAGATAACGCATTTGTGTTTCATTCCCTTATGGCATTGCCAGGGGATCTTTTCATTGTAAACTATAAAAAAAAAAGTAAAAAGATACAGAGATAGGTTGGTGCATCATTTTAAATAAAGTAACACAAAATTTATTGAAAAATGCAAATGCATGTGAATAGGATCAACCTGCAAACTCGAATCTAATTCAAATCGAATTCGATTCAAGTTTTTTTAAAAAAAAAATTTCAAAATGTTTTTTTTTCAAAAGTCCACCAGACGACTCCAAGGGTCAGATTTATCAAGGGTCAAATTTCGATCTTTAAAAAACTTCTACATTTGAATTCAAAAAGACCAACTGAAACTAAATCTAAGGCTTTTTTTTTGGCTGAATATGTCCATTTTCGATCAATTCATACGAATCTAAGTAATAGCGACAGGGTCGGACTGGGGGGCCCAGGGCCCACGGGACTAATGTCCCCTCCGACCCCCCGCCGACCCCTCACCCCTATATGACGTGCCGAGCAAGCATGGGTGCAAGCGCTGCTCATTGCGCCTGTGTGAAGGCGCCGCGGCGCTCCTAAATCAACAGGTGCTGAGCGCATGCTTAGGCGGCGCTGCGTAGCACCTGAAAAACGTTTTTTTTCCCGAATCTGATTGGGAGAGGGGACTGGCCCGGCGGGTGCCCATTAAGGGTCGGGGGCCCACCAGGTTTTTTCCCGGTGTCCCACCGGGCCAGTCCACCAATTGACTCCAAATAGGTTCTAGGTGGTCCCCCATAGGCTAAAACAGCAATTCAGCTTTTAGATGTCGAATGGTTGAAGTCACATTTTTAAAGAGATTTCAACCTTTGATAAATTCGCCCCCAAATTGATTGTAGGAAATCCCCCATAGCCTAAAATACCAATTCGGCAGGTTTTAGATGGTGAATAGTTAATTCATGATAAAGTTCAAAATTAAAATTTTGATTTTTTTTTTTTTAACCCTAGTTGAGTTAACCCTAGTTGAGTTACACTAATATAAACTCGAAATTTGAATTTAAAAATTTGACCCTTGATAAATTTGCCCCTAAATGTGAATGGGTGCCAATTTGTTAGGCATTCCCTGTGAACATAATGTGCCGCCATCTTTCCAGCGATACTCCTAAACAGCATGCACACACCGTATAGTTAATATCTGAACTTTAATGGAATAGTAACTAAAGTTAGCAATTATATTTACCATGGGTGCACAAGCAAATGGGCACCACAAGTTAATAACACCGGAAGGCCCATTTATCAACATTTAGTGGTTTAAAGTTTTTTGAAACTAAATAAATTTTTTCGAAAACCACGGATGTTATATAATTTATTAAAAATCCAAATATAAAAAGTACAAAAAAAAAACTAAACAATGTGTTAACAAATATGCAAATCTCTAAAACATTTAGTAATTCTGACAATTACTAGTGAAGAAAAGTCAGAAAACCTTGAAACCGCTCAATTACTAAACAAATGATGGTCCAATAGGATCAGCGCAACTCCCATTGACCTCAAATGCTTTTGTTTTCTATTAAAGTTGTACAGTTATATAACAATTTTTCATAGATTGTACACTTTAGAAATCTTGATTTTTGTTTAGTGTTTTAGAGAAATGAAAAAAAATTTTTAGAGAAAAATTTGATTTATGAAAATATCGAAATTTGAATGTTAGTAAATAGGCCCCTTAGAATTATCCTTTGAATCTGACTTTGCATTATTGTGTATGATCAAAATACGTATTTGTTAATTTTTAATAAAGAATTACATTATTAAGGGGCAGATTTATCAAGGGTCGAAGTAAAAATTTGAAGTAAAAATAAAATATCAAATTAGAGCTATTTTTGTGTACTTTGACTATCAAATAGGCCAAAAATCAATGCAAATTTGAAAAATAATTGACTATTCGAATATCGAAATTTATCATGTACTGTCTCTTTAAAACTTTGACTTCGAACCATTTGCGTTTTAAAACCTGCCGAAGTTCTGTTTTAGCCTATAGCCTTTGGAGTCAATTGGTTGACTTTGAGAAATCGAAGTTTTATTTTGAAAACGCTTCAAATTGAATTAGATCGAATACAATCTTACTTTGAATCGAACTATTCGAATACAGCTTATTTACCCGCAAAAAAAAAAATATATATTTTTTTTATTAATTTTGGTTGGTCTTCTTTTCTTCGAAATTTCCAAGTTATGGGAGTTAAAACATTTTTTAATTTTTTTTTCAATAAATTTTGGTTGGTCTTTTTTTCTCCGAATTTCCAAGTTATGGGAGTTAAAAAAAACTTCCATTACTTCGAAATTCGACCCTTGATAAATCCTTGATGCCCCTAACTGTTATAGGATTATTACAATTACATGGATATAAGTAAATAACATGTACTTACTGTACTTCACTGGAAAAATGTAGGTAATGACATTTGGTTCTGATGTTGCTGAAACAAAGAAAAATTATGTTAAAATATATTTGGTGCTCTTTTAATACACAAAATAACAGAATTTCAACAGCAATTCAAAATGACAATTTATATATAATTTATATGACAGAATCAACATAGCAATACAAATAAACTCTCATTTTTACACTGATACAGATACTGTGTATGGGATTCCACCACTACACTTAGGGGGAGATTTATCAAGGGTCGAATTTCGTATTTGAAAAAGTTCGAAAAATTCAAAAGTACCGACCAAAAATTAAATCAAAGGTCTTTTTTTGGCCGAATAGGTACGTTTTTGATTGAACTTGAATTGTACGAATCAAAGGAATATCGCATTCGATAAAATTCGATTCAAAGTTTTTCCAAAAAAAACTTTGATTTTTCAAAGTCCACCAAATATGTTTTAGGAGGTCCCCCATAGGCTAAAACAGCAATTCGACAGCTTTTAGGTTTTAGTGAATGGTCAAAGTCAGACAGTACATAACATTAAAATTAGCTCGAAATTTGAATTTTTTAAATTAGAATTTCCACTTTGACCTTTGATAAATCTGCCACTTACATTACACTGTTGCAAAAACATTCCCAGAAAGACAAATATGTATCTAATTAGCAAGAATGTTAAATTTAAGTACAAGTAAAAAAAACTTACTTATAGATAGATCAAAACTGTTAATGATTAATAAAAGAAATGCTAGCTCTGTACTGTTCTGTCTGTAGTTAAACAAGTTAAAGCCAGAAAGCATTATCACATTATCGGTCGTTGCATTATGACATCATTGTCTGCTATCAGACACATTGTGACATCATAATCTAACAGATGTAAGTCATGTGATTTCTTGTCTTTAAGAGTAATTAACCAACCTCTTAGTCTAGGTCGTGTGATTAATAATGTTACAATGCTATTGAGAATGGCATTACATATTATTACATATTACATATTATTACATTACATATTATTCATTATAGATTAAAGTATTCATTGTAAGATATCGAAATTTATCATGTACTGTCTCTTAAAAACTTTGACTCTGACCAGTTGCCATCTAAAACCTGCCAAATTGCTGTTTTAGCCTATGGGGGACCTCCTAGAACCCATTTGGAGTCATTTGGTGGACTTTAAAAAAACCTTGAATCAAAATAGATCAAATAACATAGATAAGTGTATCTTACTTCGATTTGAATGATTAGAGTATTAAAATTTCGAATATCTAAGGGGCCGATTCACGAAGGGTCGAATATCGAGGGTTAATTAACCCTCGATAATCGACTTGGAATTAAAATCGTACGACTTCGAATATCGAAGTCGAACGATTTTGCGCAAATCCTGCGATCGATCGATTCGAAGGATTTTAATTCAACGATCGAACGAAAATCCTTCGATCACAAAATCTCAGGCAAGCCTATGGGGACCTTCCCCATAGGCTAACATTGACTTCGGTAGCTTTTAGCTGCCGAAGTAGGGGGTCGAAGTTCTTCTTAAAGGGACAGTACTTCGACTATCGAATGGTCGAATAGTCAAACGATTTTTACTTCTAATCGTTCGAATCGTTCGAATTCGATCGAATTCGATCGAATTTAACCAATTCGATGGTCGAAGTACCCAAAAAATACTTCGAAATTCAAATTTTTTTTTATTCGAATCCTTCACCCGAAATTCGTGAATCGGCCCCTAAATGTATTATGTACTGTCACTTTAAAATCTCGACTTCAACCAGTCGCCATCTAAAACCTACTGAATTGCTGTTTTCCCCTATGGGGAACCTCCTGGAACCAAATTTAGAGAATTTTGGTGGACTTTGAAAAATAATAGTTTTTTGAATTTTTTTGAAAATTTTGAATCGAAATAGATCAAATACAATCTTACTTCGATCTGAATGATTCAAATACAGCCTATTCACCCGCAGAAAAAAAACCCTTTTTATTTTAGTTTTAAATAAATTTCGGTTGGTCTTTTTTCTTTGAATTTCGAAGTTATGGGAGTTAAAAAAAAAAAAACTCCCATTACCTCGAAATTCGACCCTTGATAAATCAGCCCCTAACGCATTAACTCAGTAACATTATATTATATATTATGTATAGAAAGATACACATACATGTATCACTCACACAGACGCATGTATGCGCCGAACGCAGGTAAAATGCAACATGCTGCATCCCAACCTGCGTTAGGCGCTTACATGCGTCTGTGTGAGTACAGCCCCATTGACAATAACTGAGTGCCTCTACTCCTGCGCTCCCCTGCGGCTGAACGTAAGAAATCGCTACGCAGAAAGAACTGCTCAAAATTTGAAAATTCACCTCAACCTTTGATAAATCGGCCCCCTTAATAAAGTCAAAATTCGAATTTAAAAATACAAATTTTCCTTTCGACCCTTGATAAATCTGCCCCTAACTCCTTAACTCAGTAACATTATATAATATATTGCACATTATAGATGAAAGCATCCTTAGAAAGATACTCATACATGTATTTAGTTACCTAAACTGCCAGAAATACAAATATACAAAAAGAATTGAGCTGTTATACTTACAATAAGTTTGTTGAATCGTTATTAAAGTTAATAAAAGAAATATTATGCAATTGAAGAGATTCATATTTTAAGCTCTTCTCTTGCACAACTTTCTTCGACAATGTTCTGTCTGCAAATAGTCAGCACTTAAGCCAGGCAGCTTGCAGCTGTCGTTGCATTATGACATCATAATGAGCTTGCAGCTGGGGTTGCATTATGACATCATTATCAGCTGTTGAGCTACAGCTGCAAAATATATGTTATGGGATATGTATATTATGGAATGTCTTATATGCATGAGTATTTTAGCAACCTTACTAGTCTAGATCATTTGGTTCTATCAAAGATATGCTAATAATTGCAAGAGAAGCAAGGGATAACAGGTGTTGCATTATAAGGGCTCTTACACACGAGCGGTTTTACCCGCGCTCCTCTGCGCTGTGCTTTCTTCCGTTCAGCCGCAGGGGAGCACTGGAGTAGATGCCCTGAATTATTGCCAATGGTGCTGTACTCACACAGATGCATGTATACATCGAAAACAGGTAAAATGCAAAAAAAAATTTATTTTTTTAAAAAGTCCCCCAAATGACTCCAAATTGATTGTATTAGGCTAAAACACCAATTCAGCAAGTTTTAGATGGCTAATAGTCGAATTTGAATTCTTAAAGGGACAGTACATGATAAACTTAAAAATTCGAATTTCGTTTTTTTTTTTTTAAAATTCGAATTGAATTTGGACTATTCCCTAGTCAAATTACACTAAAATAAACTCGAAACTAATTTAAAAATACAAATTTTCCATTTGTCTCTTAATAAATCTGCCCTTATGTGTTCTCTCCATGTAATTGTCCCGGCATTAGGGACTAGATTAACCAAATCTTAACGAAAAAAAATGGGGGCCATTCTTTCCAGGGATTTAGTTGTGGCTTAGGTTAAAACAATAATGGCATGAAACAGAGTTTTTTTCGTATGTATCTTTAGCCACATTTCAATTGCAAGTGCCACAGGCAAGGATTGCTGGACCACAGTCTACATTTATGGTTGATTGTTTGTTATGTATTACAGTGCTCTGCCCATAACCATCCCTTAACCTTTAAGTTAACTTTAAGAATGGCCTTCCTTTTTAATTTTTTTATAGTTTTTGAATGGTTTGCCTTCTGACTCTTTCCAGCTCTCAAATGGGGAGGGGGGGGTCGCTGACTCCATCTAAAAAACAAATGCTCTGCAAGGCTTCAAATGCATTGTTTGGCCCACTTCAACCCTGATTGTTATTGTTACTTTATATTACTCGTCTTTCTATTCAGGCCTCTCCTATTTATATTCCAGTCTCTTATTCAAATCGGCGCATGGTTGCTAGTGTAATCTGGACCCTAGCAACCAGACTGCTGAAATTGCAAACAGGAGAGCTGCTGAATAAAAAAAGCTAAATAACTCAAGAACCACAAATAATAAAAAATTAAAACCAATTGCAAACTGTCTCAGAATATCACTCTCTGTAGCAGTGATCCCCAACCAGTAGCTCGTGAGTAACATGTTTCTCTCCAACCCCTTGTATGTTGCTCTCAGTGGCCTCAAAGCAGGAGCTTATTTTTGAATTCCAGGCTTCGAAGAAAGTTTTAATTGCATAAAAAACAAGTATACTGGCAAGTAAAGTCTCCTGTAGGCTGCCAGTCCAATTAGGGGCTACCAAATGATCAATCAAAGCCCTTATTTGACACCCCAATGGAGTTTTTCATGTTTGTGTTGCTCTCCAACTCTTTTTGAATGTGGCTCACAGGTAAAAAAGGTTGGGAACCCCTGCTCTACAGCATACTAAAAGTTAATTTAAAGGTGAACAACCCCTTTAAAGAGCTTCATTTCTAAAAGGCTTACGAGTGATCTAAGAAACGTGAATTTCCTTTCAAGACACTGAGCGTCCCCATGCCTCCTGCATCTGAATGCGCAGCCCAACTTCCAGCTACAAATGCAGGAAAGAGCAAACGCAGACTTTATGTTCTGGAGCATTGTTGCCTCCTATTGCGGGTGCCACCCTGATCTTTTCTAAAAGTATGGAGGAACATGAAAAGATCAAATGAAAGAGAGATCAGAGAGTGTTAAACGGGCAGACAAACAAGCGTGTTCTAAAGGACGAGACATCACCATCAATTAAATTCAGTTGAACCTCCTGCCTTCCATTCCTTATACAGTCTGATATGATCTGTCTCTATCTATACTACAGTCTATATATATATACAGTATATATCTATATCTATCGCAGGTGGACCCACAAAATCTTCTAAAAAAGTACAATTTAATTATACACTGGCAAAGTATCAACTGCAGGTGCCCAAGTCTGCCCAAAACCACCCACCCCTCGGTGCCCACTGCCACCTACAACTCCCTGCCCCCTCATTTTCTGCCATTTAATTTTTTTTATTATTTGTGGTTTTTGAGTTTTTTAGCTTTTTATTCAGCAGCTCTCCAGTTTGCACCGTCAGTAATCTGCTTGCTAATGTTCAAGTTACTCCCATGTGAAACCTGGAAAGAGTCAGAAGAAAAAGGCAATTTTTTTTATTGATTTTTTAAAAACTAAAAAAATAAATAATGAAGACCAATTGAAAAGTGACTTAGAACTGGCCATTCTATGACATACTAAAAAGTACCTCTCCCTAGGGATGGGTGAATTTGACCCGTTTCGTCAAAAATTCACTGCCGGCAAAAATGTCACGACGCCCATTAAAGTCTATGGGCATCCAAAAATGTTGACGTGCGGCGATTTTTTTTTTTTGAAGCACGTCTTTTTTTTTTTTTGACGCACAACACCATACAAGTCTATGGGCGTCATTTCCGCAGCGAAATAAGGCAAAAAAAATCCCAGCTTCTCCCAATAGGTTTAGCCATGTGACCAACATGGCCACCTCCAGGTGTAGGGCTGCATGGTGCTTTCTAAAATTAATTTCTGCACAAAAGAGTAACGTTTCCACCCACTAAAGTGTGGACTACATGCTGATTGGTTGCCATGAGTAACTAGACCCTGTAGAAACATTGAGTCAAAAAAATACTTGCTGCCAATTTCCTTAAAGGGGTGGTCCAATTCTAAGCAGCTTTTCAGTTGGTCTTCATTATGTTTTTTATAGTTTTTGAATGATTTGCTTTTTTCTTCAGACCTTTTCAGCTTTTAATAGGGGATTGCTAAATCCATCTAAAAAAACACAGACCCACCCCGGTTCATATATTTTAACCAAACCAATGCAAGGTTACTAGGGTAATTTGGACCCTAGCAACCAGATTGCTGAAATTGCAAACTGGAAAGCTGCTGAATAAAAAAAGCTAAATAACGCAAACCACAAATAATAGTAAAATAAAACCATTGTAACACAAATGAGAAGAATCCCTTTTAAAGAAAGAAAGATGGCAGAAACAGTAAAGCTGAAGCCCTTTTTTGTAAAGAATAAATGGCACCCCTGTATACTAAAAGAAAGAAAATGTCAAGATATAAAGGTCTTTATCTGTAAGCAGAGAGCTGTATGTGCTCTCAGTGACCCTTTGTGCTTATGATTCATTTACATTCTGATCATAATGTTCCCATATTCCCCCGAGGTGTTGCACCCTGAGCTGTGTGACATGAAATGCTGAATTTGGGAGGGTTGGCCTATATCATTTTTGCAATAAAACATGCGCGTGTTCATTGTTATATTGTGAGTCAAAACCGGGCTGGTTCCATAGACTCAGAAATGTACTTAGAATGAGCCTTCAGTAAATGAGCCCCAAAATGTATATTTGATACATAATGGATAATAGGCCCGCTCGCACATAATGGCCTTCAAGTCGGGATGCCTGGTGCTCGGTGTTGGAGGGATCGGCACCCTCCCAATTAGTCACATAGAAAAATACACCGGCACTCACGGCAAATTCAAGCAGGGAGGACCCCTTGCGTGTTTATTCACAGGAATGCAACGTTCCCAGTGTATTTTTCTATTTGATACATAATCCATAAACAACCTGTGACCTATATACAGACTGTATCTGCTGCGGGGATCCATGGGGGGAGAAGAGGTGGTCAGGGTCAGACTGGGGGGCCCGGGGCTGCTATCCCAGGGCCCCCTTCCGCCCCCCTGTGCTGCACCGGTGCGGCGCCTATGTACGTGTGTTCCATGTGTGCGCATATACGCGAATGTGCACAATGTTTTTTTGAATTAAGAAGCTAATGTGGGTGCGGAACTGGGTCAGCGGGGCCCACCGGATTTTTTCCCGGTGTCCCGCTGGCCCAGTCCGACCCTGGAGGTGGTTCATTTACAAGGTGCCCCTTCTAATGATGTGTGGATCTGGTTTTACCAGACCCCCACCCGACCCCCCTCAACCCGTATCCGCCCGACTTCCGGCTTCCCTTTATAGACCCATGGGTGCAGCTATAAAGCCGGAAGTCAGAGGCCGGCAGTGTAAGGTGGGGGGCGGGGAGAGCAGAAGGAAGAGCTTGACCCGGACCGCCCGTCACCTGCAAAGGGGGTGCGAAGTCGGGCCAAACCTGACCGGTGTGTGAGTCCTATGGATACCGGGCCGGCCCGCACATCACTAACCCCTTCATTGCTAGGTCCATGAAAGTGAACATTTACCAAGGTGCCTTATATCATGAGGGTCCCCAAAGGGAAATAATGGGCTTCCTGAGGGCTGTCCTACCCTAGGGTTCAGTATAACAGTCTCTGAGGATCCCAGTGACAAGTAGGACCAACTGCAAAGGCAGCGTCTGACTGGGGGGGGGGTCTAGGCTGCCACAGGGAAACGCACTATCCCCCCCACTGGCCCCCGACCCCTCCTCTGCCACCCCCACCTAAAATCCACCTGTCCCCCTTCAGCCCCCCTGCCAGCTGACACCCCAGTCCAATACTGCATTGCAGGTAAGGTTGCCACCTTTTCAGCCCGTTGTATCCAGGCAGGGGGCGGGGTTGTGATGCGTCAGAGGCGGGATGGGGATGTAGAGTAGGTGGGGCAGTGACATCAGGGGCGGGGCTATGACACGATGGCTGCCAATGGGCTGGAATTATAGGAAATCCTGCCCAGTTTTCCTAATTTGGAAATTAGGCCGGACAGGCAGAATATCTTCAAAAAAACATAATTGCAGGGGGTCAGTACCACAGTGCCCTGCTGGTATAGGTGGTAAGGGGGTCTTGATACCCATAGTTACACCCCCAACAAAATTCATGAGCGGTGACACTGACCTCCCAGCAAGTGCCAATTGCGATCACTTATGACATCACTAAGTTTCATTTATAACAATATATGCTACAGTTTATTAAAGGGGTTGTTCACCTTTGAGTTAACTTTAGTATGATGTAGAGATTGATATTCTGAGACAATTTGCAATTACTTTTCATTCTTTATTATTAGTGGTTTTTGGGTTTATTTAGCTTTTTATTTGGCAGCTCTCCGGTTTGCAATGTAAGTAGTCTGGTTGCTAGGGTCCAAGTTACCTTAGCAACCATGCACTGATTTGAATAAGAGACTGAAATATGAATAGGAGATACCTGAATAGAAAGATGAGTAATAACAAGCAACCTTACAGCCCATTTGTTTTTAGATGGGGTCAGTGACCCCCATTTACAAGCTGGAAAGAATCCGAAGGGAAATAATTCAAAAACTATAAAAAAAAGAAGACCAATTGAAGGATTACTTGCAATAAGCCATGCTATACCACACTAAATGTTAACTGTAAAGGTGGCCATAGACACACAGATAATATCGTACGAAACTAATTTTCGTCCGATATTCGGTGCGTGTATGGTGGAAAAAGAGCTGACCGATATCGGCAGAAGACTTGGATATCGGTTGGCTTGTTGATCGGGCTGGACGGAAAATTTTGATCGGGTGCCTTTGAAGGGACTCAAACATCGGCCATTGTTAGTGCTGAATCGTCAGATACAGGTAGAATTCTATTGTTTCTTCCCGTATATCTACCTGAATTTCTGACGATTCAGCTCTACACGTGTGTATTGAAACGAACGATCTTTCTTGGAAAGATCTTTTCCAAGAAAGATCGTAATTGTTACGTCTATGGCCACCTTAAGGTGAACTAAAGGCGTGTGTATTATAAGAAATCTCTTCCTTGCACTAAACAGATAAAGATTAATTTCATGTGTCGCATGAATAAAGGGAAATCGGCCTTTGGAAGAAACCATTTTAGGTAGGGGTGGGTCACGGATTTAAAACAAAAATAAAAAGTAAGAAAGAGCTTAGTTTTATTTTCCCTCGCTGTTTCCTCACACACAGCCCTCCCTCCCCATCCCATTTCCAGTCGCACAGGCAAAGGTTAATCCACTCCGCACAAGTCTTGGAGGGGCCCCGCCTCCCCTGTGCTCTCCACCAATCAGAGCCCCGCATTCCGTTCCAACCTTGGGATTTGCATATGGCAGCCCGCTGGCCTATGAGAGCGCGTTGTGATGAAACCTGCACCTCGGCTCATTAGCATGAGAAGCATCAGGCTGTGTGAGTGTCGCTGTGTAGTGAGCGGGGGAAGGAATGGCCGCAGTTACATTGTATCCGTAGTGGGAGCCTGGGAGCAGTGAGTGGG
This sequence comes from Xenopus petersii, assembly GCA_038501925.1. Lineage (NCBI taxonomy): Eukaryota > Metazoa > Chordata > Amphibia > Anura > Pipidae > Xenopus > Xenopus petersii. The sequence continues at coordinate 15,188,132 of CM076678.1, forward strand.
ATCCTGTTTGTTCCATTCACAAAGAGAAAGGGGAGAAATAAAGTGCAGAACAAACCCAAAGTTCCGTGCTCTGTCCCTGACCGTGGAAGCTGTTGCTCCCCCCTGGCCGGGCTGATAATGAGCTCTCCCGGGTGTCTCGTTGCTCTGGTCGCCTTAGTGTTCGCTTCTTGCTCAGGTGGAGTCTCCTCGCCCGCTCCTTGCCCGACCCCCTGTGCCTGTGACTTGGACGGAGGGGTGGACTGCTCTGGTAAAGGATTACTGGCCATGCCCGAGGGACTCGGCCTCTTCACCCACTCTCTGTAAGTATGGCAACAAGCTGGCTCCATGCTGTGCTCCTGCTCTACTCACTTCATTTACATTTGTTTTTCCTCAAATTGCCAGTTCTCAGGTGCTGTGAGTTCTGTCATTGGATTTGACTGACAGTTTGGCACATTCACACCTCCCACCTTGGGATATTTTCTCAGCATTTCCAATGGGAACCTGGTTCATCTTTCCGCCGCCTAAATTTGAATGTTACCTTTTATTCTGCAAGTAAAAGTGTGGCATTAGAAGGGCTACAGGCTAAACCCATTGGCTGCTGTAAGGCTAGGGGCACGCTGGGCGATTCGGGGAGATTTAGTCGCCTGACCAATGTCCCCGAAAGCCTTCCCTCTCTCTTGCACTGGCTAAAATGAAAAATCACCTGCGCTGAAGCACATGCAGCGTTTCATTTTGCAAAGTCGCCCGAACTTTCCTCGTGAGGCGACTTTGGGCCAGGCGACTAAATCTCCTGAATCGCCCAGTGTGCCCCTACCCTAAAGGTGGCCATACACGGAGAAATCCGCTCGTTTGGCGATGTGGCCAAACAAGCGGATATCTCTCCGATATGGTGGGCAATATCGGGCTGATCCGATCGTGGGCCCTAGGGCCCAACGATCGGATCCTAACGAATGGTAATGGGGGTCGGATCACGGGACCGCATCAACGAACGGATGCAGCCGCGATCCAACGGGATTTTTTGTCCCATCCGAGCGAGATCTGGCCGACTTTCGGGGAAGCCCGTCGGGAGCCCCATACACAGGCCAATAAGCTACCGACTAGGTCTGTCGGCAGCTTTTATTGGCCCGTGTATGGCCACCTTAAGCGTGTTGGGATCTCTCTTAAAACATCACCTTCCCCTTCTAAAAAGTTCTGCAGAACCTCTGTCCTTCCTGTTGCGACTACCTGCAACAAGTAGCTTGTGTGCAGTTCTCCTGCAAGTAGATAACCGTCAGCCCCCCTTTGTTACGGCTCCATGTGGCGTAAAGTCCAGGTAGATGATACATTTCCCTTCTGCGTTGGCAGATTTGCAAGGGCCGATTGTTAACCTGAAGCTGTGGTGTCTCTGGATAGAAATATCTAGCGCAGGCATGGTCGCTAGTTAGAAACACAGGAAAACTATGTTTCAGTTGCTTAGGAAACTCGCACACACGTGTGCCAAATGTGAATGTGTTTGTAGAACAGAAGTTGTCTTTGGAAATAAGTGTTTATCGGCTGCAACTGTCAACTGCATCGCTAAGTGGCAGCCATTCCGATCATAAGTTGGATAGTGATGGGGCTACTGCATTTCCCCCTGCAGTTCTGCTGCACTCGCAACCCTTATTGTGTGCCAGGGCCTCCATGTTTTTATAATTGGTGTTCCTTTGACCTCTGCTGTCACAGACATTTTCCTGCTATCTACTGACATGTATGGGGTCACCACCTGATGACCTCCTGCAAAACCCATTCTGCCCGTTCTAGGAGAAAAAGTTGTTTTTGTTGTGGCTCCAGTGCCCTGGAATCGCCCTATATTTCTATGTGGCGTTATTAATGAGCCATGGAACAGAGCAGAGATAAACAGGACTGTGATTTTTAGGAAAGACGAGGCTTTGGGGTTTTATGAGATCTTCAAGAGGACGTTGTGTATCTGAGGTCTCATTAGGCACAATTTTAGGAAATGAAAGTGACACCCACCACCCAAAGCTTGATGAAGCCCAAAAAGAGTTTGTGGTGAGCCCCAGCAACTTCTGTTTACACTGTTTACTGTTTTAAGGTACTGAGATGATTGACAGAAGACCCAGCCAATGTCCATGGCCTTCATGCGTTATTCTAGGAATTAAGTTAATTTTTAAAGCTTATAGGTATTTATTTTGTATTTGGGCCAAAGTCCAAGCTGCCTCCTTCTGGCGGCTGGTAAGCTGCAATTCAAAGCATGATGGGGCTGTAAGAGGTTGATGGGAGTTGTAGTAAAACGAGCCATGGTTTCTCTTTCAGCCAAGGGAGCATTGATTGAATCCTGATATGAGGTCCTTGTGTTTATCCTTGGACCCAATGTAGGAGGCTGGTGTAACCTGGAGTTACACCACTTTAGACTTTCTGTCCTCTGTTGGTGGAAAACAGAACCACGAGTTAAGAAAATTGTGTGAGACACATTATTGCTGCTCATCACTCCATGACCGGCTGCTCCTCAGAACACACACATTATTATTGTAATCTTTCTCCAATTACCCTCTGTGACCCTCTCTCTCCTGCAGGGATTGTCTCCTGCCTCCCGAGAACCTGCTGATTGGCTTAGTACAAAAAAAGTCTGAGTGTGTGTGTGTGCAGGTTCTTCAGTCTACGAAAGTCACCAAAGGGCAACTATATGTAACGACTGCACAACTAGGAATTGTGAGGGCCTTACTGGCTCAGTATTCCATTCATGGCCCTTTATATTTCTAATAAAGAGCTTTGCAGTGTAGAAAGTCTTGTCTACAGAAATGTCTCCATGAAGGAACTTAGGATATATACAATTACATGGGCTTTCTATGGGCAAGCAGTGTTATACAGGACTCTCTGTGGGGAATCAGGGCATATAGGGCCATCTGTGGGCAATTGCAGCATGTGCTGGGCTATCTGTGGGCTAGTGTGGTATGTGCTAGGCTGTCTGTGGGCAACCATGCACCAATGTCCATAAGAGACTGGAATATGAATAGGAGAGGCCTGAGTGAAAAGTTGAGTAATAAAAAGTAGCAATAACTACATTTATAGCCTTACAGAGCTAGATGGGAGTCAGTGACCCCCATTTGAAAGCTGGAAAGAGTCAGAAGAAGAAGGAAAATAATTCAAAGAGAAAATGAAGGTCAATTGAAAAGTTGCTTAGTATTAACCATTCTACTAAGATACTAAAAGTTAACCCCTTGAATCACCTCTTTGACTCCACTTTAACCAAATAATCCGAATTTTTAATTCTTTTTTTAAATTTTTCTCTGTAATTATAAAACAGTAGCTTGATCAAAACTAAGATATAATTAATTTTTATTGGAAGCAACATCAGTTGAGTTTGTTTAATGGATTTTCACGTGGACTTAAAGGGATACTGTCATTGAAAAACATGTTTTTTTTTCAAAACACATCAGTTATGTGACTGGGGGCAGCTGGGAAACTGACAATATGGCTAGCCCCATGTCAGATTTCAAAATTGAATATAAAAAAAATCAGTTTGCTCTTTTGAAAAATGGATTTCAGTGCAGAATTCTGCTGGAGCAGCACTATTAACTGATGCGTTTTGAAAAAGTATCCCTTTAAGTCTATGTGAAAATCCTTTAAACATTAAACAATCTCAACTGATGTTGCTTCCAATAAGAATTAATCTTAGTTTTGATCAAATACAAGCTACTGTTTTATTATTACAGAGAAAAATAAAAAATTTAAATTGGGATTATTTGGTTAAAGTGGAGTATATGGGAGATGCCCGTGTATACCTTTTTGGCTTGACATTAAACATGGTATAACCCTTAAGCAAAGACGTGTGCTGGAGTATTTAGTTTGAATTGATTGGTGGAGGTGCCGTCTTCCTATACCCCAAGCACTGTACGGGAAATTGAGAGACCAGGTTGTGCACCTGTTTATCTACGTCTATGGAAGATGGCCATTTCGTAATTCAGAGCTTTCTGGGTAACGGGTTTCTGGATAACAGATCCCATACCTGTAGTCGCAGTACCTGGACTCCTATATACAGCACAGATGCCTGCGCCAGATTCACAACACAGATGTACAAGGCACGATCCGTTTGTTGTGTCCCAGGCCTCCGGCATTCATTGTTGCAGTGGGACAGTGAGTCGGGGCCCCATGTAACCTGAGAATATGTAGGGAAAGCATCACAGAGATCTTTTATTGCAGAATATGTGTGAGATTTGTGCAATAAAATCCTATTGTGAGGCCAGTGACCTTGTGCCTGGGGAATACGTGGAAAGTTACCAATTGCAGACTGGAGTTTTTTTATATGTTCGTTGCAATGTCCCCTTTAATTTCGACTGCTTTTCCCTTCTATAATAAATCTTTTTTGGTTTTATATTTTTAAGATTTTAAGAAATCAAATCTGGGTTCTGTTCCCCTAGTTCCAGATGGGATAGGAAGCCTGTAGTTGTAATGACTATGTGGTTTTACACTTTCCCTTTATTACGGTGAGGCATGGAGTGTGACCTTTATAATGTGAGTTCAGGCTTTATTACGGTAAATATAAACCACGGGCTGCCATTATTTTCTTTGTGCAAGAATGTTATTTTTTTTAAATGTGAAACTGTCGTTAAAATGGTTCCATTCGGGCCTGATAACGTTACTATACTGTTTAATGTGTGTATATTATAGCATTTATATGTATATTTTGTGTTTAATGTAGGTTTTCTGCTTGCAAGGAGAAGCACACTTAGGGGCAGATTTATCAAGGGTCGAATTTCGAGGGTTAAAAAACCCTCAAATTCGACCCTCGAAGTAAAAATCCTTCGAATTCGAATATCGAATTGGAAGGATAAAAATCCTTCGACTTCGAATATCGAATTCGAAGGATTAGTGCATCATTTGATCGAATAAAAAACGTTCTATCAAACGATTATATCGTTTGAGTCGAATGATTTTAATGGATCGATCGAAGGATTTTTATTCGATCAAAAAAATCGTAGAAAAGTGCTGGGGAAGGTCCCCATAGGCTAACATTGTACCTCAGTATGTTTAAAGTGGCGAAGTATGAAGTCAAAGTATTTTTTTAAAGAGACAGTACTTTGATTATCGAATGGTCGAACGATTTTTACTTCGAATCGTTCAAATCATTCGATTCGATCGAATATGACCAATTCGATGGTCGAAGTACACAAAAAAAAAATTATATTTACATTCGAATTCTTCACTCGAGCTTAGTAAATCTGCCCCTTACTGTTAGGGGCCAATTTATCAAGGGTTGAAGTGAATTTTTAAATTTGAAATGTGAATTTCAAATTAAAATTTTCACGTTTTTTTTTATGGCCAAAACTGTGAAATTCGACTAGGGAGTTTTTTTTTTTTAAATTCGAATTAGATTTTTTGAGATTTATCATACACTGGCCCTTTAAGAACACAAATTCGACTATTCGACACCTTAAACCTTCCGAATTGCTGTTTTAGCCTATGGAAGACGTCCTGGGATCAATTTGGAGTTGTTTGCAGCCTTCCTGAAATTCTAAGTTTTTTTTTTTTCGGAGGAAAAAACTCGAATCCAATTTGATTCAAATTTGATATGAATTTTCAGGTTGATCCTATTCACCCGAGTTTGCCAAATTCGAAAAAAAAATGTTATTATTAAAAAAAAAAAAAAACTCATACTAAACATTTAACGATAAAAAAAAAAAAATTGCAATTGGTTGAATTTCGAGTTTATGGGAGTTTTAAATAACTCCCATGAACTCAGAATTTCGACTCTTGATAAATCTGCCCCTTAGTCTTGTGGCTTCCTTTGTATTATCTGGTTGCCATGGGTTAAATCCCTTAGCAACCAGGGAGAAGCCGAGAAGTCAGTATAGAAGGTGAATAGTAGAGGGTCTGTACAGAAAAATAAGCAGCAAAAAAAAAAAACAAGAATAACAGTTGAAGCCTTCCAGTGCATTTTATGTGTAGTTGCTGGGGTCAGTGACCCCTGTCTGGATTCAGACAGAATAGGAAGGCTAATAATAAAATAAAATAAATTCAAAATAGATGAAAACCAAATGAAAAGGTGCTTAGACTAAGTCCATCTGTATCATACTAAAAGTGCACTAGTAAAGGGTCTTCTGCACAGGCTCCAAAAGTTATATACCAAGTGGGACAATTTGCTTCACCTTTAACTAGATATTTTAGTGTTGGAACTACCATACTACTCACTTAGGCTGGGACACTGTCCATAAACACTCACTTCAAAAGCAGCATCTCTATCCCCAGTAGACGTGTGCGATGTGTTGTCTATAAAGCATATATTTGCAGTGGCAGGCAGTATGGCAGCTCCCATTCATACATGTGATAAACTGCCATTCAGTAAAGGAGGAATGCTATTCTAAGTGCATTTGTATAAGTGATAAATGGTCTGTAGAGGCCCTGTTGTTGCACGCATTATTCTCGCATTATTCTCGCATTATTCTCGCATTATTCTCGCATTATTCTCGCTTAGAACTAATCACGTCTCCTAAAAGCAAACAGGAGCGTGCAGGTGTGCAAAGTGTTTACTCACGCATACTTCGGGGGGGGGGGTGTCACACCTGCTCATGCACTGCTTAAGGGTAGGACTACATGAACGATCCGGCGCGCTGCAACAAAACGACTGCAACAAGTCTCATACGACAGAGTTGATCCGACGTAACACGACTGTCGGATGCAGATGCTGCGTCTGCATCCAACAGTCGTTTCGCTTCGGATCAACGCTGTGACACCAAGTGACAATTCCATTTCTTGCCTTATTTCTGTTGCATGCTGCTTGTCACTGGATTGCGCCAAAATCGTTTCTGTAGTCCTATCCTAAGGGCCGAGACGCATGCTCTGATTCGAGGAGATTGTCACCCGGTGATGAATCGCCTCTTCTTCAGGGCGACTAATCTCCCTGAACTGCGGGGTGGCACTTGGAAAGCTTAGTTATTCCGAAGTCGTCAGAACTTCGGGCGACTTTCGGAAAACAAAGTGCACTGATTGACATCCTAGCGGCAATTTACATTCTAGCTGGTGGGAGGCAGTTTGGGGAGATTTTTCGGCCCGCCAAAGAAGAGGAGATTTGTCGCTGGGCGACTAAATCTCCCCGAATCTGAGCGTGTGTCTCTGCCCTAATTGTGGCTCATGCTCAGATGCACCCTGTTAGCCAGTGGGTGCTATTCCGCAAAAGCTAGGTTGCAGTTGCACAGTGCTTTGTTATATGCCCATCTTGTTTGTATGTACAGGTATGGGCAGGGGCGTAACTACAGAGGAAGCAGACCCTGCGGCTGCAGGGGGGGCCCAGAAGGTATAGGGCCCCAATGAGGCCCGAATTAATGAGCATTTTAAATTTATACTGGTAATACAGGACAACCTCTAGATATGTTTGGGCCCCTAAAATGTATTTGCTGTGGGACCCAGTAACATCTGTTTACAACTCTGAGTATGGGATCTTTTATCCAGAATGCTCAGGACCTGGTGTTTTGAGGGTAAAGGATCTTTCTGTAATTTGGGTCTTCATACCTTAAGTCTACTAGAAAATCATGAAAGCATTAAATAAACCCAATAGGCTGGTTTTGCTTCCAATAAGGATTAATTATATTTTAGTTGGGATCAAGTACAAACTACAGTTTTATTAGTACAGGTATGGGACCTGTTAACCAGAATGCTCGGGACCTGGGGTTTTCTGGATAATGGATCTTTCCGTAATTTGGGTCTTCATGCGTTATGTCTACTAGAAATTCATTTAAACATTAAATAAACCCAACAGGCTGGTTTTGCTTCCAATAAGGATTAATTATATTTTAGTTGGGATCAAGTACAAGTTACTGTTTTATTATTACACAGAAAAGGGAAATCATTTTTAAAAATTTGGATTATTTGGCTAAAATGGAGTCTATGGGAGGCAGCCATTCGGAGCTTTCTGGATGTCTGGTTTCCGGATAAGGGATCCTATACCTGTACTAAGAAAAAGGAGATTGTTTGTTTTAAAATGTGGATTGATCCCATAGCTGTATAAGAAATGAGAATTATTTTTTTAAGTATGGAGATTCATGTTTATGGAAAGGCCCCTTATCTGGAAAATCCCAGGTCCCGAGCATTCTGGATGACAGTTCCCATACCTGCATATAATCTCTGTATAATACAGGTATGGGACCTGTTATCCAAAATGCTTGGGACCTGGGGTTTTCTGGATAACGGATCTTTCCGTAATTTGGGTCTTCATGCCTTAAGTCTACTAGAAATTAATTTAAACATTAAATAAACCCAATAGGCTGGTTTTGCTTCCAATAAGGATTAATTATATCTTAGTTGGGATCAAGAACAAGCTACTGTTTTATTATGAAAGAGAAAAAGGAAATCATTTTTAAAAATTTGGATTATTTGGCTAAAATTGAGTCTATGGGAGGCAGCCATTTTGTAATTCGGAGCTTTCTGGATGTCTGGTTTCCGGATAAGGGATCCTATACCTGTACTAAGAAAAAGGAGATTGTTTGTTTTAAAATGTGGATTGATCCCATAGCTGTATAAGAAATGAGATATGGCTGCACATTAATGTGCTAAAGCGCAGTTTCATTTCCTCGCTGTGCAGACTCTTTGGGTCTCTCGGTGGGACATAGAAGGTTCCTACAGAGTGAAATTTGCACAACTCGGTGTATATTGTGCCGTTTGCAGGGACACGGCTGATGAAAATTTGTAGCCGAGGAATTTGAAAGTAAACAAACAAGCAGAGACATGCATGGGTATTAGCACTGCTCCGTGTGATAGCGACTGACTGGTGCTTAATATGGGGGAGATCACAATGTTGTCAGGTCTGTTTGTAGTGGGCCAAGGGCATACAATAGTTTCTTAGACTTTTTTTTTCTGATTTTTATGAAATACAGGTTTTAGCATTCCCTGATGCCATTGGCCCTGCTGCCACCACTACAAACAGACCTGACTCCCCCATGTGATCTCCCCCATATTAAAGGAGAACTAAAGCCTAACTAAAGAAGTAGGTAGACATGTTGTACATTATATTTTGGACTTCTGTACCAGCCCAAGGCAATCACAGCCCTTTAGTAGTAAAGATCTGTGTCTCCAAAGATGCCCCAGTAGCTCCCCATCTTCTTTTCTGCTGATTCACTGCACATGCTCTGTGCTGCTGTCACTTACTGAGCTTAGGGACCCACTCACAATATACAGTACACATAGAATAGAAATGTCACAATATAAGGCTGATTAGTAATTAATACAGATAATTACTACATGGCAGCACAGAAACCAGTGCAATTAGCATCAGAATTGAATAAATCAGCAAACCTGTAGCATCAGCTTATATTACAGGGGAAGCTCATTTTCTGCTGGATAATTAGCGACGAGCCCTAAGCTTAGCTTCTCAACAGCTGCTCAGAGCCCACTGAGCATGTAAGTGACACTTTCCAAGATGGTGACCCCCTGTGACAAGTTTGAAGTCCTGGATCATTGCTGCTATTGACAAGCTGAAACTTTAGGCTGGTGCAATAAGGCCACTTTATAAAATATGGTATTTTTAGCCATATTCATTTTTCAGGTTTAGTTCTCCTTTAAGCACCATATTAAGCATATGAATTAGGTACAGTGGCCAAATATGGAGGTGCCAGCTGTTCAGCCCTTTCGGTACAGGGACATCCTTGATGTTGTTGGAGGGGAGTAGGGTCTGGGCAGTGGTCCTATTGTCAACGTATAGTTTTTATTTTCTTCTAAGTTAAATTTCTAGTTCTCGTGATCTGGTCCCTTTACAATATTTGCCGAACCAATAGCCTGTAGTGAAGTTGCGGTGTCTCTATGGGGCCGAGATTGACATCTGCTTCAGAAGTGCCAAAGTTTAACACACGGCAGTGCAAGTTTGTGGGAGGCTGTGAATATCGCTTTATGCCTACAAAATTCCACCCCAAGCACATTGCCCATTACCTCCTCACTGTAGTCCACCATTTATTGGAGATGTAGTGAAATCTGTGGGAAAGTAGACATCTCTCCCCTTTATCTATGTTACACCCAATCTCAATGGCCTGCCTTCGAGTTTCCCACTGCCAAGTTTACAACTGGCCATTTGGTGTAACTTCCACTTCTTATTAAATGAATGGGCTTGGGAAAGAAAGATCTTGGGGAAACAGCTTGTTAGAAAAATTGCTTCTGGAAAAGCCATTTAACTGAACACGTTTCCAAGGGCCTGTTAAATTTTTGGGGTCATGCCAAGAAGGAGCCCTAAAATGTATTAAAGTGACAATATGTTGTCCTTAGTACAGAGGAATGTTTGTTCTGGCTAGTTTTATTATCTCTCACTCTGCAGGCTATTAGAATACAAGGTTGTCCTGTGTTTGCACCCTAGGCTGGTAAAAGTGCCCATACTTGGGGACAACAGTAACTGCCAGCTGGACCCCTCTTGACGGATTCAGTAGCCTTTAAGCCTATGCATAGGGTCAAACCAGTGTCCTGTCTGACTAGTTATCAGGCTGGGGATTGGCCAGATATTTATAGGACAAGTTTTAAAATGCCATGATGAAGCAATGGCATCATGTAGTTGATTGGTGCCCTACTATTATGATCCAAGTGTTGGCCGTGAGGCTTAAGAAGCCTAAGATAATGAGGTGGCCATACATGGGCAGATTTGCTTGTTTAGAGAGGTTGCCAGACGAGCGGACCTTGCACCAATATGCCCACGTTGATTGGGAGATATTGAGCTGATTGGAACGCAGGTGGTGGGATCGAGGACAGCATCAACAAATGGATACAGTCCTCGATTCGACAGGAATTTTAAGCCTGCCCGATTGACCTCTAGTGGAAGCCCATTGGAGGTCCCAATATACTTTTCAATAAGCTGCTGGCAAAGTCTCACCCATGTAGGGCCACCTTATGACATACGGAACATTCTCATGTCTCAGGACCTGAGTCATGCCTAGGGTTGCCACCTTTTAAAAAAAAAAAAAAAAAAAATTACCGGCCAGTGGTGGGGGCGGGCCATGATTCCAAAAGGGGTGGAGCCTGCAATGTGTGACACAAAAGGGGCGGGGCCATGGGGTAGTGCCAAAGGGGGACGGGGCTACATCGCCCGAAGCCAAGAAAATGTACGTTTTCACGGACGGGGCAAGGGCTTTTCTAAATGCTATTACAAATTACCGGCGGCTACATTGCCGGTAAATTTGTAATACCGGCCCTGGCAAGTGTTTTACCGGCTAGGCCAGTAAAATACCAGCGGGGTGGGAACCCTAGTCATGCCCCAAAGATACATCTCTGGTGGGTCTCCATCATTAGCACCTTCTACAATAGACAATAGTAAGTTAGATGTGCACCTTAATTAAGTCTATTCCACATTTGGGTCAGGATACTAATTGATCTGGGTTCCTTGGGACCTCACTAGAACATCACCAGTTCTCTTTCACCCCTGGGACACCATAGTTGTCAGTGGGGCAATCTCAGCTCAAGTCAGCCTTGTACTTAAACAAGCAAGGTGTATTGGCCCTTTAAAATACATTTTATTTATGAGCCCAGAGCATTGCTCCAAGCAATTTAACTTCCATTAAACATGCCCTTTATTATTGACATTTCCATTTACTTTTGCACATATCAGTCAACTTGAACGTTCAAAACTGTTTGCACAAATTTTTTTTTTTGACATCTTATTTTTTGCTCCATTGGCTCCTGTTTGCTTTTGTTTTCTCACATTTTTCAGAATTGGCTACATTGCTGGGAACAATAGAGTGTTGGTATTCAGGCTCTGAAGAAAATTATTGGCATTCCGAAAAACGGGGCCTTTATGAAGAAAGGTCAACCATAGAGCCTGCATTGCTTTTATTGATTAGTTGGGTAGATATACGTATGCCTCCCCCATGTGATTAAAAAGATCCCAGATAAGAGTAACATAAGGGAGATAAGATGGGGTTCTGAAAACTGATCCAGGCTTCTAGCTCTCTTATATGATTTAGGGCTATTCCACACGGGGAGATAGCCACGCGTTTGCGGTCGCGGCGTCAAAGCGCCGCGACAGTCGCCGCGACCGGCGCAGGCGACAGTTTTGTATGGGCGCCTATGTAAAAACGCCTGTGCTAACCACACGAGGCGATGCGCTTTTCAACAGTCGCCTGAAAAAGCCTGGCGAGGCATTTTCAGGCGACTGTTGAAAAGCGCATCGCCTCGTGTGGTTAGCACAGGCGTTTTTACATAGGCGCCCATACAAAACTGTCGCCTGCGCCGGTCGCGGCGCTTTGACGCCGCGACCGCAAACGCGTGGCTATCTCCCCGTGTGGACTAGCCCTTAGGCTACAGGAGCACAGGAGAATTCAGCCCAATCTACTACAGGTACCTGTTATCCAGAATGCTCGGGACCTGGGGTTTTCCGGATAACGGATCTTTCCGTAATTTGAGTCTTCATGCCTTAAGTCTACTAGAAATTCATTTAAACATGAAATAAACCCAATAGGCTGGTTTTGCTTCCAATAAGGATTAATTATATCTTAGTTGGGTTCAAGTAAAAGCTACTGTTTTATTATTACAGAGAAAAAGGAAATCATTGTTAAAAATTTGGATTATTTGGATAAAATGGAGTCTATGGGAGACAGCCATTCCGTAATTCGGAGCTTTCTGGATATCGGGTTTCTGGGTAAGGGATCCTATACCTGTACTAGGTCAACATGCCCACCACCAAATGCCATTAAATTGGATCAGGTTTTCGCTTCTGAGCAAACACATTAGAAACATTTCTAACAGATCTGAATTGTATAAGGGGCCCCATGCTGAAAGATGCCAAATTTGAGAATAGGTCGATAAAGCTCTTGACTGCCTGAATACTGGGTAATATAACAGTATGGACTTAGCTAGATGTGAATCTGCTTTAACAATTAAGAAGGTCTTATCTGCCTTGCAGCGTTGGAGTCCTGGGTTTGATTCTGGCCTGGGCACTATCTACAAGGGGGTTTCCTCCAGGTACGCTTGGAGGAAACTGGCAGTTTAATGAGTGTCTGATAAAATCAGCCCTTCTGTGTGACATGAATGTGATAGATTGTAAGCTCCACTGGGGCAGGGACTGGTTGTGAATGATGTATGACCTCTGTAAAGCAATGTGTCGGCACAATATATATGCCAGGAAATAAATAATGGCGGGTGGAATAAATATCTATCATTTATCTATACATATTTTATTTTTTAAAGAAAAATATATTTATTATATGTTTTTATTATTTATATATATATATATATATATATATATATATATATATATATATATATATATATATATATATATATATATATATATATATATATATATATATATATATATATATATATATATATATATATATATATATATATATATCAAGGGAAACTTGTGCTCACCACTAGTTTTTAAAATCATTAGACGGGGGTGCAATGAGGGTGTGACCACAAAATACATATAACCAAATATAAGATTCCTCTGCACTCAAGGGTTGAGTGCAGAGGAATATATATATATATATATATATATATATATATATATATATATATACAAAAAAGCAATGAATATCTAGTAAATTATATCCTTGTAAACATTGACTAGTGATGTCATCAGTTATAAACGGTGAGAAGTGTGATTCTGTCACATGACTATAATAAATAAAGTACCGATTGTTGGAAAATATGAGGATGTTAGTAGTAACCTCTGAGTTCCATGACCTGTATTAAAGTACTCGGCCTTGTGCTTTAACTGGAACTATGGATCTCCTCAGTGACTTATAATATCCTTATATTTTACAATAGGGGGTACTTTATTCACTATATAATTATTTATAATACAAGAGCCATGAATATCCTGTAATATTATATAGTGAATAAAGTACCCCCTCTTGTAAAATATAAGTTACCGAGGAGTTTCATGACCATATAAAAACATGAGGCTGAAGGCCGAGTGTTTTTATACAGGTCATGGAACTCCGAGGTAACTTCTAATATCCTCATATTTTACAACTGGGGGTACTTTATTTAGTATTATACACAAATTTCAGTGAGTCATGTGACAGAAATGACATCAGAACTTACTGTTTATAACTGATGACATCAGAACTCACCGTTTATAAGGATATAATTTACAAGATATTCATGGCTTTTGTGTATTATAATAATACACAAAAGCCATGAATATCTTGTAAATTATATCCTTATAAACGGTGAGTTCTGATGTCATCAGTTACACAAAAGCCATGAATATCTTGTAAATTATATCCTTATAAACGGTGAGTTCTGATGTCATCAGTTATAAACGGTGAGTTCTGATGTCATGAGTTATAAAAGGTGAGATCTGATGTCATCGGTTATAAACAGTAGGTTCTGATATCATCCGCTATAAACGGTGAGTAGTGATTTCATTTCTGTACGACTCACTGAAACTTGTGTATTATAATAAATAAAGTTGCAAAATATGATTGTGGGTTATGATATATGGTTATTAGAAGTTACCCCGGAGTTGCATGACCTCAGCCTTCAGCCTCATGCGTTTATATGGTCATGGAATGCCTTATATTTTACAAGAGGTACTTTATTCACTATATAATTACTACTGCTAGTAAAGCCTGCTAAATAGCCAACCTACAGCAATATAGAAATGCCGACGGGTCCTCGCTGGGGCACCCTGCATCCGATTGAGCCCCATCTGCTGACAAGTCTCACATGTAGACAGCGGTGGAGGTTTCCATGCAGAGCTCAGAGGCTCCGTTTGCACCACAAATAACTGAGAAGCCATTCAGGATTCCATTGTTCCCTGGTGACAATCAGAGGTCACATGTCATTCATTGCTGTCCTCACCCTCGCTGGGTTGAACAATAAAACAGACCCGCTGCTCCAAGAGACAGCACTGACTGATGTGTACAAGCAAAACTGAAAGAATTAAAGTAGTCATATCAGATTTAGTTATAAAAAATTTAAAGGAGATATAAACCACAAAAAATAAAATTTTGCCTAAAAGAAAATCTAATTTGAAGCAACTTCCCATTTTACAGTGAATAACTAAAACATATTATCATAGATAATTACAACAAAACCAATTCTGCTGCCCCAAATGTCTTTACTCCTACTCTGTGCCCCTCCCGGCTGTATTCTGAATGGCGAGTGCTCAGCCGCATGAAACGCGCGGGATTTGGATACATTGTTACAGTTTTCATTCAGTTGAGAGGATGCTATTTGCAGGGTTTTTCTCTTCATTAGCATCTCAGTTACACATGAATGGGCCGAGCGAGTAACCCAGCAGGAGGCTTATGTGGTGCTGGATTGAGTAGGCATGTTGTTAACAGAGAGAACATATGGGATATTTCATTGCCGTCCTGAATAGCAGAGTATTGGGCTCTGGGGGGGGGGGAAGCATACACTATATACATGCGCTCCATACACGAATGCTCCATACATGCACTCACCATAACACGTTCCATACATGCGCTCCATACACGCGCGCTCCATACACGCGCGCTCCATACATACATATGTGTCTGCTTTTTACCGCCATTTACAGGTTTTATTACCCTAAATCTCTGTTTATTTGTAGCCAAACAATTGGACAGATGATTGATTTGCTGGTAGGCTTTAACCCTTTCATCTGAAAGTCCTGCATGTTGCATACTGACATTGATATAAAATGCATGTTAATTCAATTATGTTTTATTCTCTGTTGATAAGTCATCTTTCTTATGCCCTGAGCATTCCTGCACTTTACATGGGAGCTGCACTACCGCCTTCCTCTATCTATCTATCTATCTATCTAAATACACAAAAGCTATGAATATCTTGTAAATTATATCCTTATAAACGGTGACTAGTGATGTAATCAGTTATAAACGGTGAGTAGTGATGTCATTGTTGTCACATGACTCACTGAAACGTGTGTATTATAATAAATAAATTGGCCTCGTGCTTTTATATGGTCGTGAAACTCCTCGGTAACTTATAATATCCTTATATTTTACAAGAGGAGGTACTTTATTCACTATATAATTTCAAGGTTCAAGATGCTTTGACCCAGACCTCACATTAATACAAGACTGACTTAAGAGTGCAAACGTTTGGCTACGTGTGTATATATACACACACACACACACACACACACACACACACACACACACACACACACACACACACACACACACACACACACACACACACACACACACACACACACACACACATATATACATATATATACACATATATATATATATATATATAATGTGTATGTATATATGTATGTATATATATGTATGTATATATATATGTATGTATATGTATGTGTATATATATATATATATATATATATATATATATATATATATATATATATATATATATATATATATATATATATATATATATATATATGGGATCCGTTATCTAGAAACCTATTACCAGAAAGCTCAGAATAATGGAATGGCCATCTCCCATAAACTCCATTTTATCCAACGAATTCAAGTTTTTAAAAATTATTTATTTTTCTCTGTAATAATAAAATAGAAGCGTGTATTTGATCCCAACTAAGATATATAATTAATCCTTATTGGAAGCAAAACCAGCCTATTGGGTTTATTTAATGTTTACATGATTTTCTAGTAGACTTAAGGTAGGAAGATCCACATTACAACAAGATCCGTTATCCATAAAACCCCAGGTCCCGAGCATTCTGAATAACCGGTCCCATACCTGTATATAAGAACCATGGACGAGCACTCCCTAAATGTATATAGCAACTTGCCCGGGCGCTGGTAAATAAAGTGACAGTACCACACTTGTGAAAAAACAAAATGTATTGAATATAATCGCGCCGCAGGGATGTGTGTATTTAGATACAGAGATAAAGAGAAGAAATATTCTGTGAGCACAAAATGACCATGAGATTAATGGCACTTGAGGTGGAATATATAAAGGGGGCAGTTGCACCCCAAATCATTGATTTAATAAAGTGGTTGTTTTCTGTTGCACATTTGTATTGAAACCCCCCTCTGTGTGACTCTGGCTTGTCCCTCTCCATTGTTGCTTTCTCCTGCCTTTTCTCACATGGTATTGACCGAGCTGTTAATATTTCACTGGCCTTGTATTCAGGTGCACTATGGAGAGTTCTCTCTCTCTCAGCACATTGCCTTAAAGAAGCCATCCATACCTGTCTACTACCTACTGTCTATTTTTTTACTCACCCCCCCCCCAATATTCTGCATTAACCACCCTTTCATCCACCCTTTGTCGTGATTGTTTAGGCATACAAACAAGCAGAAGATCTACCTCACTGGGACCAAACATGGAGCAGCTTTACTTTTCTTTTAGTTTATTTCTGAGAAACTTTTCAATTGGCCTTCATTTTTTTCCCTTTTTGAATTATTTGGCTTCTTCTTCTGACTCATTCTAGTTTTCAAATGGGGGTCACTGACCCCATCTACAAAAATAAACCCTGTAAGGGTCAGGGCACACAGGCAGATTCGGGACGACTGATCTCCCCAAACTGCCTTCCTGTCGGCGGCAAGGCTACTTCGGGCGACCTCAGAAAACGAAGCTCCCTGAGTGCCATCCCGCTGGCGATTTACATTTTAGCTGGCGGGAAGACAGGGGAGACCAGGGAGATTAGTCTCCCCGAAGAAGAGGAGATTTGTGGCCGGGTGACTAATCTCCCCGAATCTGCCTGTGTGCCCTGAACCTAAGGCTAAGTCCACACAGGGCGTTTTGGGGAGATTTGGTCGCCTAGCGACTAATCGCCTCGTTTTGTGGTGACCAGTCTCCCCAAACGCTTTCCCTAAATATGCGCCGGCTAAAATAAAAAATGATTAAACTTCGGGCGACTTCGCAAAACTAATCGCCGCGTGTGATTAGCAGCGGCGTTTTTTACATTTTAGCCGGTGCATATTCAGGGAAGGCGTTTGGGAAGATCTCCCCAAAACGCCCTGTGTGGCCTGACCCTAAGGCTTCACATTTTTTTGTTATTGCTTCATTTTATTACTTTTTCTATTCAGCCCCTCTCCTATTCATATTCCAGTTTCTGATTCAACTCCGTTAATGGTTGCCAAGGTAATTCAGACCCTAGCAACCAGAAATTGCAAACTGTAGAGCTGCTGAATAAAAAGCTAAATAACTCAAAAATCACAAATAATAAAAAATGAAACCCAATTGCAAATTGTCTCAGAATATCCCTTTTTACATCATACTAAAAGTTAACAAACCCCTTTAAAACAGTTTCGACACTTTTCACTCATTTTGACGGGGTGTTTTTGTTTTTCTTTACTTTTTGTGCTCCTTTGTATTTTCACTCTCTTTTGCCTTTTTCCCTATCCCCATTCACCTTCCTGACTCGTCACTATAATTCTACATGAGTTACTATGGGGCTTATTGAGAGATTTCCCCCAGTAATTACCTTCCCTGCTCTTTGCACCATTTAGTTTGTTTGGAGTAACATTATAATCTTTGCCAAACAAGGCAGCGCCCCAGGCCCATCTCAACATGATTTATGTTTTTGACAAAGTGCTCGGGGCCCGGCTGCCCCACATATTCACTGCAAAGTTCCTTTGTGAAATAAAATAGGAGCCAATCAATTTTAGTCAAATATCTACCAAGTACAAACAGAAAATAATCCGGCCCCGTCAGTCCTGAGCTGATAACTCTCAGCCTGCTCTGTACTCATGAAATGCCTTTCCCAATTCTAATTTGCACTTGTTAACAGCCATTTCCCTCCTTTGTACACTTGGCTAAATATCACTGGTTATCTATAAATGCTTCTACTGGATAAACCTGTAATCCGGAGGCCTCGTGTTTATAGATATAGGGTAAAGGGACAGCGTGTTACATTTCTGTACAGCAGTTATTTGAATTTAAAGGGATACTGTCATGGGATTTTTTTTTTAAATGCATCAGTTATTCGTACTGAAATCCATTTTCCAAAAGAGCAAACAGATTTTTTATATTTCATTTTGAAAATCAGACATGGGGCTAGACATATTGTCAGTTTCCCAGCTGCCCCCAGTCATGTGACTTGTGCTTTGATAAACTTCAGCCACTCTGTTCTGCAAGTTGGAGTGATATCACCTCCCCCCCCCAGCAGCCTAAAGGCCCCCATACACGGGCCGATAAAAGCTGCCAACAGACAGTCAGCAGCTTATTGGCCTGTGTGTGGGGCCATCCGAGTGGCGTCCCCGGTCGATATCTGGCCGAAAGTCGGCCAGATGCCGATCGGGCAGCGTAAAAAATCCCGTCGGATTGTGGCCGCATCTGTTTGTTGATGCATTCCCCTATCCGAACGTCCGTATTGCCTCCGTTATGATCCAATCGTTGGGCCCTAGGGGAGAGATCTACTTGTATGGCAATCTCCCTGTGCATGGCCACCTTAACAACAGAACAATGGGAAGGTAACCAGATAGCAGCTCCCTAACACAAGATAACAACTGTCTGGTAGATCTAAGAACAACACTTAATAGTAAAATCCAGGTCCCACTGAGACACATTGAGTTACATTGAGTAGGAGAAACAACAGCCTATCTGAAAGCAGTTCCATCCTAAAGTGCTGGTTCTTTCTTTCTTTCTTTCTGAAAGCACATGACCAGGCAAAATAACCTGAGATTCCCCTACACACCAATATTATAAACAAAAAAAAATACACTTGCTGGTTGCAGGGGAAGGAATGAAAAATTTATATGGTAGAGTGAATTATTTGCAGTGTAAACAGTGTAATTTAGAAATAAAAATACATCATAAAAATCATGAATCCTTTAAAATTGAACAACCCCTTTAAATTAAATTAACTTTTAGTATAATGCAGAGTGATATTCTGAGACGAATTGCAATTGGTTTTCCTTTTTTATTATTTGGGTTTTTTGCGTTAAGCTTTTTATTCAGCAATCCGGTTGCTAGGGTCCAAATTACCCTAGCAACCATGCATTGAGAGGAATATGAATAGGAGAGGCCTGAATTCAAAGATAAGTAATAAAAAGTAGCAATAACAATACATTTGTAGCCTTACAAATCATTTTTTTTTTTTAGATGGGGTCAGTGACCCCCCCCTTTAAAAGCTGGAAAGAGTCAGAAGAAGAAGGAAAATAATGGGGGGAAAAAACTATGAAAAAATAAATAAAGGCCAATTGAAAAATTGCTTAGTATTAGCCATTCTGTAACATACTTAAAGTTAACTTAAAGGTGAACCACTCCTTTAATTATTCTCTTCTTTATTTCCTGCAGTCGCACATATGAGAGAGATCCATAAATATATTTAATGACTGCACACAGCTGGCTGCAGTCTTTCTCAGGAAAACTCCCTGCTTAGCAAAATCATTTATAGTGCTATAAATCTATAACCTGCATGGATGGAGCCAGGAGTCTGTATTTGCAGTTGAAGGAATGCCGTGAGGCTCACTACAGCTATTTATTATTGTTTATGAAGGGCCGTATTCCATAAAGCTGTGGGAAGTATTATGGGCCGGCTAAAGGAAACAATGCAAGAAAATAAACTGCCGTGGGACCCTGATCTTTCATTGTACAAAGCAATTGGCAGTTTCAATTCTAACATATATTGGTGTAAGGTTGTAGAATTCTGGGTTAGTATTTCATCCTCCCTTCATGTTTCTTCCCTGTGTATGGGCCGGGACAGGGAAATATGGAACAGCTCTGGTTTATTAAAGGGCTGGTTCGCTTTTAAGTTACATTTTAATATGTTATATAATGGCCAATTCTAAGCAACTTTTCTATTGGTCTTCATTTATTCTTTTTTTATGGCTTTTTGGATTGCTTGCCTTCTTTTCCTGACTCTTTCCAGCTTTCAAATGAGGGTCACTGACCGACACCCTCTAAAAAAAAAAAAACAAATGCTACGTAAATCAATGCATGGTCGCTAGGGTAATTTGGACCCTAGCAACCAGATGGCTGAAATTACAAACTGGAGAGCTGCTGAATAAAAACCACAAATAATAAAAAATAAAAACCAAATGCAAATTGTCTCAGAATATCCCTCTCTACATCATACTAACAGTTAACTCAAAGGTGAACAACCCCCTGAACCCCTTAGCTGTAAGTAGAGCACTAATGTAGCCCCACTGGTCAGAAGTGTGTAAGGATACTTTGGGCCCCAGGCTACCCCCACTTGCCAACAGAATGCGCCATTATTAATACCCCATTAGCTTATTATAAAGGGTAAATAATAAGGTTTTGTGGCCTTTTATGTTTACAGCAGAAATCTGAGGGTTTATGGGAGTTAAAGCTCAAGAATTAGTTGTACATGGTGGTTAAAGGGGCCAACACACATCACAGTGAAGTCTTCTGTAACTTTGTTGTTCTTATACAGTAGAACCCCCCTTTTTCATTTGGCAAAATTGCATTATGCACTTTATATTTGTAGGACCTCAAAAAAAAAATGTAAAAATGAGAGAAATCGCTGTGTAATGAGGTTTCACTTTAGCTAATCGTTATCATAAAACTGTTTGCAGTTGGTCACTTTTTTGTGTGTGTTTTTGCAGTGATTTGACTCTGGAATTTTAACTGCTATCCAGTGGCCAGGGTCGCTGTCTCTAGCAACCAGGGAGTGGTTTGAATGCCAGGCTGGCAGATAAATAGTAGAGAGCGGGAAAATGCAGCATTTATAACGGTTGTTCACCTTTAAATCGACTTTAAAAAAAATAAAAACGACTGAATAATTAGCCACACATCGCCGTGAAAACATGGCATCACTGAAGCAGTGTAAAACAACACAGGAAAATCTGCTGTGAAATATACTACTCCTTGATAAATTCACCATTTATTTTACACCGCTTTTTACACCATCATTTTAGCGAATTTCGTTTTACATGGCATAATAAATAGGCCCCTTAATGTGATGTAGAGAGTGACAATTAGCAATTGGTTTTCATTTTTTATTAGGGAGGCACCGAATCCACTATTCTGGTTTCGGCCAAACCCCAGAATCCTTTGCAAAAGATTTGTCCGAATACAGAACCGAATCCGAACTCTAATTTGCGTATGCAAATCAGTGAGGGGGAGGGTAAAAGTGCCGCGTGCTCTTCCTTGTTTTGATTCGGCTAGAATCCTGCTGAAAATGGTAGAATCCTGGCCTAATACTGAACCAAATCCTGGATTCTGTGCGTCCCTATTTTTTATTATTTGTGGTTTTTGAGTTATCAGGCGTTTCAGGCGTCTGGTTGCTAGAGTCCAACTTACCCTAGCAAAAAACACAAGGGTTAAATGAGCCCAATCGGTTGGAATGCTTTTGTGGTAGGAACTGGAAATTTTATTCAGTTTGGGGTAGGGTTGCCACCTGGCCAGTAAAAATGATGGTTGATCCCAATGTTATTAATAGGGAAAAAAGATAAATATATTGGAAAGCCGATTTTTTTTTTCCAGAAAATGTGGCAACCCTAGTTTGGGGAAACCAAATTAGATGATAAATTAAAAACACAGATTAATTGCAAATTGTCACAGTTATAAGATTTACTTCCCCTTTGGCCATAATGAGGCAGAATCACCTCTCCCTGTGTCTCTTTCTTTCTTTCTTTCTTTCTTTCTTTCTTTCTTTCTTTCTTTCTTTCTTTCTTTCTTTCTTTCTTTCTTTCTTTCTTTCTTTCTTTCTTTCTTTCTTTCTTTCTTTCTTTCTTTCTTTCTTTCTTTCTTTCTTTCTTTCTTTCTTTCTTTCTTTCTTTCTCACACACACACAGACTTAATTTCTCACACACCTTAACAATGTCTGGTATCTGTCAGTACTGGTTAGTGATGAAGTTTCTGTTTATCTGAAGGCAGATCTCAGAATGTCGTAAATTTTACTTGTCCTTTATATTCCTGCAGGAGATCCTAATAAATCACTATGGCTCTTTCTCTTTCGCTCTCTGTCTCGCTGCGATTTTATTGTGCTAGGCAAATGTTTATACCCTAAATTGTCAGCTCAAGTTCAGTGTTTACGACATAATTAGAACATTCATTAGATTGTAAGCTCCTCGGGGGCAGGGACTGAGGCAAATCATAATGTCTGCGCTACAGTAGAAATAAAGGATAATAATATTAATTCAACAAATTACTGTATTTCACACACCCCTCCGACATTGGGTTTTATCAGTGGCGTAACTACCGGGGGAGCAGGGGGTGCGATAGGGCTAGGGCCCCCCGGCAGCTCACGCGCCACGATTCCCGGGCGGTTCCGGTTGTACGGAGGGGCGGGGGCCCGGCAGCGCGTCCCGCGCCAGGGCCCGCCCCCCTCTAGTTACGTCACTGGGTTTTATATCCGCATTTTAGCCTATGATTAAGCAAAGATTAGCATAAATTTGGCCATGCAGTGTGGTCTACCAAAGGCAAAACCCAGGCCTGTAATCCTATAATTAGTCCCACTCCCTGGGGTTTTTCAGATAATGGATCTTTCTTTAATTTGGATGTCATAACATAATAGCCAGAACACTACCTGCTTTTCAACTCTCTAACTCTGAGTTAGTCAGTGACTATAAGGGCGGCCACGTGGGACATAAATGTTCAGTGAGTTTGCCATGGATCTTCAGCATTCAGCTCAGATTCAAAGCAACAGTTGTGACCCATGTGGACCCTCTCAAGTCTCTG
Source organism: Xenopus petersii (assembly GCA_038501925.1). Classification (NCBI taxonomy): domain Eukaryota; kingdom Metazoa; phylum Chordata; class Amphibia; order Anura; family Pipidae; genus Xenopus; species Xenopus petersii. Next base: position 15,211,604 of record CM076678.1, read on the forward strand.
ATTGGTTACTGCCTGGTAACCAATCAGTGGAAACCAAGAGAGCTGAAAAGCAGGAAGTAGTGTTCAGGTTATTATGTTACACATCCAGTCATTCAAGCCTTTATACATTACATTTTTGCCTAACTAACTATATTAGAAACATTATTTATTTTGCACAGCCTATCTATTTACCTATTTATCTATTTATTTTTCCACTGAACAATTCCTTTAATAGCTAAAGGAAAATTATGAAAGTGTTAAAAAAAACTCTTGCCCCGGACATGCAGGCTCCTATATCTGTCTGTTTTGTATTAAACAAATGACTTTGTGTTACTGCAGGACACTGGCTCTCTGCACCGACCCCTCACTCACACCCATTGACTTCCTTTGTCTGGAGAATTGCAGTGCTCATTAGTTGCTAATTATTTTACACCCAGTGCTGTATACACGTCAGATGCGAAAATGAAACGTTTGCCATTGTCTTCTAATAAAGGCTGTAAAATGCCCCCTCCAATTGCCTGATTTTCGACTGGAAACTTGACTCTCCCTTTCTGGTGGTGACACGCTAAGATTCGGGGAGATTTAGTCACCCGGCGACAAATAGCCTCTTCTTCGGGCGACTAATATCCCCTGAACTGCCTTCCCGCTGGCTAGAATCTAAATCGCCGGCGGGATGGCACTCGGAGCACTTCGTTTTCCAAAGTCGCCGAAGTTTCCTTGTGAAGGTGGGAAGGCTTTTCGGGGAGATTAGTCCCCGAAGAAGAGGCGATTTATCACTGGGCGACTAAATCTCCCCGAATCTTAGCATGTGTCACCACCAGAAAGGGACACGCTGTAACCTCTACCCTGCTGGGCAGTCCTGCAGCCCCAATCTTCTTTCTGCATTATTTTATAGGTCCTTATCACATGGGCTTGTATTTCAAAGGGAGTTAGAACCTTTTCCCCAGCTAATCGGAACTGGTTCTCATTGGCAGTCACCGCGCTGGGTGTGTAGACAAACAGTTGATATTTCATATCCTGATTGTACTGATTGTGAGCTGATCATTGCTCATAAATGGGTTAACTGCTGCCAGTTTGTTCTTGTAGAAATCTGCATCCCTGCCACGAAGTTTGCTTGTTAAAAAAAAAAAAAAAGTGACATTTATAGCTACAGGTCTTGCAAGATTAAAATTTATTTTATCCATGTAATTTCTCTTCATTGAATTAAAAGGCATGTACCCACAAGTTAGTGTGTATGTAGCTTTTCGGGAGCTGCTTTGCAAGCTAAGGTTGGCCACCCATGCCAAGGTCTGGGCTAACTGGTCTGATATTTAATACAACTGGCCAGTGTCGGACTGGGATGCCAGGGGCCCACCAGGAAGTCTTAGACCTTGGGCCAACCAGCAAACCTAAGACCGTGAGCCCACCAGAAAACCTTAGACAATGGGCCTTTCCAAACTATTATTCCTCCTCTACTAACTCAACCTCTTTACTCTCCTAGTCTTTTATATATACTTACTATTTTCTCCCATTGTTAAGACTTTTTCCACATTAAGAAATAGGAAATGACCATGAAATAGACCAAATGTTTAGAAACAAGAGGGCCCACTGACACCTGGGCCCACCGGGAGTTTTCCTGGTATCCCTGTGTGCCAGTCCAACATTGCAACTGGCAGCTAGTAGATGGCACTGAGTCAGGTAGTTGACTGTTAACCAGTCTCATGCAGTCCAAATTGTTTGATTGGTGCTCACTGCAGGATGATGAAACATATGTCATATTAATATATACCCTTGAATCCATGTGCCTCCTTCTCCCCTGTGATAACACAGCTAACCACATGTAGAGAAGGGCAGGCAGCGTATGGCACACACAGAGCATAGGGCAGGCAGAGTATGGCGCAGACACAGGGAGCAAAGAGCAGGTAGGGTATGGCACACACAGAGCATAGGGCAGGCAGAGTATGGCACACACAGGGAGCAAAGAGCAGGCAGAGTATGGCACACACAGGGAGTATAGGGCAGGCAGAGTATTGCACAGACACATATTTGCTGTCTATTGTGACAAGTGTCTGTAGCTTACAAATGTGCTAATTGCACTTCCATGTTAACAAGCTGAAGTTGTTGGTGATGGCTGCTAAAGCTTAAAACATCTGTTTGCCCCAAGATATAATTTTCTGCGATCGACAGGTACACTGTATTTCAACAGGTACCCCTTTGATAGCAATACGTTTTATTGCGTATATTGTTCAGTAGTTGCCAGGCAGCGTAGGGTTAAGGAAACAAGGAGCCTGACAAGACCCCATTGCGTTTCCTGCATTACAAAGGAGCTCACCTCTTCAGATCTCGGTACATACTTCAGGTGGAAAGACAAAACATTCCACATGTTACATGAGCCATGCTGTGCTTTTCAGAACAAGAGTTGTATTTCTTACCCGCCTCTCCTCTTCAGCCTTTCCATCTCTATACAACTATCTCCTGACAGCGTCTCTCTTGGAGGACTTTAGTCTGTCAATCAGATAGACATCTGCCAATGAACAAGCCATGGGATACCTTCCTACCTAGAATAAAGTCTGAAAGATCCCTTATAGGCTTTGATCAAAGTTAAATGGGTACCTAGGGTTTTGAACATGTAAGGCATTTGCTCCTGGAGACTTGTATTCATGGCTGATCAACTGTAGGCGAGACCAGACCTTATGTTAATCTGTTGTGATGTTCCTTGAAACCACTGATACAAAAACTTAAAGGGATCCTGTCATCAGAAAACATGTTTTTTTCAAAACACATCAGTTAATAGTGCTGCTCCAGCAGAATTCTGCACTGAAATCCATTTCTCAAAAGAGCAAACAGATTTTTTTATATTCAATTTTGAAATCTGACATGGGGCTAGACATTTTGTCAATTTCCCAGCTGCCCATGGTCATGTGACTTGTGCCTGCACTTTAGGAGAGAAATGCTTTCTGGCAGGCTGCTGTTTTTCCTTCTCAATGTAACTGAATGTGTCTCAGTGGGACATGGGTTTTTACTATTGAGTGTTGTTCTTAGATCTACCAGGCAGCTGTTATCTTGTGTTAGGGAGCTGCTATCTGGTTACCTTCCCATTGTTCTTTTGTTTGGCTGCTGGGGGGGGGGGAGGGGCTGATATCACTCCAACTTGCAGTACAGCAGTAAAGAGTGATTGAAGTTTATCAGAGCACAAGTCACATGACTTGGGGAAATTGACAATACGTATGTCTAGCCCCATGTCAGATTTCAAAATTGAATATAAAAAAATCTGTTTGCTCTTTTGAGAAATGGATTTCAGTGCAGAATTCTGCTGGAGCAGCACTATTAACTGATTCATTTTGAATCCCAATTTTCCCCTTTAATGAGTGAGAGACATTTGTTCTATACTGTTCTCTGTACAGTGGGGCTCGTAGGTAATGTCTATCTAAAATCTATATTTATTTCAAAGTGAATGGTCACATACTTTGCCAACAGAACTTGTCTTTGCTCTTCTTGGTATTTGTTTAGAGCCACTGATAACTAACATGGCTGTGTAGTTTTATAACAGGGGTCCCCAACTTTTTTTTTTTTTTACCTGTGAGCCACATTCAAATGTAAAAAAATGTTGGAGAACAACATAAACATGCTAAAAGTTCCTGGGGATGCAAAATATACGCTGATGCTCTGTTTGGCCAGACCATGCCATTAAAGCTTACCCTTAAGTCAAGAATTCAAAAAGAAGCAGCTGCTTTGAGGACACTGGGAGCAACATCCAAGGGGTTGGAGAGTAACATGTTGCTCAGGAGCCACTGGTTGGGGATCATTGTTTTATAGCAATGTTTTTTTTTTTTGACTTTTAGATCCTCTATGGTTGAGAGGAAGGACATATTGGTGGGTTAATAAGAAGATAATTTAATCTATAATAGAAGCATTTTCCCTAGGACAAACCTATGGATTGGGAACCAAAAGTTGCTCCTCATGCTTCTGAGAATGGTTCTCCTATAATAGAGTGACATATAGTAAATAAATATACTAAATAAAACAAAGTGCAAAATTGGTTCGAAACCAAACTGGATGATTCTCGACAGAACCCTTGCCTTGGAAAATGGTAATTCTGAGAATACTTGGTATGGTTTCATGACTATTGTCCAACGCTACGGCTGAAGGCATTTCCTATAGACTTAAATGGGAAACACAAAGCTGAGTTGATACTCATCCTTCCAGCCCCAGAACTGTAACTGTAGCCTCCCTTAAAGTTTAGGGAGTTCTACATACAGTATTTTTGATCATGTACTTGGCACACGATGCATTTACTTTTTTTTTTAACCAGAATAAACTTATTTCCCTAGGCCAGGTACAGTAAAGATTGATATAGTATAAAAATTGAATTCTGCATCTTTTTAAAATAAATATATATTGTATTTTTACTACTTTATGGTTGAAATATGGTTACAGGCGCTTGAACATTCAGTCTCAGAAGGCTGATTCCAACCCCCCCTCCCTTTTGCTTTAAGTTCAGCAAAACAGGCGTGTAATTCGTTATTGAGCAAAGTCTGTAGGGGTGCTTTGTTCAGGTCTTAATTAAGGGCTTTGAAAAATCTTACCAAAAAGGAGGGGGGTGATAAAAATCCTCCAGGGTTATTGTTGTCTGTCCCCATTGGCCGAGCAGGCCGGCCTTCCATTGGTGCACTTTGCATTCTGAACACAACTGACACTTTTGTTCGTGGTTAATGCAGGTGAAAGAAGCCAATTATGAGCTGTGGGGTTTTTATTTTTTGAATTCTTTTAAAGGGCAGCTGCAACTTGATCAAACTGAAGGAAATATGGGGCATCTCTGCTTTTTGTCACTGTGGTTATATTTTCTGAAACTTTTGAAAGAATTTTTTCTTTTTTTTTTTTTTGTTTAGCTATTTACCCTGTTGACTGGGTCCCACAGTTCAGCAGCTGAAGGACTATAAAGCTGGCCAGGAGCAAAAAAGATCTGCTCATTTGCCTGAAGTTGCTATACAATGGAATCTTTGCCTGATTTGGATATCAATATGGTGGACCAAATCAGACCGATCTGATTGTTTAGCCTGAGGTACCAGGGCCATCAGGAGACGTTCCTTTCAATAGATTGAAATGGTCTTCCAAACTGAATTTTAAACTTGAAGATACAGGCCAAATATTGATCAGACAGGCTGTCACATTCATGAACACAGTCCAGCCTCAAAAACTAAAGATTTAGTGGTAGTCAACAGTTCTTTTAAATAAATTGCTGAGATTTGAAATCACCAAGGAATTCCATGGATTTAATGCAACATGACACTGCAGAGAGAGTGTTTTAAGCTGGTCATAAATGGGCCAATAAATGCTGCCAACTCTGCTCCTCCAGACAAGTCTGGAGCTTAGAAGCCTATGTATGGGGCCCTTGGGAGGTCTTGTCCCTATCAGACCAAAAATTATCTTGATATAAACCGGCAGGTGTTTATGTAGTCCTTTCCCACCGACTCTTCACATAGACCTGTGTTTATTCCTTATAGTTTAAAGTATGATCCCTTATCCAGAAACAAGTTATCCATAAAGCTCCCATAGATTTCCTTTTTTCACTCTAATAATAAAACCGTTCCTTGACCTAAAGCACAGTGATCCAAATTATAAAAATATTCCTTATATGGAATACTCCAGGTCCCAGTCCCAGGTGTTTTTCATGGCATTTGTGTATTGTAGATATATAGGTTACTAGGACCAAATGTTCCTAGGGTTTATGTGGTGTTAGAGCCAGCTGAATATTCAAAAAATAAGCTGTAGCTGTTTTTCAGGGTAAAGTACAGACCTTGACAAATTGTTCTAGGTAAATAATTCTCTTTTACTGTTCACCCTGAGGGCAAGTTCACACTAGTGATTCGATGACTGACATAGAAGTTTTGCAGGAGATGCTGCTCTGACTTGCACCCGTCTTTTTGATTGAATCGTTTAATCCTTAAAACAAACTTAGGGCCCCTTTGCTGAGAGGTAGATGAGAGCTACAGTGCCAGACTTGATTGGCCAAAAGAGGCCATGCTGACCAATCACCCAGTTGGAAATGTCTTTATCGATGTCATTAGAGTGCCACACTGATCACTGCAGGGATGTATTTATCTCATATGCCACCCTAGGCCTTGGATCATAGGGCCCCCTCCACAATGTGTGGAATGATGTCATGCATACAGTGCATATGACGTCACTTCCGGCACTCTGAACTGCACCCCCAGCTGTACTGCCGGAATTAAACGCCAAGGGGTATATTTATCAAAGAGTGAAGTTAATAGTGAAGTTCCGCCACTCTCCATTCATTTCTATGGGATTTTTATAGGCGTATTTATCAAAGGGTGAACTTTCACTTTCACCCATTGATAAATACGCCTTTGAAAATCCCATAGAAATGAATTGAGAGCTGCGGAATTTCACTCTAGTGGCAGAACTTCACTCTTTGATAACTTTACCCCCAAGTCTCCACAGCGGAGGGGATTTTTAAAATTTTATTTTGAAAAAATATTAAATCAAATATATAGGCACCCAAGGTCCGTCCCCCAAAAAGCTACCTAGGCACATACCCTCCGATGCCTGTATATAAATACGGCCCTGCTGTGTAGACTGATTTACTTGTGTTAACCTCAAAAATGGGTCTCCTGGACTTGTATATTTTAGAGTTGGTAGCACTTAAAATACTTCAAATTCCTTGAAATGTCCCTAAAGGATGACCACATGTTCTTATAGAAATCACATCAAATCACCACCACAGGCAGTTACAATTCTTACCCAAAAAAATACACAGTCCCATGTCTGGAGAGATTCCCCATGTCAATATTGTGGGTTTTTGGGGGAGATTTGAAGATATTTCAGAGGGCTTTAAAAACACCTGGGAATCACTTGGTAAAGTTAATAGGATATAACCTATTTCCCATTTTAAAATATATTTCCATATATGTATCAATTTCCTGCTTTATTCCTCTCCTGGCGTGGACTTCTAGAAAGTAGTTTTCATACTTGTACTTTTAATTACATATTTCATTTAATTTGTTCCTTGTGTGGAGGTAAATGGGAAAGAACTGATCAGCTGGAAGCAAAATCTCCCAAGTGACTTTGAACATTGCTCGAGTTGTTTCCTCCCGACTTTGGCTTCGGCTCAGCACGTCTTGATTTGCCAATGTTTGTTCTTCAGTTTTCTATTTCCGCCATCTTGGACACTTTGTAAGCCCCAGGCAAGTCAACATAGAGCAACTAGAAGAACTAATTATGGCAAATGGTTTTGTCTGTCAAAAGCACAGACTGGCCAAATGTGTTAAGTCTTCTGGGAGGGGGCCTGCCTGGGTCCCACACACAGAGTTGGAGGCCTTGTAGACAGTAGAGGTCGGAAGGGTGGGGGATAGTGGAAGTAGTAGGGCAAGATGGCAATAGTAACATATCATATCTGCCCTAATTCCTTCCAGTTGTGTAGCACAAATTTCTTCCGACTTTTTTTGCCCAGCTCATGTAAAGAAGGTTCTGGCCCCTTTTTTGTAACGCATTTTTAGTCACTCATATTTGGTTATCTTCAGAGCACTGCTAAAGGAGCAAATAAAGTAATACAAGGGAAGATAAGTTCGTAATTAATTAGTAATTCTAAGACAAATTAGCCCTACAGACAGTATTGGGCCCTGAGCTGTTGTCTTGAGTGTTTTCCCAGGTAAATATACTCATAGACGTCTGAAAATAAGTCTGAATGATATCTTATTTGGCGTGGTCTGATGGAATTGGGTTACATATATACCTAAAGGTGGCCATAGACGCAAAGATCCGCTCGTTTGGCGACATCGCTAAACGAGCGGATCTTTCCCCGATATGCCATTAACCAGCATGGCTATATCGGGGCAATCTGATCGTATGGGCGAACGATCAGATTACGATGTGCAATGGGCTCCAGCGGGATCGGTCGGGTCAAAATCAAACCTGACCGATTGACCAAACGGCCGATCTCCGCCGGACGAAAGCTGTCGGCACTCTCCACACACGATCCAAAAATCGTACGAATCCTCGATCTGTGTGTCTATGGCCATCTTAAGTAGTTTATACATGTGGCCCTTCATTGGCACTCAAGCATAGGGTTGGTAGGTGTTTTACCCAATGGGAGATGGAGCTGACCTAGGAATCTAGGTTCCTCTGATATTGGCCATTTACACTAGGGTTATGTTCACCAGAAGCCAATTAAACCCTGTGTAGGGTCAGAGTTTTCCGATGTCCCACATTTTCTGACTTCACCCAAATTTGACTCCAGAACCAGGAAGAGACAAGAAAGTCTAGTTCTGATTGCGGTGAAGCAATGATTACAAGTTTCTCAGGAGTATTTAGCTGTTTGTTGGTGTTTTTCTGGCGGAGCCCCAGCCATAATTTGCCAGTGCATATAAGGATTGATCATACCACTTTGGCTGATGTCTTTTGCTCCAGATGAGAACATAAATCGTTTGTTTTCATCCCCTTTTTAATTTCCCGTTTAATGCCAGCATAAGCAATGAGATATTTTGATTGGCCATGTACAGTAATTCTGAAAGGAATACTCAACCTTTGAATGTGTATGTTGACGTTAAAAGACAAGACAAGCCCCAAGTAAATGTTGGCTTGTTTAGTTACCATTAGACCATAAGGTTGTTACGCAGTTTGAGGGGGGGTCTGTGTGTGCCGGTTGTCTGGAGAAACTGCACTGGCCAAGAGCTACGCCTCAGACTTAGAGGGGGAAGAGGGTAAAGGTGGCCATAGACGCACAGATAATATCGAATGCAAGAATTTTCATACGATATTTGGTGCGTGTATGGTGGGAAAAGAGGCGACGGATATCGGCAGAAGACTTGGATATCGGTCAGCTCGTTGATCGGGTGCCTTTGAAGGGACCCAAACATTGGCCATTGTTAGTGCTAAATCATCAGATACAGATACAGGTAGAGTTCTATTGTTTCTACCTGTATATCTGACGATTCAGCTCTACACGTGTGTAGAAGCTAATGGGATTTGCTTTAAATACAGCATACAAGATGTCACTGAGTCTTGGTGGTTAGTACTACTGTCTTTTAATATTCCTGAGTTTGATTGCAATCGGAGAACTATCCAAAAACACATACAGGCAAGTTAATTGGAATGGAACCAAATGTGTGTTGTGCGTCCTTAGATCGTTAGCTCCACTTTGGTAGGGACTGATGTGACCGATAGACAATGGGGGTCATTTATAAAGTTCGCACAGTGCAGATTGGTTCGCAAAGTGAATATATTTGCCCTGCGCATGGTTATATTTATAAAGTTAATAAGAGGGTGCATACAGAATTGCGAATTTTTTATTCGCAATGCGAATGTCTAAAGGGGCTTTATAAATATGTCACAATTCGCAAATTGCGAATCTTTATGCGCACACTCTGCGACTCAATTACGCCACAACTTTGGTGGCGGATAAAATATTCGCAAAACAGTTTTGCAAACTGCGAATTTAACGCTATTTTCGCGCACAACAACCTCGCACATTGGGTGTGCTCGCGCAAACTCCTGTCTCATTTGCGCGCCATTTATTCATATTGCGAATTTGCAAAAACCGGAAAGACGGGCAGAGCAGTGCAATATATTAGCGCTCAGCAAAAAACATGCGCAATACAACCATTTGCGAAAAATATGCGCTGCGCGAACTTTATAAATGACCCCCACTGACTGTAAAGTACTGTGTTTTAGTGATGTGCAGGTCAAGAAAAACTCAACCCACATCTCACCCTAACCTGCTGCTCCTCCACCCGCACCCGACCATAACCCGCACGCCTCTGACTATAGACCCATGCCTGGCCCTCTATGATAACATGGAAGGGGCAGGACCAAGCAGGCACAAGTGTATAAAATGCGAGCACTGGGACAAGAAGGTCGTGGGTGGGGAGAGCGAAAGGAGAGCTCAAAATAAACCTGCCTGCGACTCGACAATTGTGTCTGGAATCCGCCTGACATGGTAAACCGGCGGGTGTCGGCCATCCCACACATCACTATTGTGTTGGTTCTGTATAAGTATAATGATGAAGTATAGTAGTCAATTCTATATCTCTAGTACTTCTAATTGCCCATATACAGAGAATGAATGTTCTGTACACGCTAGCAGATCCATATGCTGCAAAATCGATGTAAAGGGAAAATAAATCTACTTTTGAAACGGTTTTATTTTTAACTTTTAAGCACTGATCGTGCTAATTACTACCCTGGCATTATTTTCTCTGTTTTGTTTTTCATTTCCAGTCTCATTATAAGGCATTTTTATTTGTATTTTGTAGGAGGAAATAGCCTTGTTATAAAAACACTAAATTTTTTCCATTTTAAGGCTCAATATCCTTCCCGCTCCTTTGGGCTATTTCTGTTCGACATTGGGTGTTTTTAAACCATCAAGGCCCAAGTATAAAAGTGTCTGGGCTCGCTGGCCTTTGATAAACACGCTCTTCTTTGTTTTTACAAGATTTATTTTCCTAAAACCATTCTCTGCATTTCTGGTAAAAAGAAATAAAAATGAGGAATTGCTAAAGAGAACCTTTTTATAGATGCGTTTTATCGACTTACTGTTCTCATTCCTGAAATATCCCTGCCAGCCACATGAACTAATAAAGATTCCTAGCTGAGTTACAGGTCTCATTCATTTAAATCATTCATTAGAGTCCAATTTGCTTTCTCTAAATGTGTACCTATTACCATCTTCAAGCTGCACACACACAAAATATTATATAATATGTGTGTATATACATACACATATAGTGGGAAGCTTGGTTGCTTTGGTTCTGAGAAATTCAAATTAAATTGAAGAAATTGTTTGACACTCTGCAGAATTTACTAAAAAACACCATTTGTTTACCCCAGACCAGCATTTCCGCAGAGATTGAATGCTCTGTATATTTAAGGGTTCTAGATTATTATTCTTTAGATTATCCATATCAATGTTTTTGCCACAAATGTTATTAAACATGTCTTGCATTATTAGTTTTGTTTATATAGTTTCACAGTACAGGTATAGGATCCCTTATCTGGAAACCCAATATCCAGAAAGCTCCGAATTACGGAATGGCTGTCTCCCATAGACTCCATTTTATCCAAATAATCCAAATTTTTTAAAAATGATTTCCCTTTTCTCTTTTATAATAAAACAGTAGCTTGTACTTGATCCCAACTAAGATATAATTAATCCTTATTGGAAGCAAAACCAGCCTATTGGGTTTATTTAATGTTTACCTTAATTTCTAGTAGAAAACTAAACCCCCAAAATGAATACTTAAGCAACAGATAGTTTATATCAAATTGAATGACATATTAAAGAATCTTACCAAACTGGAATATATATTTACATAAATATTGCCCTTTTACATCTCTTGCCTTGAACCACCATTTCGTGACTCTATCTGTGCTGCCTCAGAGATCACCTGACCAGAAATACTACAACACTAACTGTAACAGGAAGAAGTGAGGAAGCAAAAGGCAGAACTCTGTCTGTTAATTGGCTCATGTGACCTTACCAGGGCCGCCATTAGAAATCACGGGGCCCCGTACAACAAAATTTTTGGGGCCCCCTGGGCCCCGCCCACACTGACGACCAAGCTCCACCCCATTTCCCGCCCACTCCACATCGCAGTTAAAAGACCACACATACATCAGCGCTAAAAAAGTAACCCCCCCACACACAAGTTGTAAAAAGCTATTGATGGTCAGGGCCCCCTTATAAAAAATTGGGGCCCCAAAAAAAAAAAATTACATGTTTATGGAAGCCGAAGTTTGGCGGCAGGGGCCCCCTTATAAGTTAAAAACAAATTGGGGCCCCAAAAAAAATTTGAAAAAAAAATAATTTTTTTTTGAAAAAAAAAAAAAAACTGGTGGCAGGGGCACCCTTACAAGTTAAAAAAATTTAGGGCCACCAAAAAGAAAATTATTATTATTTTTTTTTTTAAAAAAAAAAATGGTGGCAAGGGGCCCCTTACGAGTTAAAAAAAAAAATTGGGGCCCCAAAAAAACATGTTTTAAAAAAAAAGATTGGTTGCAGGGGCCTATAGAATATTAAAATAATACATTGGTGGCCAGGGGATTAAAAAAAAAAAATACACAAACTGGTGTTCAGTAGAATTGAACTCACGGCTTCAGTACTTCAACTTCACCTCCTTTCGTGACTTCGGGTCTTTTCACTGCTTCAGGACTTCGGCTTCGGCTGTTTTCGTGACTTCGGGTCTTTGCGCTGCTTCAGGACTTCGGCTTCGGCTGTTTTCGTGACTTCGGGTCTTTTCGGCGCTTCGTGACTTCGGCTTTTTCCGTGACTTCGGGTCTTTTCGGCGCATCGGCTTCGGCTTTTCGGCACTTCCGCATTCGGCAAAACAGAGGCAAGACGTACGGCTCGGGCGCTCGTAAGGGGGGCCCGGATCTTCAAAAAATGCAGCGCTGCCGGGCCCCCCTTCATGCCCGGGCCCGGTACGCTTGTCCCCCATATCCCCCCCTGATGGCGGCCCTGGACCTTACATGTGGTTTGTATGTGTGCACAGTGAATCTTACGATCTCAGGGGGCGGCCCTTATTTTTTAAAATGGCAATTTTCTATTTATGATTACCCAATGGCACATACTACTAAAAAAGTATATTATTATGATAATGGTTCATTTACATGAAGCAGGGTTTTACACATGAGCTGTTTTACTCAGTATCTTTTAATAGAGATCTACATTGTTTGGGGGGTATAGTTTTCCTTTAAGGCATGAAGACCCAGATTATGTAAAGATCCGTTATCCGGAAAACCCCAGGTCCCGAGCATTCTGGATAACAGGTCCCATACCTGTATTATACAGAGATTATATGCAGGTATGGGACCTGATATCCAGAATGCTCGGGACCTGGGATTTTCCAGATAAGGGGCCTTTCCATAAACATGAATCTCCATACTTTGCTTAAAAAAATAATTCAAACGTTAAATAAACCCAGTAGGATTCTTTTGCCTACCGAGTTTGGATCTGAGTTGTTTTATTATTACGGAAATCATTTCATTTGACTTATTTGATTAAAATGGTGTCTATGGTAGATGACCTTCCCCTAATTGGGAACCTTCTGTATAACTGGTTTCTGGATAATGGATCCAATACCTGCACGTCATTCACAACTGTCCCTGCCTTAGTGGAGCTTACAGTCAAAGGTTCCTATTGCATTCACACTATACTCTGTTTATCAGGAACAAATTAAGCTGCTTGTATGTTACTATAGTGTGGTGGTGAAACCGAGGAGTCCAACACAGGCAAGGGAAGAAAATATAAACCCCTTTCAGGTAGTGTTGTGGCTGGAATCGAACCTTGGATCCAACAACAGAAGGCAGCTCTAACATTGCTAACCACTGTGCCTTCTATTGAAATATTAATTATAGTCATAAAACATGATATGGCTACTGCTATTTGGGTAGCCTGAGGTACAGTCACTTGACGTCCAAAAATACAGGTCCATGCAGCAGAAACGTTTTTGCTCTAGGGATCGGTGTGAGACCCAAAATTTTTTGCAAGGGGGGGGTTTCATCTGTGAGAGGTGCATAAAATCAAAGACGTACGCCAAGGCAAATGCGGGCTCGGCCCAGTGGCCCAGTTCAGGTACAGTATGTCCACGGGCTGGTACTGGTCCGCGGACCACTGAGATAAATTGCAGATTCCCTCATCACGGAGCACCAAGAGGAGAGATTTGGGAATGTATTGTGTGCGGTATTTCCATTTTCTTTGGAACTACATTTTATGAGAACACAGAGCCTCCATAAACCTTTATAGGAATGCGTTGGAAGTAAAGGTATGCGTTCTTTTGGCTGAATATTGTTTTGGGCGATTGTAGTTCCATGCACTTCCCATTTATACCTTTTTTGGGGCTACAATTTTTTTTATGATGGTATCACTTTCAAAGTTTTCCTTAGAAGAGAATATTGATATTTAAGTGTGCTTTGTGATGTCCTGCTCGGCTGAGGTCACCAGAAGATACCACTGATTGATGAGCCTTCATTATCATCATGCAAATCTTATCTCTTGACCTCTACTGAGCACCAGGTTATCATAACAAGTCACAACTCCATGAAAGGAGCTACTTTTCAGGTGGACCATGGAGGTGTGAGATTACAGTGTCCATTTTTCTTTTCTTTGTTGGTATTGTGTGCTCATGTGTAGCCAACTTTGAAGCTGGTGATGCTAGACCGAATCTGTAGACGTTTACAGGCAATGACCAACCAGATGTAGTTGTAATCCAGATATATTCACTTGAATGAGAGGAACTTCCTGTAGTCGTCAAAAAATGTCCATTGCAGATCTCGTTCTCATGGACAGTATTTGCTGTGTGCTGCATTTCGATCACCATGTTATGTAGCCTATGAAACATTTTTTATTTGTGTGCTATAACCTATAGTGCAATGCCTACCGCCAGGCTCATCTAAAGGCCAGAGATGAACCTTACGCCATTTTTGCTAACCTCCAGCCATGAGCTGCAGAATCTTCTTGCTCTCATAGCTGAGCAGTCTGTAGACGTTGATTTGGGTTGTACATGTGCATTTATGGATGTTACAACATACTTTTATATTATAGCCAGTTGTTTAGCATTTGTTTAAGTTTATGAAGCCTTTCCCTTTCACAGCTGTGATATGTTGCCAAGAGGCCTGCAACGCATTACTGAGCAGAGCAATAAACACATTTCAGGCTGCTGATTGAAAGCTTCTCTGGCTGGGGGACAAATGGAATCCTGGTTTCACCATGAACTTCTTTTTCATTGGGTGAAGCAGAGCCTCATTGTAAATGGCTATAAAAATATGCCTGGCAGACCATTCTCTGGTGTTAATGCCCCTTGAAAATTGCCATCTTTAGGTTGACCTGAAAATGTAAATGCCCGGCGGGATGGTACTCGGAGCGACTGGTTTTTCGAAGACGCCCGAAGTTTCCTCCCGCTGGCGTTTTACATTTTAGCCAGCGGGGAGGCAGTTCAGGGAGATTAGTCGCCCCGAAGAATCCCCCCGACTAATCTCCCCGAATCTGCCTGAATGCCCTGACCGTTAAGGACCATTAATGGCATCAACTGATCAAAGAAGAATAAGTCAAACATTACTTTTAGTAAGGTGGCGTTTCCCCCCTTGCCAGGGGCCAATAACTTACACAGTAGGCTTTCCTTATGTATTGCCTCCTAGAGCTGAGCTGAGAGAATACGGTGGTCATATATGGAGTTGGAATGGCAGCACTAGACTTGAGAATCAAATATGGCACTCACAAAGAGAACTCTGTATACAGTACCTTGCTCTAAATTTAAAGATTGTTTTTGTTTGGTTGTTGACTTTAGTGAGGCACATTACTCAAATACCTAATATGAACGAACAACTTGACTTTTTTTTTTCTGAGATACTAGAATCCCCCCCACACCCTTGCAGATTGTCACACTTACATAATATTAAATGGGTGTACGGATGGCACGACGTCCAGCACGGGCAACTTGTAGCATGATCATCATTAGTCCGAGCCTGCAGATAAGTGATGCTTAAAATACAAGAGCAAGAATTATCCTTTTCCTACTTGGGACCTTTGCCAATGCAAACAGTAACACAATATGTTTTATTATTGTCATGTGATTGTGTGTTTTCTTTTTATATGTTTAGCTGTGTGTGGTTTGTGGGATGCTTGAGGGTATTCCTTTTCTCAAGAAAAGTAGCAGTGCTGTTAAGCTAAATGTGCTGCTGTTTGTGCGACTCTGAACGCTTTTCCTCCAATGAGCCATGACTGATATCTAGGGAGTTTTACTTGCCATTACCCACTGATAACTTGGGACTTGTTTTGGGCCTTGTTTGGATAAAATCATTTAAACATCAAATAAATGTAATAGGATTGTTTCCCTATAAATACAGATTAATTATATCTTGGTTGGGATCAAGTGCAAGCGACTGTTTTTTTATTATTTCAGAGAAAAATAAATTGAGATTATTTGGATAAAATGGAGTCTGTGGGAGCCGGCCTTTTTGTAATTCGAAGCTATTTTTGTTAACTGTTTTCCGGATAACTGATCCCATACCGCTGTTTCATTGTACATTCTTTCATTCTCTTGTTTTAAGGTGGCCCTACACTGGCCATTCCTGTATTGTATCCAACCAGTGTTGGACTGGGATGCCAGACTGTGGGCCCACTTTCTAAATTATTATTCCTCCTCGCCTCACTTAACCTCCTTATTATTTATACTCTTATTTATACTCTATCCCCTGTGTTGACTGGCAGTCTACAGGAGGCTCTGTTAGTCCACAAACCTGGTTTTTATGCAACCAAAACGTGCCTCCAATCCTGAAATTCAAAAATAAGCACCTGCTTTGAGGCCACTGAGAGCAACAAAGAAGGGGTTGGGGTGCAACGTGTTGCTTGCGAGCCACTGGTTGGGGACCACTGTTTTTAGGGCCTTCATGGCCAGTTCAACTGCCCTGCCTGCTTGCCTGTTAATAAGATGTAGCTTTTTCATGGTTCTGCTCTGGATCACTAGGAAGCTGGAGCAAATTAACCAGTACCAGTCTAGATATAATGTCATTTATTGAAGGGCTGGAATCAAAATGTCTGGAGCTAAAAAACTGGGGGTTGGGGCTGTATTAGCACATTCATTTTGAAGAAGTAGGAAAGGTATGGGTCCTGTTATCCAGAATAGATGGACCTAATGGGAAGTGGTAGGGGGGCAATTTTGGCATCTTAACATTTTCAGCAGTGGAGAAAAAATAAAATGATACCTGTTGCAGTAGGCCTGCAATATTCATGAAACTGTAATCACAGCAAAGCTGCTTCTGCTCACATCTCACTTGGACTTTGGAGCATCATGGAGGATGTTATTCCATTGACTGGTCAATCAATAGCTGGATTATTGCATGGCTACGCTGTTCCCAAGAAACCGTACATTACCTAACTGACATAGGAAAGGCTGCACCTTAACCATTTTATATAGGACTGTAGCCATGGAGCGAGCTGCTGTTCCACTCTTGGCTTTGGTGGTGCTCTTGGGTCTGTACTGACGTCTCCCCACTCGCTTGTTGTTTTACTTGGTAACTAAAACACCAGCACATTTTATCTCTGCATCACATCATTACTGCGTTGCCAAACTCCCACATTTACTTGACTATAAATAATAACAGGTTCCTATTTTAGAATATAGAACATGTGTTTGGAGCGTTCCGATTGTTTTTTTTTGATGTATCACAAACACGAGGCAGAAATAAATCAGTTTCCTACCCTCCGAGTTCTTCAAGAGAGTCTATGACTACGTCGACTGGTTCAAAAGAAATGACGGGACTTAAAGGAGAACTGAAATCGAAAAAAAAAGAATATGGCTAGAAATGGTGTATTTTATATGATAAACTTACTTTAGCAGCTCAGAGGTTCAGCAACCCCTTAATAATAACAATTCAAGTCTTCGTTGTTGGGCACAGGAGCTCACCATATTTTGAGAGTCGGCAACACTGCACATGCTCAGTTTGTTCTGGGCTGTTGTTGAGAAACTAAGCTTAGGGAGTCATGGAAATCATGTATAGATTGATGCTCAATGCACTGGTTTCTGTGCTGCCGGGCAACTGATAATTGGAATTAATTATGTAACGGGCGTTGTGTTGGATTTTACTTACTATTTATATCTACTGTATATTGTGAGTTGGCCCCTAAGCTCAGGTAACAGCAGCCCAGAGCATGTGTTAAGACTTTACAGAAAAGATGATTGGGAGCTACAGGGGAATTATATATGTATACAGCTATGGGTATCCGGAAACCAGTTATTCAGAAAGGCCGGTTCCAATTTATTCAAATAATCCAAATGTTAAAAACGATTTCCTTTTTCTCTTTATTAATAAAACAATACCTTGTACTTGATCCCAACTAAGATATAATCAATCCTTAATGTAAGCAAAACCAGCCTGATCAAAGTGGTTTAAATATTCTGGTTGTGGATCCGGGTCTTAGAAATTGGTTCCGCGCAGGACTCTAGTTTACACCGTATCAAACCAGAGAGAGGTGGACAATGTCATTTAGTTTAAAATGTGAATCAGTGACTAGTGGGAGCGGCATTAGGAGGCCAGATTATGACCCCAAGGGCAGTTTGTAGGCTCTGCACTCAACACATGTAGGATAAATGTTCTGTGCAACAGATTTTCCTTTAGAGGAGGAGGAAGGGCAATGACAGTAGCGCCACCGTGTAGGTCGCTGGTATCTTTTAGTTGTAGTTCAGCAATATTTGGAGGCCCAACTGCCCATTGTGAGACTTTAATGCTTTCCATTTCTAATACAATGTTTCTTTCCCACAGAGACCTCAGTATGAACAACATCACCAAGCTACCTGAAGGCGCATTCAATGGTTTTCCATACCTTGAAGAACTGTAAGTGTGTATATATATATATATATTTGCTATATATTCCTGATAAGGGGTCTCCTACTTGTTCTGTCTCTTGCTTTAGTAATCAGACAGTCTCACATTTTATAATAAGACTGTTGTTCCGTATGAAGGTCTCTGAGCAACTCTGGAAGGACCTGATTCGTCAGTCTCGTTTCCAGGATTTCGGGTTCAGGTTCTCTCTCAGCTATAACATTAGATAAAAGGGAATCTACTGTGTTCCCCAGGATCTAAGTGGAGAAGTGACACAAACAAGGATGGCGCCCACAAACCTGCTATAGTGTCACTGTTATTCTCGGTGATGTGGTTTGGGTAATGTAATTGGTTATTCAGTTAAAATAAAAATTGTCCTGAAATCTTTACTTCCCCTTTAAGGGCCAATCTTATTGGTAAAATGTTTCCTATATCAGGGTTTATCTTTAAATAGAGTTTCGGAGTACTGGTAGAGTTATTAAAGGAACAATAACACTAAAAAATTTAATTATTTAAAGTAATTAAAATATAATGTACTGTTTCCTCGCACTGGTACAACTGGTGTGTTTGCTTCAGAAACATTCCTATTGTTTATAAAAACAAGCTGCTGGGGCAGCCATTCAAAGCACAGGTTCCATAGCATCCCATTTGATTCTATGGCAGAGCTTATCAGTTATCTGCTAAGTAGCCTGTGCCTTTTCTACATTTTTTTTTATTTTTTTTAGCTTGAATGGCTGCCCCCATGGCTGCACAGTAGTCTATTTATATAAAAGATAATAGTCTTTCTAAAGCAAACGAGTAACTTTTACCAATGCAGAGCAACAGTCCATTGCATATGAATTGCTTTAAAATGCTTGTATTTTTTGGTGTCACTATTCCTTTAAGAAGGGCTGGTCAGGTATATGGGAAGACACAGAACTTTGTTCCTGGGGACATTAAATGGGAACCGTATAGTTGCAGCTGCCGCTGTCCTGAGATGACCTGGTTCCAGAAAATGAGAATATCACGCTTTCTGGCGAATCCTTTTTTCATGCTTTCCAACGGGCGGGACAAAACTGGAATTAATCATTAGCAGCTTCAAAGCCTTTACCTCTGTATGGATCTCCGCGATCTGTGATGGAAGAGTTACCTTCTCCAAGGACATGATGTTGAGTGATAAGAACCCCAAGCAAATAATATAAAAAGCAGCACCTTATACTCTCCTTGTGGCCCATGGCCACGTGTGGATTTTTTGGGGGGTGTTTTGAAGGCTGTATTTGGTCAGACTACTCGCTATGAGCCCAAAATATAATTTTGAGCGTTGGGCTAAAGAGAAGTAGGGGGTTAGATGGATAAGAATACAAACTGGGGAAACAATTGAAAGTAGGCCTCATATGGACCTGATCAATGGGACAAGTCTTGCAGACATTAATATCAGTTTCCAGGAGCAATATTATTCGTGGCTGTGGGTGGCCCCAGCAGATGTCATAATTTCTTCATATCTGAAGAGTATGGATTGTGCTTCCTGAACAAAAGACTTAACTTGACTACAAAGGTACCAAGTCAGGGTCAGACTGGCCCCCCCGTCACTGACCTCCATGTCATTGTCATCTGCCTCACTGGTGGGATTTCTCCTGCTACCTGTCAAACGCCGGACCCAATAGCTCTGGATTCATTGAATTTAGACCACTGATTGGCTGCCATGTCCGAGCTTGGTTTAATTAGCATAATGAATGCAATGCCCTGGTTGCTATGGGTTACTAGACTGCGGCAGCCTTTAACACATTACTACAGAGGACAGCTGCGGAGGTTTGAACTTATAAGAGCAACGTTACAATAAGGAATTGTGTTACTCAGAACAGCACAGGACTATGGTCAAACACGACATCTACTGTGAACCCTCTCTTTCTTGCAGCACCTCTTTCCTTCGTGTATTACAGGGATTGAGTGCTAAATAAATAAAACTAAATGTTCCCTGGTGCTATTAAATTTGCACTCAGTAGGACGATATCTGCACTCCACCCTTTTGATTCTCTCACGTAACAAGCAGAAACAAGCCAAGGTCAAAGGGCCCTGCCTTGAGCTGATTTAAGACTTGGTCTATTATGCCCTTATCCAAGCTCTTGCCTGCATTCAGGTCAGCCCTAGCCCTTTTGGGTGCGTCATTCAGGACTGTGTCACTTGTATTGAGGCAATTGGGGGGGTTATTTTGTAAAGGTGGCCATAGATGCACAATAAAATCATTTGAAATTTTCAAAAAAATATACGTTGCGTGTATGGTGCGACAGAAGTAGGATTGGCACCTTGTGTCCCATGGAACTCCGGGCAGAGGGCCAAAGCCGCAACACAATGGGGTGGGTCCGTGACATGGCGGGGGCAGACCAAGATGTCAGGGGCAGAGGTATGGTGTGATCGGTGATTGGTCGATCGCCACATCAATCATAGGAAATCCTTTTGACCCGGAGAGCCCTTCAAAAAACCAGACTGGGTCAAAACCAGAGAGGTGGCAACTCTAGAGAAGAGATGACCAATATCGGCAAACGACTTGGACATTGGTCAGCTTGCCGATCGGGCCAGCTCGAAAATTTTGATCGGGTGCCTTTGAAGGCACACGAACATCAGCCATTGCTAGCACTGAATCGTCAGATACAGGTAGAATTCTATTGTTTCTACCTGTATATCTGACAATTCTGCTCAACAAGTGATTAGAAACGAACGATCTTTATTGGAAATATCTTTTCCAGGAAAGATCGTAATTGTAATGTCTATGGCCACCTAAAGGCTTTATCTGTTTGCTTACTGGAATGCCCAATTACAGAGAGCTTGCCAGCAATGTTGGCGATGGCAGAAATGCTTCAATTTGAATATCCTGGATTTTCAGCATTTTGTTGCAGGACTCGCTGCAGGACTCTACTCTAGGCACCTACCCCTAGTTCTGACCCTGAATCAAAGAACTTCAAAGGCGCCAAATAAAAGTTGACTGCCCAGTCTTATTGGATTTGCGGTGGACCTTTTATGTGCTGCTTTGGGCCCCCTTAAAAATTAACTTGTAGGTTGAAATCATTACCATTTGTGTTTTGAGATATGTGCAGAGTGGTGAGTATTTTGGGTTCCGCTGTTTTCTGTGCACATAACATGTGCATACACAGGAGCAAACTGCTTTAAAGAACAAGGAAAGTTAAACTAAAGCAGTAAAGATCTGTGTCTCTAAAGATGCCCCAGTAGCTCCCCATCTTCTTTTCTGCTGATTCACTGCACATGCTCTGTGCTGCTGTCACTTACTGAACTTAGGGACCCACTCACAATATACAGTACACATAGAATAGAAATGTCACAATATAAGGCTGATTAGTAATCAATACAGATAATTACTACATGGCAGCACAGAAACCAGTGCAATTAGCATCAGAATTTAATAATCACTGATCAGCAAACCTGTAGCATCAGCTTATATTACAGGGGAAGCTCATTTTCTGCTGGATAATTAGTGACGAGCCCTAAGCTTAGCTTCTCAACAGCTGCTCAGAGCCCACTGAGCATGTTCTCCTTTAATCAGAAATCACAACCCAACTGACCCTAAGGCTGGTCGTCTAAAAGTGCCAAGGAGAACATTTTCCCCAAGTTTCACTCTTAACTCATCTTTAAGCTGAACCCCGCTCCCTAGTCGTGGCTTTTAGGCCAGCCAAGACCTTATGGGAACCACCAGCATAAAAGGAACATTGTTGGGAAGCTCTGCTCCTTGATCATCCTTTAAAGAGACGGCACAATCTGCCAGCTGTTGAGGTGTGAAAAATGTCCACAGATTCCCGTCCAGATTGGAAGGTGTTATCCTGGTGCCTGGAATGTTTACCATCACCCGGCTTGGGCAGAGCTATTTCTACTCAACTACAAGTGTGTATTTATTATATGTTCCTACGCTTTACACCTTGAACTTATGCCTTCAGTGTGCCCAATAAACTATTTACTGGGGCTCGGCCAGATGGCTACATTTCATGCTCCCGAAACTCCTTCAGTGCCGGACAGATGTTAATAGAGTGACAAATTGTGCCACTAGAATGGAATGCAAGGTATTTTCACAGTGTGCAAAGCTATTTACAACAGTAAAGTTATCTGCATATAATGTTTTAAATGGTTTGGTAATCATTAATCTATAGGTCTGGTGGAGGAATGTCCTTCCTTTGCTTTCTCTATGTTACAGGTATGGGACCTGTTATCCAGAATGCTCAGGACCTGGCGTTTTCCAAATCAGGGATTGTGCCGTAATATCTCCATACCATAAGGCTACTATAAATAATTTAAACCTTAATTAAACCCAATAGAAATGTTTTGCCTGGAATAATGATTAATTATATTTTAGTTGGGATCAAGTGCAAGTTTTTGTTTTATTACAGAGAAAAAGAAAATCCATTTTTAAATATGTGAGTTCTTCGATTAAAATGCAGTCATGGGAGATGGGCTTCTCGTAATTCTGAGCTTTCTGGATAACAGATGCCTTGCCTGTATCTGCATGTAAAGGTGGCCATACACAATAAGATCCACTCGTTTTGGCAAGGTCACCAAATGAGCAGATCTTAACCCGATATGCCCACAAAAGGCATGGTGATATCAGGTTAATCCGATTTTTTTGGTCCTAGGGCCAAACAGTCGTGTTACAACAAAGGAAATGGGCACAACGGGATGAGGACATCAACTAGCAGATGCGACCCCTATGTGGCCGATATTTGGCCTGATAATGATTGGGGAGACCCGTTGGAACGCCCCATACACGGGCAGATAAGCTGCTGAATTGGTCTAAAGGACCGATATTTGCTGCTGTGTATGGCCACCTTAAGTTCAGCCATGATTCACAGTAAATCATTTTTTTGCCTCCTAATATCTCACAGCCCAATAAACAACTCATCTAGCTATACTAGGCCCCATCTCCTAAAAAAAAACTGTTCTAAGACACCTATTAAATTTTTTAAAGAACTGTCCCCGGTTCTGGGCAAAAACTGTATCTGCTCCCTTCAGCCATGGGCTTGATCATGGGCCAGGCTATGAGAATGGAAGAACTAATAGCCAGCTTTCTAGGGACCTTACCCAAATAGTCACTCAGAAGTATCAAGGACAGCCTTAATTAGTACAGGTGTGGGACCTCTTATCCAGAATGTTTGGGACCTGGGCTTTTCCGGATAATGGATCTTTGTGTAATTTGGATCTTCATACCTGGTCTACTAGAAAATCATGTAAACATTAAATAAACCCAATAGGCTGGTTTTGCTTCCAAAATGATTAATTACATCTTAGTTGGAATCAAGTACAAGCTACTGTTTTATTATTATTACAGAGAAAAAGGAAATCGTTTTTAAAAATTTGGATAGAATGGAGTCTATGGAAGATGGCCTTTCCATCTTTCAGAGTTTTCTGGATAACTTGTTTCCAGTTAACGGATCTCATACCTGTAATGTGAAAAAAGAAAGTAGATTGTTCTTCAGTGTACCAGGATAGTGTTTATGAACACAATAACAAAATAACTTATCTCTAATATGCCTCAGATACCCCAATAATGGTCTTCATCCACACCATACCCACTTCTTAATAACTGTCACCTGGCACTTGTTGATTATCCAGGTTACACAGTCTGATGTGTGGCTCAATTAACTTTCTTCTATATAATATGGACCCTAATTAAATGTTTGTGTAGCCGGAGCTAAGAATAATATTGGTGTAGTAGATCGGATAGAGCTTAGAACATAGAAGGGAGCTGCATTCATGGTAAAGGGGAACCATTGAATAAAAACACATGAACCTTCCAGGAAGTGGCAAGCTAAGACATGACGCTTACATAGGTAAATGTTTGCATAGCTGCATGAAATAAGCCTGTCTGTACTTTTCTTTAACTTTGTCGACATGGGAAATATCTTTCTCTATTATCCAGAGGCAAACGATTGTAAAGACTAATAAACTGAATTCAACACCTGAATTTCCAGCTATTTTTATCCAGTAATTGTAAGAAAGTCAGCTTTGCAGACAAGTTTTATCTGTTTATAGTTTGCGGACCATTGTTGGAAGCTCCATTGTTTATGCATTGGCAACTACAGTGCTCTGTGACAGAAGGTGGTTTGCTAGATATATTCCTTGGATGGAACTGGTCCTGAGACATTGCTGTATGTAATCACTATGCAAAAGCAACACTAGAATTATGTTTGTATTCGATTTTTGATTCCCTCATCCATTTATTATTTATCTTTATTGATACCAGTAAATAATAAATGTGCAAATTGTGTCTGTGCCACAACCCCATGATCACACATTACCACTTTTTGGGTTAGGCAGGTTTACTTTGGGTTAAAGTCAGTGTTGTGTTGAATGAAGTGTCATGTTTCTGCACAAGAACTGATCCACTTATCTGACGGATAGGAATAGAAGAACGATTAAGTCATTGTTCAAACAAGATGAGTGTAATTTGACTTGTGGGTGAACTTTGTAAAAGCAGTAGGTTACTATACGCCAGTGGGCACCTCTCCAAAATATTCTTTTTGCTTTACAGATGAAACAGACTGTGACACTTGGGAAACAAATGATGGTGTCAAGGAAGTCACCTCAGCAGGGCAATCACTGTATATGAAGTATGAGTAAAGTCCCATACAATTTTAGTGGCCATGTCATGGACCTCAGGAAGTGTGGGCAGCAGCAAAGCATCCTTAGATATTGCCATTTATGAAAATCAAAAGGGGAAGATTGTGTTGATCATGTTCTCTCTCTTTTGGTAAAACTAAATTTTTGCCAAGGCATATTAGAACATTGCGTCCATGGCAAATATTGCATAAAGGCCCCCATACACTAGCAGATATGAGTTGCAGAAATATAGTGTATGGGCCCTCAGACAGACTTCCCCGATATCTGGCAGAAAGTCAGGCAGATGTCGATCGGACCGGTTTAAAAATCCTGTTGGATTGAGGAATGCATTGTTTCATAAATGCAGTCCTCGATCCGACCGCCCGTATTCTCCTCTTTGTGTTCCGATCAATGGGCCCTAAGGCCTACGTTCGGATCAGCCCAATATCGTTGACCTCAAGGTGGGCACATCGGAGAGAGAGCCACTCGTTTTGCGACCTCGCCAAATGAGTGGATCTCCTTATACAGGTCTGGATAATCCAACGGGATGCGTATGATTAAGGGCGCATGCGCCCGAAACACGTCAAGCAACGTCTGTAATGTGCCAATTTTTACCGATGGATAAATAAAGTTTTGTAGTTTTATATTACTTCTGTCTATGGGTTTTAAAATGTGGCAGATATTGATCAGGGGAAGCCCTAAGGCCTACAATTGGATTAGCCCAATATCGTCCACCTCAATTTGGGCATATTGGAGAGAGAAAAAAGAAAGGTTGTGGGTGCACACCTGAGGCCAATTTCAAAAAAGTCTAATTCCCTGTCTCAGTAATTCAAATAAAAAAGCTAGTGCATATAGTTTTGAAACAGGGTTGTTTAGTTACAAAGTTATGATCATAAAATTGATAAGCCACCATACCACGTCAAGGTAAACCCCATACGGTGGTCCCTAACTTGTTCACCTTTAATCATAGTAAAATAGGTATCTTACCTCTCATCTTAATAGCATTTATATGAACAATTCCTATGCCTTGGTTTCAAAGTGTGTGCTAAATCCTCCCCCGCCAACTGCTATGCGGCTTTTAAATGGGAGAGACTGCCTTCAGGCTAGGTCCTCCCATGCCGCTAGCATTTTCGGCTTTTAAGGGAGAGTGATTGCACAAACCAAAGCACAATGTTAAAGGGACAGTAGGACCACCAAAAATCTAAAGGGTGGGTATGAGGGTGCAACAAACCACATGGGGCTCAGCCAAAGCTCCCAGCGAATACAAATAGAAAAAAGAAAGGTTGTGGGTGCACACCTGAGGCCAATTTCAAAAAAGTCTAATTCCCTGTCTCAGTAATTCAAATAAAAAAGCTAGTGCATATAGTTTTGAAACAGGGTTGTTTAGTTACAAAGTTATGATCATAAAATTGATAAGCCACCATACCACGTCAAGGTAAACCCCATACGGGGTATTGGAGAGAGATCCACTCATTTCTTGACCTCGCCAAATGAGTGGATCTCCATATACAGCTCTGAACTGGGAGTCATAATAGGCCCTGCCATTTCAAGTATACAGAGGCCCAACCAGTCCCCCAACAGCCCACTCCACGGTGACTGTCTATGGCATCTTACAGCAACCCCTCTGGCATTTGCCAGAACTCACAGATTGCCAGTCCTGGCCTGTTCATATGTATGGCCATCTTAAGACCTAATTGCTAGTCATCTTCCTATTGCAACCATTTCTGCAAAGAGGGTGCACAATGAGAAACCACAGGGACATACATTTTCAAACCTGCCCCATTCATGAACCGACCAGTAGCCATATTACATGCGTATACATCAGCAAGCCACCATGCATGAACTGATCTTATTAGTACATGTATGTCCAGCGTTAGGCCATGTATCATTAATCTGGTTCTGCAGTAATTAAAGTATAGTTTGGGTTCACTGTTAAAGAACCCAGTTTAAATATCACATGAGCCTCAGGGAAGATACATATATGTTTTTATATAATATATATGGGTGCCCCATCGACATTGCCAGGGACCCATTTTACCCTCTGACGCCAGCCCTCCTTCAATTGGTTATGAAAAAAAGACCTTCAAAAGAACTGTCATTACTCCAACCATCAAAAGAACTGTCATTACTCTGGGACAAAAGTCACTGGATTAACTGCCAAGCCCACCGTATGAGACGTAGCAAGAACAGTTATTAAAGTCTAATGAAGTCCTTTTCATCTTCAGAAGTCGCCTCCAGACTCCATCAAAGGGTTGCATCCAAAATGGCAATCACACTAATCTCTGTATTAAGACAGTATAGTATGAATTCGTATAAGTATCTTATTTTTTTTCTTTCTAAATCCAGTATGACAATATGATCTCTTCAGGCAATACATTCCACAACTTTACTACTCTCACGGTTAAAAACTTCTCTACATATGAAACCTCCTTTCATCCAGCCGTAAGTGATGCCCTTGTGCCCTCTAAGAAAAGCGATTAGTGATTTGGTTCCCACAGAGTAATAGTGTGGCCCTTAATATTTTGTGTTTATGGCCCCTAGGAACCTCTTCACTAATGTAAACAAACCGCTTTTACATTTTACCATCATAACAGACGTGGATCTTGTCGCCTATTTGATCACTATGAAGCCATGGGCTGAAACTAAATTCTTTCCCAGTTGGATTAAATTCCTTACTTTTGTCATTAAAGGACCACTATAACTTTGTTTATTTTTACCATTGCACTTTAATTATGGAAATATGAACAGGTCATTTAATTTCCTTTTATATCTCCTTAAACTTTTAGCCTTGCCTGAGATCCATTGCCCCTGAGGCTGCCTGGAAACAAGTTTCCTTATTGCCTACCCTGGTTCTCTTAAGGTGGCCATACATGCAGAGATCTGCTCGTTTGGCAATCTTTCTCTTAGATGACCACCTTGAGGTGGGCAATAAAGGGCTGATCCAATCGTGGACCTTCGAGCTCAACAATTGAATCACAACGCCAAGAATGCAGTCTGTCTGAACAAGGACCTTATCAAGAACAGATGTGGTCCTTAATCCAACAGGATTTTAAATGTGGCAGATATTGATCGGGGGAAGCCCTTTGGATGGCCCGATACACTGGCAAATAGGCTCCTGTCTGTCAGCAGCTTATATCGGCACCTTTAACTTGTTATAATTGTCTAACAATAAGCTAGAAGGTTCCTCAGGTCCCTTCCCATCTATCCATTTATGGTGCCAAGGTCTAACTGACCAGTCGCTTGATGACCTGAGCTGCTTCTCTTTGGCCTAAAGATCAGTACCAAATTGGGTAATTAAATGACCGCTCTCTTCTGCGGTTATCTATAGTAATGGTAATTTTTTATGTTGATCTTTAAAGGTCTAATATGTTCTAAAAAAAACGTTGTTACCTTAAGGCCAAGACTTGGCTCATCCAACGTTTCCTCATTCCTAGGGAAATGTTATCCTATTCTAAGCTAATGCCGTACATCCCCCATATTATGAGTTCCTTGACTCTCCAGAGCGTTGCGTCTGTCAGCAACATGAGAATATCTAGCGCCCATGTCAGTGGAGTCCCAAGCGCATTTGGCCAGTTGTATCCGGTTTCCTGGAATCTTGCCAGGGTCAGGAGAATCGGAAGTTCAATGATTAATGTTTTCTGTCATTGCTGAATAAACAGGAGTTGCCTTGAGATAGACCGAGCATCTCTACTTAATGGCACCGATTGGTTCCAGCTCCATTCCCTGCACAATTCATCCCTTTTTGGTTTTATCTGTGGCTTGACCTGCACTGAAAAACTGTTGAAATTTACTCAACCAAAATAGTAGCGCCAGGTTATATTTGTCCTGTTTAAAATCAAACCCAAGACTGTCATCACATGGATATAGATATACAGAATAAATATTTTATTAAAGGGGGTGGTTCACCTTTAAGTTAATTTTTAGTATGTTATAGAATGGTTAATTCTAAGCAACTTTTCAATTGGTCTTCTTCATTTATTTTTTTTGTTTTTCCATTATTTGCCTTTTTCTTCTAACACTTTCCAGCTTTCAAATGGGGGTCACTGACCCCATTTAAAACCAATGCTCTGTAAGGCTACACATGTATTGTTGTTGCTACTTTTTATTACTCATCTTTCTATTCAGGCCTTTCCTATTCATATTCTAGTCTTTCATTCAAATAAATGCATGTTTCTCTAGGGTTATTTGTACCCTAGCAACCAGATTGATGAAAATGCTAAATAAAAAGCTAAATAACTCAAATAATAAAAAAAA
Source organism: Xenopus petersii (assembly GCA_038501925.1). Lineage (NCBI taxonomy): Eukaryota > Metazoa > Chordata > Amphibia > Anura > Pipidae > Xenopus > Xenopus petersii. The sequence continues at coordinate 15,240,725 of CM076678.1, forward strand.
ATTGGCTCAGAATATCACTTTCAATCATACTAAAAAAACAACTCCTTTAATGGAAGTTAAAGGGAAAACTTGATCCCCAAAAAATGTCTATTTAGCGATCTCCTTCTGTCCATCTCTCTCTCTGTCTGTCTGTCTATCTTTCCCTCTCTCTCTGTCTATCTATTTATCTATCTCTCTGTCTATCTATCTGTGTCTGTCTATCTATCATCTATATCAGTCTGTCTGTCTTTCTACCTATAATCTATCTATATCAATCTATCTATCTGTCTGTCTCTTTGTCATCTGTCTGTCTGTCTATATCTATCATTTATCTAGCTATCCTATCTGTCTGTCTATCAAATATATCACTCTATCTATCTGTCTGTCTGTCTGTCTGTCTGTCTATATCTATCTGTCTATATCTATCTATCCATCTCTCTATCTCTCTCTCTGTCTATCTATCCTGTCTGTCTGTCTGTCTATCTTGTCGGTCTGTCTATCTATCAATATCAATCTATCTATCATCTGTTTGTCTGTTTATCTGCCATCTATCTATTATCTATCTATCTATCTATCTATCTATCTATCTATCTATCTATCTATCTATCTATCTATCATCTATCTGTCTGTCTGTCTGTCTCAGTCTGTACATATCTATCATCTATCTAGCTATCCTATTTGTCTCTGTCTTAACATCTATATAAATCTGTCTATCATCTATCTATATCTGTCTGTCATCTATCTTATCTGTCTATCTATCCACCTATCATCTCTCTCTCTCTCTCTCTCTCTCTCTCTCTCTCTCTCTCTCTCTCTCGTATAAAACTGTATGACAGTGCTGTGCAAGTCTGGGGTGCCATATGTAAAACTAATTAGCCAATGATTCTGCAGACTTCTCCTCTCTAATAACTGTGCCAAATCTGGTTGGAGTTTTCTGAGACAAGATCCGTGAGCCTTTAAGTGAGCCCATCTGAGAGGAACGTATGAGTCTGGCCTCTGCTCATCTTATGGTGTAACCTGATCTGGGCTTGGCATCCGTGCCGCCTGGAATACTAGTTGTGCCACGTTTTAGCACCTCTCTAATTCTGCTTTCAGGAAGGGACTTGTGATATTTAAGCTTTGGTGCAGCCCAGGTTGGACCACACAGGGAATGTTTATCAGGAAGTCGGCCAATCATTCAAACAACCTGAAGAGAGAATGTTCTGCAGTGGAATGCCCATTCCAAGGCCTTCTTCTATAAAAGGGAAACAATTCTATAGAAATATTTCTTTATTTTACATAACCCATCACAGTTTTAATTGTTTTATTGCATAATGCAGTGACATATTTATAACTTTCATTAGAGGGGTTGTTCACCTTTGAGTTAACATTTAGGGGGTTATTTATCAAACTTCGAAATTATCTCAATATTTTCTGATACAAACTCTGATCTAATCCGCTCTGGTTTTTTACACTTATTTATTATTACTAGGGATGCACCGAATCCACTTTTTTGGATTCGGCCGAACCCCCGAATCCTTCACGAAAGATTCAGCCTAATACCGAACCGAATCCGAACCCTAATTTGCATATGCAAATTAGGGGTGGGAAGGGAAAAACATTTTTTACTTTTTTTTTTCTGACAAAAAGTCACACAATTTCCCTCCAGCCCCTAATTTGCATATGCAAATTAGGATTTGGTTCGGCCAGGCAGAAGGATTCAGCCGAATCCTGGATTTGGTGCATCCCTAATTATTACATTTTACAGAAAATTTGCTTTGCGGGACAAAATTCGATTTTCACGATTTTTTTTCGGATTTTTCATTCGATTTTCAAAAAATTTTCCCGGATTTTCACTCGAAAACTTCGGGGTATCTCACATCAGAAAATGATTGGGACTTCTCCCATTGACTTACAGTATATGCAACCTCGACAGTTCTGAGATGCCAGATTTTCAGAATTGGACTTTTCCATCCTCGCTTTTGATAATTTCTGAAAAATTACCCCCTTAGTATGATGTAGAAAGGGATATTCTGAGACAGTTTGCAACTGGTTTTCATTTTTTATTGTTTGTGGTTTTTGAGTTATTTAGCTTTTTATTCAGCAGCTCTCCAGTTTGCAGTTTCAGTGATCTGGTTGCTAGGGTCCAAATTATCCTAGCAACGACACATTAATTTGAATATGCATAGGAGAGGCCCTGAATAGAAATATGAATAATAAAAAGTAGCAATACCAGTGATGTGTAGCCTTACAGAGCATTTGATTTGTAGATGGGGTAAGTGATCCCCATTTGAAAGATGGAAAGACTTAGTAGAAGAAGAAGGAAAAACATCTAAAACTATAAAAATGAAGCCCAATTAAAAAGTTGCTTAGAATTCGCTATTGTAGAATGGCTAATGCTAAGCATTTTTTTCAATTGGGCTTTATTTTTTTTTAAAGGAATACTATACCCCCCAAACAATGTAGGTCTCTATAAAAAGATATTGCATAAAACAGCTCATATGTAAAACCCTGCTTCATGTAAATAAACCATTTTCATAATAATATACTTTTCTAGTAGTATGTGCCATTGGGTAATCATAAATAGAAAACTGCCATTTTAAAAAATAAGGGCCGCCCCCTGGGATCGTAGGATTCACTGTACTCACAAACATACCAACAAACCATATATGTTAGGTCACATGAGCCAATTAACAGAGTTGTGTCTTTTGCTTCCACACTTCTTCCTGTTACAGTTAGAGCTGCAGTATTTCTGGTCAGGTGATCTCTGAGGCAGCACACAGACCATCACGAAATGGTGGTTCAAGGCAAGAGATGTAAAAGGGCAATATCTACTTAAATATATATCCCAGTTTGGTAAGATTCTTTAATATTCCACTTAATATGATATGAACTATCTGTTGCTTAAGTTTTCATTTTGCGGGTAAAGTTTTCCTTTAACTAAAAGTTAATTTAAAGGGGAACCACTCCTTTAAACATTTTCAGTGGTTATTTATGAATGTATTTGCAATTGAAAGCAGCATTATTGTGCCCTGACCATTTAACTTATGTAGCAGAACCCAGTTCTGTTTGTTCACAACAAGCTGCTTTGGCTACTTTGTTTCAAGAGTCAAAACCAAACGTGCAGAGACTGGGTCCCTCTACAATCGACTGGTGGGTTCAGTTTTCAGAAGGGCACTATCTGCATGAACTTGGTTTTGCCTCCCTGGTTAACGATCGTACTCCAAAACCATTGTGATTGGTTAACTGACTTATGATGAAGCGGACTCCAATTTATGTGCTTGCAGTAAGGTAATTAGATTGTAAGCTCCACTGGAGCAGCGAGTGCCGTGTAATGTGCTAAAGCTTTATTCCGTAGTGTAGCTAAAGTTACCATTTAGAATTTAAAGGGGTGCTAAACATAGTGCTTTTGTAAAGTGGAGCATGCTGAATCATAAATATGGTCTTAAAGGAGCTTGTCAGCCAAAAGTTGTCTGAACTAGATTGTAAGTAATTAAGGGGTGGCTCTGTGATCTCTTGCCAGCATCATGCCTTGCATTGCCATAATTACACGTTCTCTAATAGAGGATGCTAACTTTAAAATGCAGCTGGCTCTCATGGAAACCATCCTATAAAATACATGTGCACAAGGTATTCCTATATGTATATTTATGTATGTGATGTTAGCAGTAAGACAATTGAGAGGAAGGGTGAAAAGAAATTAGGGGATGATAAACCAAACATTACAATTTGTGCAGCCCAATTTGGTAAAGGTAGAAGCCGTTGACGGATGCTAAATTGGGCACTTGATCCCTTTATAATCAGTATAAATTCAGTTATATCCATTGTCCTGAGGCCCCCATGCTTGTTGCAGAAAAGAACATTTGGGGCTGTTTCTTTTATTGAAAAGGTATTGCAGTGTGCTAACTCCACACCGGATCTAAAGGGTGGCCCTTTTTGCTGCTGTTGGCACCATTTAAAATTTCAGGGTCCTCTCATGTTAACAGGATTGTCCCAAGTTAAGCACCACCCCCTATGGCAGGGATCCCCAACCTTTTGATCCTGTGAGCAACATTCAGAAGTAAAAGGAGTTGAGGAGCAACACTAGCATGAAAAAAGTAGGATTGTCAACCTACATTGTGACTCTTGTTTGCCAGTACATCTGGTTTTATGCAACCAAAACTTGCCTCCAAGCCTTGAATTCAAAAATAAGCACTTGGTATGAGGCCACTGGGAGCAACATCCAAGGGGTTGGAGAGCAACATGTTACTCACGAGCTACTGGTTGGGGATCACTTACTGGGCACCTGCTCTTGTCTCATCTCGGTGGCATCGTAACTATTGTCGGCTGGCACATAGCTGAGTTGGCTTGGCAAGGCTGCAGACTCTTTGGGTGCTTTGCTGTGGACTCAAGGAAAGCGGTGGAATTATAAGCTGAACCAGAAAGCTCCAGCAAAGGGCAATATCTTGGCTTTTTCAGCTGTGCTTAGTAAGTGGTGTATTTATACTGCCAGTTTGTGCAAATAGCTTGGGTATAATTGTTCCGTTGTGTAATTGACATTTAGTGATTCATACTAGAAAACTAACAAGTCATTTCAGGATTCAGCACAGGTAATTCTTTCTATGTAAATCTGTGACACTTTTTTTATTCATTATTTCCATATTTCACCGGTTTCCATTTCTCTTCTAGGCGACTGGCGGGCAATGACCTTTCCTTCATCCACCCCATGGCCTTGTCTGGCCTGAAAGAACTCAAAGTACTGTAAGTAACAGTAGGGAGAAGGAATTAGTACATTCACTAATGGTCACGCTATGGCACACTGATATATAGATCTCTATAGAGAAGACACTCACTGACAGATTCATTCTTAGAGGGCCACTAAAACCCTAGTAAAATGTAACTTATGGATTTGTTATTATTATAAAACATGTTACAAAACATGTTTTGTTCCATGAGCACCCTGACCCCTCCATCCGCTCACTGGTGCCTTCTCATGAACCCCATTCTGAGCCACACTCCACTTGTCTGCCCTTAAACCCAAACCAGCACTTTAACATTGTGTGGTTTCCCATGAGTTAATTCTTGTTTTTTTTGTTTTTAATAAAATATTAAGCTGGCCATGCATGAGCCAATAACAGCTGCAGATTTGGATTCATCCAGATCAAGTTGACACCGTATAGGCCCCTGTATGGGGTGCTCTTGGCTGGCCTATGCCTATGTAAAACCAAACTCGTGTCCCTTCAATTTTAAGGAACAAATTCTTTTTTACATTAACTTGTTCAATTTGGGTTATGTAAAATAATAGGTGCATAGACACCCACTGAACTGCCAGAAATAAACATATATTTATGTTTTTATACACAGGCATACCTGATAGGGAGGAAGCCATGACAGTCTGCCTCTCACTTACAGGGAATATTGCCCTCCCACCCTCAGGCTGGCAGAATCATTAGACTCCTCCTTGTTCCACTGGAATCCCAGTGATGGATTCTTGGACATGAAGTGCTTTCTGTGGTGGGAAGTGCACAGATTCTCTGGAAAGGGACATTAAGAAGTCCTAGTTAATGTAATTTGGCTCCCAAAAAATGATGTTTTCGATTACTGCATAATAATGGCTGCACAGTTGTGCTTGCGAGCGCTTCTGCCACCTAAAAAGTCCTTGATTCTAGTTCTCTTTTTACATTTCTAAAATGTTAACAGGATAAATCGCCCCCATCCTCCTACTCTGGGAACAGGCCTAACCCTTTATGTGCTGGGATGTGAAAGAGGGGTGCTGGCTTCTCTCACAAAAAAACAAATATATTCGGTACACAGAGTTCCAAAGCTAATAGAGCCGAGTCCAAAAGAACAGGCCTCCGAGGGCTTATTTAACCAGAATCAAAGAAACATTTTATTTGGCCAAATTTCACATGGCCCCGTACTTGCAGACTCTAGTCCTGTTATTCTGGGATATATATATATATATATATATATATATATATATATATATATATATATATATATATATACACATACACGTTCATACTGGGCGCATCTGCGAGCCGTGCATGTACAGACCTGTGGGTCTTTTTATGCTTTATTTTTTATTTTCTATCTTTCATTTAAGAGCATAATGGGTAGGAAGAAGGGATTAGAACATTCACTAATGGTCACGCGATGACACGCTGGGATATAAATCTCTATAGAGAAGACACTCGCTGACAGATTCGTTCTTAGAGGGCCACTAAAACCCTAGTACAATGTAACTTCTGTATTTGTTATTAATATAAACATGTTACAAAACAGTACACGAGATGGGCCTATACATTGACAATACAGATAAGATACAGAAAATGCAACCAAGATGGATAAATATATCATATGCATTAATCATGTGTTTTTACTTGTCCTTTGCTTAGGACCCTTCAAAACAACCAGCTGAAGACTGTCCCCAGTGAATCTCTGAAGGGCCTCACATCTCTGCAGTCGCTGTAAGTGTTAGTGTATTGTATGTTTGGGCATTGTAGTTGCTGATATAGTCAGTTAAAGACTGAGCCGGTGGGACACGGCCCCGGCCCTCAAGCGCCCCCGCTGGCCCAGACCTGCTCCCCCAGAAACAGTGGCCGCTGCAGTGTTCACTCATGCATGCACGGGGGTGAGAGTTTGGAGATCGGGAGGGGCCCCAGGGGACTGCAAGGAGGACCCTTCATTTTACAGCCCCCACATCTGACCTTGGATATAGTGTCAGATAATGATCTAAAGGTGCTCAAACATGGGCAAATTTTGGCTGGAAACTCGCCCTCTCTGGAAACATCACTGGTTAAATACCCCTTCTTCTGGTATTTGGGAAAACTTTTGGCTATACTGTAACTTTCAAACTGCGGCCTCCCTTTTAGGTGTTGTCAGTCCTCGTTTGCTAGAAGGGAATTATGCATTAACAACCAATCCGCAATGAGCTTTCATTAGTTCAGTGGAGATAAAATAATGAAAGCAAAACTCTGATTGTTGCTTTTTAATGTATTAATTGGAAGGGGGGGGGAGTGTGCACCTTCATAGTTATTTTGGTACGTCGTAAAATGTCCTATTCTTGGCAACTTTTACCATTTTTGTTCGTTTTGGAATTGCCTTCCTTTTCAGCCTCCAGCTTTTTAAAAGGGGTCACAGACCCCAGCAGCTAAAACAGCTACTGTCTCAGCGAGGCTACGATTTTATCGGTACGTTTCATGACTTATCTTTCAGGGCTTTCCTAGTCATATGGCAGTCTCTCTTTGAAACCACTGCCTGGTTGCTAGGGTATATTGAACCCTAGCAACACCAGAGAGCTAAAATCCAAACTGGATAACTGTTGAACAAAAAAACTACCTAATTAAAAAAACTGAAAAAGAAGACCAACCGCAAATTGTCTCAGAATACCACGGTCTACGTCATATTTAAAGGTCAACTTCCCCTTTTAAGTGTGCTTTTCATAAATGTGAGGGTTAACAGACCATACCTTTGTATTCTGAATTACTATTTATCCTACAGGATGTTTTGCTGAAAGATACTTCTGTTTAGTGGCCAGGAAAGGCATTCCTACTTGATGTTGTTGGCATATAGTAAGCCCACTAAGCCGGGCAGGCTTGGCATAAGCTAACGTTGGACCTACCAGGTGGTCTAACCTACAGCAGCTCCTTCTAGAGGTTGCCGTGTTTGCGTAGCTACCAGGCGGCTGACAAGCTGCAGTTAAATACACAATATCGTTGGTGCCATCGGGTTCCATTCACTGTTCCTTCCTGAACAAACAGTTACTTTGCTAAGTGCTGGAAATGTGCTGCTTGTTCAGGTAGAGGGATGTGCTGCTCCTAGATTTCCATATGCAAAGATCAGATAAGGACAACGAAAACCTTAATTTTTCACACGTATAAGGAAGAAATGTTTTTTTTTATACTCATCGACAAATAAGTTGTTGTTCAAACAAATAAAGAAAACTTAAAAAAAAAACAAAAAAAAACCTTCATTTTTCTTACTGAGCAAAGGGAAATCTTAAAGGATAAGCAAACCTTAAAAATAAATGAAAGTAAAATGGATGAGGGGGCTATTCTAAGCTCTTTTGTAATGTACATTCATTATTTATTTATTTTTAATTCCAAGATATTAAAGGATACATGTACTGTTAACATGAATGAATTTTGTTACAACAGCACCACCTGCTGGTCATTTTCTGACCAGTCTGACCACCAAGTAGTCAAGGAAGTTGTCAGAAGAAAGAAAGAGGCTGCTCTGATGTTCTGCTTAGGAATAAAATTAGAAACCTTTGTCACATCTTTCCTAAGCAAAAGAACATCAGAGCAGCCTCTTTCTTTCTCCTGACAACTTCCTTGACTACTTGGTGGTCAGACTGGTCAGAAACTGACCAGCAGGTGGCGCTGTTGTAACAAAATTCATTCATGTTAACAGTACATTACAAAAGTGCTCAGAATAGCCCCTTCTTAAACTTTATATAGGGATGCACCGAATCCACTTATTTGAATTCGGCCGAACCCCCAAATCCTTTTCAAAAGATTCGGCCGAATACGAACCGAATCCTAATCCAAATTTGCATATGCAAATTAGGGGTAGGAAGGAAAAACATATTTTACTTCCTTGTTTTGTGACAGTCACGTAGTTTCTATCCCTGCCCCTAATTTGCATATATGCATATGCAAATTAGGATTTGGTTCTGCCTGGCATCTGAATCCTGCTGAAAAAGGCCGAATCCTGAACCAAATCCCTAATTTTATAATCACTTTTTTTTATGGTTTACTTATACTTTAAAGGAATATAACATCGTATGTCAAAGTAGGGGGTTTCCTGGCTTCTGTAAAAGTAATACTGACTGGCTGCTGCCTCCTAAAGACTCCCGGTCAATATAATCTAATAATCCCCATACAAATATTCACTGCTATTACCAGCCTTTTGGCTCAACAGCCCCTTTTTGGAAGTCAGCGAGCCTAGGTTAACTTCTGTTCAGGTTGTGTATAGTCAGTAAAAAGAAAGAGAACTGTTGAGCATATTGGGTTTTTTTAACAGTCTAAAACCATTAATATCTCAGAAACCACTAAAAATGGATGTGAATTACTGAGATGAGTTTAAGATGGCCAGGCAGAGAAAGCTGTTCTGTTGCATTCTACGAGGGCCATCTCACCAGAGCCAAGCTCTATGGCATTTCCCACTTTAATATATGAATGCAAATATGTAGAGAAGCAAGGTACTGTGTATAAAGGAGTAACAGTTAAATTGGCTGCTAATAACAGAATTCCATTATCCTACTAGAAAACAAGTCTCTGATCTTCAGGGAAGCGTGTGAATTGAGATAGACGGGTATTTGTGGTTGAGGGTTTTAATGGAGCCTCGGGCAATTAGTCAGCTTGAAGAATTTACTGCATCTGTGTTTAAATGTTCACCTTTCACAGGTATGAGATATACAGGATTATTTATTAGTCTTTGTGTGTGTGATTCTTTCCCCAGTTATTTACTTTTTTGGTTCTGGGGCTTGGGATATGAAATATTTTCTGGTTGCCAGGGGTTACTTACCCTAGCAACCAAGGTATAGTCTTGAAGGTAAAATCAGAGCTCACGGTCCAGCTTTTGTTTTCTTGCTGGGGTCAGCGACCTCCTTCAGAGGGGTAAAAAATGTCAGATTCCGACTGGAAAGAGTCAGAAAATTGTTTTACATGCTGGGGTCAGCAACCTCCTTAAGAGGGGAAAAAAATGTCAGATTCCGACTGGAAAGAGTCCGAAAATTCTAGCCGATGATTAAAAAAAAAACATACTAAATAAATAACGTGGACCTATAGGAAAGATGATTGGAATTGGTCTACCCATAACACGCTTAAATGTATTGGAAAAGTGAACTTCCCCTTTAAATATTAAAATGAGAAAAAAAAGACTATATGAAGCTCTAATATTTTGGAACTTTTTGGTTGACTGGTTTCCTGACAATAGATCCAATGTCTGTGCTATGGAACAATTTATTTCATTAGGGTGCTAGGCGGGTGCTAGGTGGGTGCTAGGCGGGTGCTAGGCAGGTGCTAGACATTATGGAAGGCGAGGAGATCTTTTCAGTAAATATATACTGAGAATGTCTTTCTGCCCCAGTGCAAATGGCAGTGACAGATGTTTTGCCCATGAGCAAACTGTCAGTATTTGACAGCAGGAACAATGCAGGGCAGAGAGGGGCCACGTTACTCGGAGCACAGGAAACATTCCAGGAAAGTCCCAGCAACTTCATACTTTTTGCCTTTAGCATTTAAAGGACCAGTTTTGTAGTATTCTCTGAGTGGCCTTTTCTTTTAGAGAGATTGTTTTTTTTTTTAAAAGGGCTGTCGGTTTTGGTTGTTTTGCTGTTATTTACCCCCAATTCAGTGGGCACCACGTCAACACTGTGGGAAAAGTCCTGGGTGTTAAACATTAAGTAAACGAGAAAGAGACTGCAGTGTAATAGGAGGTTTTATGGGACAGCTCATCTTAAAATTTAATCTTTAATAATCTTTAATCTTTAATATGCCGCAGTTATATTGTCAGACAATTTGCAGTTGGCCTCTTTGGATTACAGGTATGGGATCTGTTATCTACAATGCTCTGGACCTAGGTTTTTCTGGATAACGGATCTTTCTGTAATTTGGATCTTCATACCTTAAAGGAGAAGCAAACCCTGAAGTTAAAATGCCCCTACCCCTCTACCCTACATGTACCCCCCTATCTCCCCCCCCCCCAGCCTGGCTGCTGCCCCTAAGTCTTTACTTACCCCTCGGTGCAGATTTTTTCCAGCAGAGTTCACGGCCGTCATCTTCTTATCTTCCTGAAGTAAGTGCCGTATGGGCGCAATTGGCAGTTGGAGCAATTTTCTGTTTTGCGACAACTGCGCATTCGACGAAACTCACGGAAATTGCAGAATCTCTGGGAGAAGACCCGAAGATTACCGAAGCGGCTGAAGATGGCGACCGTGAACTCTGCTGGACAGAATCTAGACCGGGGGGTAAGTAAAGACTCAGGGGCATTTGCCCAGGGTAGCAGCTAGGCTGGGGGAAAGGAGGTTGGGGGGGTTTATGTAGGGTAGGGGGGTAGGGTTTGTTTAACTTTAGGGTTTGCTTCTCCTTTAAGAGTAAAGTCACACTGGGAGATTCGAGGAGATTTAGTTGCCTGACAACTAATCACCTCTTCTTCTGGGCGACAATCTCCCCGAATTGCTTAACCCTGCCTTCCCATCGGCTATAATGAAAAATCGCCAGCGCAATGGCACACGCGGCACTTCGATTTCCGAAGTCGACTCACGAGGAAACTTCCAGCGACTTCAGAAAACGAAGCGTCGCGAGTGCCATCCCGCTGGCAATTTCTAATTACAGCCGATGGGAAGGCAGGGTAAAGCAATTCGGGGAGATTGTCGCCCAGAAGAAGAGGTGATTAGTCGACTGAATCTCCCCGTGTGACCTTACCCTAAGTCTACTTGAAAATCATTAAATAAACCCAATAGGCTGGTTTTGCTTCCAATAAGGATTAATTATATCTTAGTTGGGATCAAGTACAAGCTACTGTTTTATTATTACAGAGAAAAAGGAAAACTTTTTTTTTTTTTTTTTTTAATTGCATTATTTGCATAAAATAGAGTCTATGGGAGGCAAGGTTTGCTGTGATTTGGAGCTTTCCAGATAACAGATCCCATACTTGTACTAACAATGTAGATTACATCGGATAGCCTTTTTAAACATTTTTAAAAATTAGGATTATTTGGATAAAATTGAGTCTATGGGAGACTGTCTCTCTGTAATTCCGAGCTTTCTGGGTAACCGGTTTCCAGATAACGGATCCCATACCTGTGCTGTTTCTTTTTGTTCTGGAACATTCCAGTTTTGGAACTGAAACTGTTACTGGGCTCTACAGAAATGCCCTGTAAGAGGTTGACTTAATCGTATAACTATTTCCTTCTGTTTCTGTTAATGCGCTACTCTTCTGAGCACTTTTACAATTTACATACATTTTTTCTTGATATATTTACTAATTAAGAAAAAAACACAACAGTATTTTTAAGCAAAAAGTCACATTTATTTATTTTCAATGAGGCTAAAACAATTCAAAGGTTTTAATGAACTGGGAAAATAAATTAAAGCGGTTGTTCACCTTTGAATTAACTTTTAGTATGATGTAGAGAGTGATACAGTTGGTTTTCATTTTTTACTATTTGTGGTGTTAGCTTTTTATTCAGCAGCTCTCCAGTTTCAGCAATGTGGTTGCTAGGGTCCTAATTACCCTAGCAACCGTGCACTGATTTGAATAAGAGACTGGAACATGAATAGGAGAGGACCTAAATAGGATGAGTAATAAACAGTAGTAACAACAATACATTTGTAGCCTTACAGAGCATTTGTTTTTCAGATGGGGTCAGTGACCCCCATTTGAAAGCTGGAAAGAGTCAGAAAAAGAAGGCAATTGTACGATAAAAAAAAAGAAAAAAATCCAAGACCAATTGAAAAGTAGGGATACAACGAATCAGTTTGGATTCGGCCGAATCCTTCGTGAAAGATTTGACCTAGTTCCAATCCAAATCCTAATTTACATATGCAAATTAGGGGTGTTAAGGGGAAACATTTTTTACTTCCTTCCCCACCCCTAATTTACATATGCAAATTAGGCGTGTTAAGGGGAAACATTTTTTACTTCCTTCCCCACCCCTAATTTACATATGCAAGTTTGGATTTGGTTCGGCCAGGTAGAAGGATTTAGCTGAATCCGAATCCTGCTGAAAAGGGCAGAATCCTGGCCAAATCCTGGATTCAGTGAATCCATATTGAATTAGCCATTCTATAACATACTAAAAGTTAATTGAAAGGTGAACCACTCCATTAAGTTTTATTCTTTAATAAACCCTGATTATTCACGGAGCTGCAGAATATTCGGCGGTAGTGTATTCATTTTATATTCCATTTTTTCCTACAAGAGTGAAACAACTAGTGCCACTGATTCATTGTCAAATACTAGAATGCTAAATGCAATGGATCCCTGTGCGCTATGGGTACAGATATTTTAGACTCACCCATGGGATCCTCTTGTCTTTGATGCCCCCGTGTGAAGGAACGTAGAACATATGTAAAATATTAAATGCACAATTATGCGGCAAAATCAATTCAGCTGTTGGCAGATTAGCACCGCTACCCCCTCTCCCTATAAGGTCATTAATAAGCCCCTCTGATCGCACTTTGTTTTCCCTTTGACTGTTGCCCATTTTAGCTTCATTTTTCAGCTGAAACAAAGCGCGAAATCTAAGGATCAGTGACCTGTAACCGATCCCTCTCTCCCTGGGCTTTGTTTGGGGAAACCTGGGCCGAGCGGTTATTAATCAGGGAGCTGACAGGAGGGTGCAGGTGGTTTTTGTTTAAATAAGAGCAAGCCGGTGTTTTCTTGTTTGACCCTATGTCGTTCCACGGGGCCCTGAGCGATAATTATTATTAACATGTATTTATATAGCGCCAACATATTGCGTAGCACTGTGTGGTAATAATGCAGACCTTTTGTCTTAAAGGCAAATAAAAGAAAAAAATGGTTCGGTTTAATTAACTTCACAACATTGATTTTTTTCCAGTGCCATCGCTCGGTTTAGTGGAATGCAGACATTTGGGACATGTAATCCCCTGAACAATATAAAGAATAGTTACTATTTGTACTGACAGGAGCCAACACAGCGGCAAGTTACCCGTCTAAAAGCAGAGCCAGATCTACTGGAAAGGAGAGAACCGGCACAAGGGCATCGTTTTGCTATCCGCGTGATTTCAAGCTCGGCAGGCGGCCAAACACTTAAAGGGATACTGTCATGGGAAAACTTGTTTTTTCCAAAACTCATTGTTCTGTTGTTAGGCTGCTGGGGGGTGGGGTGGAGGAGGGTGATATCACTCCAACTTGCAGTACAGCAGTAAAGAGTGACTGAAGTTTATCACGTGACGGGGGGCAGCTGGGAAATTGACAATATGTCTATTGTCTGCTTGCGCTTTTGAAAAATGAATTTCAGTGCAGAATTCTGCTGGAGCATTTTGAAAAAAACATGTTTTCCCATGACAGTATTCCTTTAAAATTGCCCCGGCATTAAATCTTAATTGACCCAGTTCCTGACGGTTTGATTGTGGGTCAGTTGATATTCGCTCAAATATACAGTGCGCTGAAAGTTTTTTCCCCACTTGCCCAAAGGCTCTCAACTGCCTTTTGTGCCAATGCCCTTAAGCTCCGTTTCAGCTGCCAAAACATCCCTTGCCACTTGCCCATGGGCCCTATATGCTAAAGCCAGCAGGCTGTGCCAGGGAAATTTGAGAAGGATGCCTATTGTACCGTCATTTACTACCACAGGGTGTAGTTGCTGCTTTGGGCACCCGATATTGAATCTAAAAGCATTAATTCCGTGCTTGTCTCCTGCAGGCGCTTAGATGCAAATCACATTGTCACCGTGCCAGAAGATAGCTTTGAGGGCCTTGTGCAACTCCGTCATCTTTGGCTGGACGACAACAGTTTGACTGAAGTGCCAATTGGTCCACTCAGCAACCTCCCAACTCTTCAGGCCTTGACGCTGGCGCTTAACAAAATCACCCATATACCCGATTATGCTTTCTCCAATCTGTCCAGCCTTGTGGTTTTGTAAGTATTTAACTTGTTCGCCAATATACTGGACATGTGTGTTCTATAAGATCTTGTTTATCAATATGAATGCATTTATATCTAGAACTCTTTTTCTGTTGTCTGAAAAAAGTGTATCCGTCTATAAAACCCTGCATTATCTAATGTCATTCGCTATAAAGATGAACAGGAGGAAGTAATGAATGATATATTGTTGGCTTGCCTCACAAATAGGTGTAGGTTACTCAGCTTTGATGGCCTATTTCAAACAAGCCATCTCCTTTTTATTAATAATAGTCTCCTTTTTATTAATAGTCTGTGACTACTGGAGTTCAAAAGCAAATATCACAGGACAGGTTTCTCATAGTGCCTATAAAAGCCTCCTGAGATACAAGAGCTGGATTTACACCTTGCTAGATGGAGGTGACAAAACGACTGATACACCACTGGTTTTCTTTGTCTGAAACATTGAACCAGGAGAACCCTGGTCAGAGTTTGAACCTCCACGGGGGCTTAAATTGGAACAGTCCAACAACCACTGTACTAAGGCTTTTATAAACATGGGTCTTCTGGGCTACAATCAAGGTGTTGTGTGTTCCTCGATGGGGCAGTGTGACCCATTAAACATGTTCTGAATGAATGTTCCTGCTTTCACCAATCAAGCTGCTTTAAACCAGTGAAACACTTATTGGGGCCATAGAAGTCTAGACCTTAGTAAGGTCCAATGCTAATGTTTCTCAAAAGAAGCAAGTTTTCATTCCCTCTGTAATTTTTCTTAAGCAAAACCATGCCTCTATACATCATGATTAACCATCACAATTTTGCGTCCTTTTTCCTAATTTCAGACATCTTCACAACAATAGAATCAGGACTCTTGGGCCACATTCTTTCCATGGGCTGGATAATCTCGAAGCTCTGTAAGTAAAATATTATTCTTCCAAAATGCACCCACCTTAAAGCTGAATAAAACTTGAATTTTGAAGCAACTTCAACCTACTAAGGAAACCACTTCACCCTACCATAATCAAATAAGTGGTCTTGGTTGTCTTACAGCCACAACTTGTTTCTTCTCCACTTTAATGGTAGAGGCACACAATGGTATGTGGGGGAGATTAGTTGCCCGGAGACAAATCTCCTCTTCTTCAAGGCGACTAATCTCCCCCAACGCCCTTCCAGCCAGCTAGAATGAAAATCTCTCAGGATGGTACTCAGAGCCGTTAGTTTTCCCAAGTTGCCTCACAAGGAAACTTCAGACGACTTCGGAAACGAACGGCTCCAACTGCCATCCCGCCGGCGATTTAAATTCTAGCTGGCGGGAAGGGCGTTGGGGGAGATTAGTCGCCCCGAAGAAGAGATTTGTCACCAGGCAATTAATCTCCCTGAATCTGACCGTGTGTCTAGCTTTACTCCCCTTCAAACCCTCAAGACAATTCTATTTTCTTTTATCAGAATCTGCAGGGGGTATACACTGAGCACTAAAGGTCAACAACATTGAATTATAGAATTCCCTCCACCCTTTGTAATTGCCAAAGGAAAGACAATTTATGTTCTTCTAATAATGCATCCTGAACAACATACACTTCACATTTATTATGGGTAATACACTGTATGTGCAGTTGTTTCCTAAATGCCTTTAATCTGTTCTTCTCAGGGATCTAAATTACAACAACCTGATAGATTTCCCTGACGCCATCAAATCTTTGCCCAACTTGAAGGAGTTGTAAGTATTGTTAATTCTTTCTAAGATCAGGGTGGATTGTGAGAATCCTTCATTCAGTTCATTGGATATATATATGTTTTCTCATACTGTTTTGTTTTCACATCTGTCTAGAGGTTTCCACAGTAATTCCATCACAACAATCCCAGATGGAGCGTTTGTGAAGAACCCACTGTTAAGGACCATGTAAGTATAATATTACCCGTATTGTTATGTATCGTTCCGACCTGCTATTGAGACAAAATATGTAAATGGCCTACAGCACATGGGGCAATCAATAGGCATTCATCGCCTGAATACAAAGCATTGGACCATATGAAATTGTTCGTTCTACCCTCTATTCAGTTGGAATCGCCTGAAACGTCCAGAAAGCAAAATATCCAATGAATTTCTCTATCTGTCAAAGGCCTCAACCTTCATTAACAGCAAAAGTGGAGCTGCTACTCCAGATATTTACAGTATAAGAATACAAAAGCTTTCACTTACTAATAAATGTGAGATTTCAAACATAATACGGGCAACAATAGCCCAAAAAAGTATTGGAGCACCGGAAGTCAGGTTGTTGCTAGTTATTCCTTGTAGGGGCAAGCAGCAAGTGGTCTGCTTTAGGCTCTCTGTAGGTTGTTTGTCTGTTTTTATTGGGGTTTTTTGGGCTCATCTAGCTACTGTAACATTCTGGAATATTACACATTAGTTGTGGTGGTTGTTCATGAGAAATATCCTAACTGGTCCTTAAAGTTGGCATTGCAAGTTATGATATAGTATCCCTTCATTAATTTTAGGGATACACCAAATCCACTATTTTGGATTTGGCCGAAAATCTCCGAACCAAACCCTACCCCTAAATTGTATATGCAAATTAGGGGTGTGAAGGGTAAAAATTTTACTTCCCTGTTTTGTGACAAAAGGTCATGCGATTGCCCTACCTGCCCTAGAAAGATTTGGCCGAATCTGAATCCTGCTAAAAAAGCCTGAATACGAACCGAATCCTGGATTCGGTGCATCCCTAATTAATTTGCTACACTTACAAGGATCCCATTCTGAACCCCACAAAAGTGACTGGTAAAACTCCATTTCTGCTGGGATCGAGATCCTTTCCTGGCCTCTTGCACTGCTGAACATTTAACTGCTCCTCTTCTGCGTTTATTATAAGTCGAGCGGTTTCATTAACCAGATAACTCACTTTTTTTTTTTTTTTTTTTCAGACAGTTGTACGATAATCCCTTGTCTTTGGTTGGGAATTCAGCATTTCAGAACTTATCAGACCTCCACATCTTGTAAGTACTTGTCTACCCCTTGTTAGAACGTGTGAAGTGAGATACTTGAAAGGAGCAATGACACTCTGCGTGTGTGATTTGGTGACCTCTAAATGGATTGAAGGGGGAACGGTTCCTAAGATACATTTACATGGACAGAGCTGTGGGAAAATAAAGCTTGTGTTTTTTTTTTTGTTTTTTTTAGACAATATTTCATTTATAGGGATAATTATATCCCTAAATTGCAACTAAATTTCCTCCTTTGTCTCTAACTAGAATCATTCGTGGGGCAAGCAATGTTCAATGGTTTCCTAATTTGACTGGGACTAATAATCTAGAAAGCCTGTAAGTATTTATTTGTTTTTTGTTTTGTGGTGCTATAAATGGGGAGTCACCTTCTTGCAGCCTTTAATTGTTCACACTTTTTCCTATGATGGCTTTGACCAAATGTGTCCAATACCACCATCTTCTTATATAGGTGCCATGATTCTAATGAGCCAGGGCAAGGTATGATGGAGTAAAAAGCCAATAACAATTGTCCATTGACATTCACCAATTTTTGAGACCCAGGTGCCAATGTTTTGGTTCTGTCACTTGAAACGATCAAATACCTTAAGTAGAACTAAAATTGCTCAATTAAGATACGTTGACACTTAGTGCAGACTTAAGTCCTTTCGGAGAGTAAGCAGGCAGAGCTCAAGTGTAGAAGGTCACACACCAGTTAAACAGCGTGGTCCGAATCCCAAACACTTAGAGTAAAGGAGAACTAACCCCCCCGCGATGTTAAGTCCCCACTGGCCCCCCTCCCTGCCTCCCCTCTGCACAGTCTTATCCCAGAATTCTGTCCCCTCTTGAAATAGTGACCGCAAATACAGAGTAAGCGCGGCGGAGCTCACGGGTGCAATCTTCTTCTCTTCGGTAATCTTCGTGAAGTTAGTGGCGTAATGGCGTATGTGCAGTTGAAGCAATCTTCCGGTTTGCGACAACTGTGCATGGGCCGAAAGAGATGGAAATTGCCGAAGGGGAGGAAGAAGACACAAAGATTACCGATAGAAGAAGATTGAGCGCGTTAGCTCCGCTGCGCTCACTCTGCATGTGCGGTCACTGTTTCAAGAGGAGACAGAATTCTGGGGTAAGACTGTGCAGGGAGAGGGGCCAGTGGGCAATTAACATCAAAGGGGTTTAGTTCTCCTTTAAGGAGATAATCTATTTGTTATGCACTCCGAACTTGGAGGCACACCAACGCAGGTCAAAAACTGCCCAGTTGCTGGAGGAACTGTGTAAAAATGAAGACTTCCTTCTCATCCTAGTGCTGCTTTCTTTCTTCCAGTCAACCACCAA
The DNA here is from genome assembly GCA_038501925.1 of Xenopus petersii. Classification (NCBI taxonomy): domain Eukaryota; kingdom Metazoa; phylum Chordata; class Amphibia; order Anura; family Pipidae; genus Xenopus; species Xenopus petersii. Next base: position 15,259,568 of record CM076678.1, read on the forward strand.
TGTTCTTCATGTCTCTGTAATAACTGGAATAGAAGGGGGTTGTTTATCCCTTATAGATGTTAGCTACTGTACATGCAGAGCCCAGTCTTGCAAGGACATGGAAGCCATCCTAATTCTGAGATGTGGCTTGGAGTTCCAACCTGAAAAACAAGCCAGCCTGATTGGGTCCATGACTTGGGTGGCCAAATTAGACCGAGATTTGCCCCTAAACATATACCAGTGCTTCTGCAAATGGACGTTTTGGTACAAACCAAACATCTCTCAGCATTTCTCCTATTGAGTGAGGTGAATGAGATAGAAAGCAGATCCAGCAGAGATCCCCACAAAATAGAAGAATGATCATTTATCACAAGTGCATGGTTCTGTGTTTCTTCTCATGGAAATCATCCCAAAGTGCTAACAAAGGGCAGTAAATGTGGAGGCTCTGCAGGCATTTCTCTCTCTCTTGCATTTTATCTTTACATCCGCTATCACAAGATCTTGTTAAATATTTACACGCGCGTCTTGTTTTGTTGTAAAGGACCTTGACGGGCACAAAGATAAAAAGTATTCCAATAAAGTTTTGCCAAGAGCAGAAGATGCTTCGAACCTTGTAAGTACACACCTTTAATTTTCATACAGTACAATTATTTTTAAAGGACAAGTAAAGCCAAACCATACAGTATGTTTCTTTTGGTCATCATTACAACCTTATGGCCTGTATTTCCTATACAAATCTTTTTAGCCACTGATCAGAGTCCCGGAAAGGTCCACCGAGCTGGTTGCCAAATATGTCATTATAATTTTTATGTTCGTCTAACTTAAAATGGGAAAATATCCATTTATAATTAGGGTTTACCTTCTGTTATATAGTTTTTTTAGGTAATAAAGTACTGTATGAGTATTTTAGCCCTGAAGTACCCTTCCCTTAGGCATAGACTTTTGGCTAAATTGAAAGTAATGTTGACCACCATATTTGAGCTGGAAGAGAAACACCCCAAAAATGCCAACTCTTTTGCTTCATCGGGAAATGCACGACAGAACTAGAGTTGGAACTTTTTCTGTCTGTAAAGTACCGGTACTAATAAGCATTTCCTATTGATTCGAAAGGTATGTGGCAGGGTTATAGCCCATAAAGGACAAAGTAGACCAGAGAAATAAATGTGTTATCATATGTTGAAATACATGGCAACAACCACAGACACCGGAGATGACTACTGATCAACACGAGTGTTAAAAGCAAACTAAAGTCTTAAATAAAATTATACTAGAAATGCTGTATTTTGTATACTAAACATAAATATGAACTTACTGCACCATAAGCCTGAATAAACAAATGATTTATGCTTTTAAAGTTGGCCACAGGGGGTCATAATTTTGTCACTATGTTAAAACATCTTTGCAAGACCAAGACTGTGCACATGCTCAGTGTGGTCTGAACTTCAGTTGTGAGATTAAGCTTAGGGATCGTCATAAATTATCAAGACAGCACAAGTCAAATAAAATCTGCCATAGAAGTCGATACAGCAAGACTGATTAATAATCAAAATATACAGACTGCACTGGGTCTGCGGATACAAATTTCTACACAGTCGTCGGCTGCTTTAATGGGAAACAAACAAAGCAGCTTGAGTTTTGGGAAGTAAGGTGGGGGGCTCCCCACGCTGTTTGAAAGTATCCTTTCCCTGCAGAGCAGTTAGGGCAGGGGTGCCCAGGACACCGATCGCGGTCTACCAGTAGATCCCTGTCAAGTTCCTGGTAGACCACGACCTGGGGCCTGGCGCAGTGTTGGGGTGCCAAGCTCGGCACTGTGGATGCCCACGGTCTCCGGTTATCCTGTTTGGGTTCTGGCCAGGCTTCCCCGCTCTCCTCAGGCTCGCTGAGAGCATTGTCGGACAGGTCAGAGAAGTCTGAGTCGTAGTTGGGGATTCAGTCCCTGGAGTTATTGCGCATTCTGTCCCCACACACTGGTAGGACTGCTTGAGCCTGTACATGCGCTTATCTAGCAGTGTCCGGCTGCGCTTGAATGTGTCCCACTGAGCCGCTGGCACACACTTGGACGCACCCCCAGGCTCAGTGGTTCAGCACTGGGGGCCGGCTCCTGCTGCTGAAGAAACGGGAAAAAGGCTCAAACTTCCCGGGCAGGACACTGGACGTTCCACCTCACCTCTCGCACGTTGGGCACCCCTCCTCCACAGATAAAGCAGTACACCAGTACTCCCGGCTGCTCACCCGTTCCAAGCATCAAACGCTGCTTGCGGGACATCGTGACGGATCCAGTATCACTCACGATCCCTGTGCCAAGCCCCCCTGCCATTCTCATGCCACCTGGGGCAGCGGCAGATTACCCTCACAAATACAAAGCACACTGGAGTTTGCACAAACTTTCCAAAGCGCAACAGAGGGTGAGGTGAGCTGGATAGATAGCACCCGCTCCCACTTGGGCTTCTGACACTCTGTTCCACAGAATGTGTAAACCCGCTGTGGACTGCGCAGAACATGGGATCAGCCCCCCATGGGAACATGGGATCAGCACGGCCCTTTTACAGAGAACATGGCCTGGCTCAATGTGTAACCCCTCCGGTGCCGCAGTGCGGGGGACATTAGGAACTTGCTGGCCGTCATTGAGCCCTTCAACTGCTGTTCAACTCCTGCTTGACACACATAATAGCAATAATGGCCATACTCTGAACGGCAAGAGTCTCTAAAAGTCTAAATAAAATTCTACTGTGTTAACACACCCTGCCCCTGGAACCTTCAGGCCCTCAGAATTTGAGGTCGCTGAACTTCACAGTAAATTTATTTTAATGCCCCATCCCTAATCTAGTGCATAAAACATTGGGATTATTTTCATAAACATATGTTTAAACTGCTTAATGGTTAGTGCCCCACTGGGACAAGCACGGACATAGAAGGGAAGGCCGACAGCAACAAGAAGGGAGGGGAAGGGACGGCTGAGCAGCAAACATGGAGGGAAAGGCAGTGTGTTTAAACTTTCATAACCAGCTAAAATAGGATTTTATTTTTTTGCCTTTACATCCCCTTTAATGAGCAGTGGTGCTACTTTATGAGACCAGTTATATAGATGCAATATATTTATTTTTCACTTTTTATTTGCAGGGACTTATCCTACAATGAGATCACGGCACCGGTTGGATTCGAAGGTTGCAGTGCCTTAGAGGAAGTGTAAGTGCACAAACCTTTCATTTATGCCATTAGTATTGGTAGGTGCCTTCACATGTCACTATGTAGGGTTTGAGCAGAGCTAGATGATAGTGTTTCTAAGCTCCAGGTAAAGTTATGAAGGTAATATTATGCCACTTAACACCGTGGAATTTCCAAGCTTTGGAAAAAATAAAAACACTGTGCTGAAATACTCCCACAATCCAGCAGAGGGTATGCATCAAACGTGTGCCAATGCATCACTTAGGAAAAAGGAAAGAAGACTGTAACTCCTCGGAAGCTGTGATCTACATCACATTATTTTTCCTGTGCAGTTAGTACTGTATAGGCCTTTGATTGATGTTCTGATTTCTGGACACAGAAAAGATCCCACGAAATTAATGCTGTAGACCGTGTTCAGTTGGTATTTTCTGGCCCTTGAACCAGTGCTTTGGGGGTACCTCCTTTTAAAATCTAGTCCATGATCTGCTGATGATTGTTCAGCTTTACACTGAAAAGGAGAAGGAATAACTGACAAGAACTTTAGAAGAAGGAGAGGCCACTTTTGGATGCCCAGGCAATCCTGGCCAATAATTATGTACCATGGATACGGGCACCATGTTGGCCAATGCCTGGGGGCAGCTGATGATGGCGTGAAGAGCAGTATCACAGTTTCCCAGAATCCTGCTGGATGTAGGTGTCCAATGCATTTATTCCCAGATACCCACTTAAAGGGATACTGTCATGGGAACAAATTTTTTTTTCAAAATGAATCAGTTAATAGTGCTGCTCCAGCAGAATTCTGCACTGAAATCCATTTCTCAAAAGAGCAAACAGATTTTTTTTTATATTCAATTTTGAAATCTGACAAGGGGCTAGACATATTGTCAATTTTCCAGCTGCCCCAAGTCATGTGACTTGTGCTCTGATAAACTTAATCACTCTTTACTGCTGTACTGCAAGTTGGAGTGATATCACCCCCCCTTTCCTCCCCAGCAGCCAAACAAAAGAACAACAGGAAGGTAACCAGATAGCAGTTCCCTAACACAAGATAACAGCTGCCTGGTAGATCTAAGAACAACACTCAATAGTAAAAACCCATGTCCCACTGAGACACATTCAGTTACATTGAGAAGGAAAAACAGCAGCCTGCCAGAAAGCATTTCTCTCCTAAAGTGCAGGCACAAGTCACATGACCAGGGGCAGCTGGGAAATGGACAAAATGTCTAGCCCCATGTCAGATTTCAAAATTGAATATAAAAAAATCTGTTTGCTCTTTTGAGAAATGGATTTCAGTGCAGAATTCTGCTGGAGCAGCACTACAAAAAAAATGTGTTTTTCCCATGACAGTATCCCTTTAACTTGTTTTCCTGGGAAATGGAGGCTACAGCACATGGGCATTCAGTTGGAGATGGACAATCTTATGCTTGTCTTGGTGATTCCAGCAGTCTTCCAAGCTTATCCTTTTGTCTTGTTAACACGCAACTGCTATTCCAGAAGCTTGTACGGCTACGCTCTGGAGTCCTAAGCCAAATTCAAGCAAATAGTGTCCTTGATTTAAGAAACCCTGTTATAAAATTGCCAGATTTAGAACATGAATAATCATACTTGAAACTATGCATGTACCACAGTGTACCAATTATAAACGTATCCTCCTTCCTGGCCCTGCCGTGAATCAGATCAGGGAAATGGCAATTGCATCCGCTAAGGATAGCTCTGTGCACACTTCATTTAGCAGCATCCGTCAGCACCTCCATCTCTTATCTCTCTCCTTACATTTCCTGTTTGTCTCTTGTTATACTCACTTGTAACAGCTTTCCCTTCCTGATCCCACATCACACATAAATCCTGTTTGAGTTTGATATTCCCAGTATACGCCATGCATTTTGCTGCATGTTAATGTTGTGTTTGCAGTTACCTGCAGAATAATCAGATCCAAGAAGTCCAGAAAGAGACGTTCCAAGGCCTGACGGCTGTACGGGTGCTGTAAGTACATATTTGTATTATTTTCCGTTTCACCACCGTATTATGTGTAAATGCCCAAGACCCTATGCACCTTTGGCTTGGTTGGCTGGCATGCTCTTAAAGGAGAAGGAAAGTCATTTGCAACTTGGAGGTGCCAAATGTTAGGCACCCCAAGTGATTGTATTTACTTACCTGGTCCGGGCCAGAGCTCCTATCAGCAAAAAACGTCACCGACCCGGGGTTCTTCCAGCGACCACCACAGAGAGATCCTCTTCCGTCTTCCACTTTCTACTCGCGGGTGCACATGCACAGTTGAGCTATTTCATTCTTCTGTGCATGCGTTTGCCCTGGGAAATTTGAAGAGTGAAGAAGCAGGAAGACTATTGCTCCGCGGTGCTTGCTGAAATAAACCTGGGCCGGTGCAGTTTTTTGCTGAGAAACACTAGCCGGGGTGTCAGGTAAGTCTATACAATCACTTGGAGATGCCTAATATTTGGCACCCCCAAGTGGCAAATGACTTTCCTTCTCCTTTCAATAGGATATACCCCCACTTGAAAGGCCAAATTAAGTTAAACCATTCTTATTAAAACACTTGGTTTCGAAAGGATTTAATTTGACCCTGCACTCATTCTATTGACCAGTACTAAACGACATCATTAACCCCAACACATATTCATTATAATATCCAATGCAGCCCAAGTATGTGCAAAATTCTCCTCTTATTCCATTATGTATTTTTACCCCCAGTGATCTAAGTCGAAATAGAATTCGAACGATTCATAAGGAAGCCTTCATCACTCTGAAAGCAATGACTAACCTGTAAGTAATTTTGGGTGAAAATGCACTAAAACAGAACGTTTTACATGTGAAATTAGTTGCTAACAGACCCAACATGAACACCCGGCTGGTGCCATATCCCATTTGGCTTATCCATATGTGTGTAGAATATGTTCCTCCGGGTTCTGATGATTTTTCTGGCAGTAACCTATTGATTTTATAATTTCAGAGACCTGAGTTTCAATGACCTCTCTACATTTCCAACTGATGGACTTCATGGCCTGAATCAACTGAAGCTTACAGGGAACCCAGACTTTAAAGAAACACTAGCAGCAAAGGCTCTAGTTAAGCTCTCGTAAGTGATCTGCGGAAGGATTCGATGTAACGAAAGCAGAGAACATTTTTGAAAGATTTTATAGACATGCATAAAGCCTAGTTTTTTGTTTGCACAGGGTTGATGTTCACTACCCTATTTATATCATCATTAATGGAATAAAGGCTATATTCTGTCTTTCCTCCTGGGCTCTTTGATTACACAGCCCATTGCATGTTTGGGGTGGGGGTACCTACAGCTGCTACAGATGCTACACCCAAGGGGAACATAGAAAGATAGAACAGGGCTTCAGCAGGTAATCCATGTTATGTTTCATATGCTGATTCTTAGAGTCTGACACACCTACTATAAAGGAATAACTGGTACAGGTGAGCTGTTCTGCCTTATAGTGTCCATCTGTAATCTACGAAGACTGGTTTGCTTTAACCCCTAATTTTCCTTCTCCTTCTGCAGGTTTTTGTCTGTTCCATATGCATATCAATGCTGTGCCTTTTCTGCATGTAATTCCTATATGGCCACAAGCATAGAAGAAGACCACTTGAGGGCCCAAAGACTATTGCTTGACCAGGACAGAGGTATGTCATTTATTATTGGGACAGAGGTTTGTGCACATTATGGCGAATTAGCAAAAACTGGTCACAAGCTGTTATTGACGGTATCTGAAATGGATGTACAGTCGATGGCCAGAGTGCTCTGATCACTGCATAAGCTCGGCACCATCTTGCTCCAGGTTGAAACATGACCCCCCCCCAAAGAAAATTACATAAACAGCAGCCTTTTTTTGGGGAGGAATATAATTATTATATAGAATTATATGATGATACTTATAACTTTATATATATTCTACATGTTTGTAGGCAGTGTTCTAATAAAATGGCTTCAATTAAGGAAGCAAGTGGTGTGCCTTTGGGGCAGGCTCAGGGCCATACAAATGCATTTAGGCAGCAGGACTCCATTAGGATAGCCCTGGTCTGCTATCCTGTTATCAAATCTATTAGAGATGCTCAGTGTTTCTGCTGTCGCACAAATACATGTAGCTTTGGACAGGAAGAATTGTATAGTTATTATTTCTCCTTTTGTATCCCTCTTGTACAGCCGCTGCTGTGGATCCTGATTATATTGGTACAGAAGATGATAAAGAACACGTTCAAACCTTAATCCAGTGCAATCCTGCCACAGGTAAATAAAGGTTTTATTGAAAAGAAAGCGAGGGAAGGTAGCAGTAGCAGTAGTAGAGCTCAGAGTTGTGCAGTTCTTCCAAATTCTCCCCTGGTTGGCATCTTGTTCCAGTAACCTTATATTAGATAACCTCTACAGAGGGGCACCAGAAATTTCTAAGCAGAAATAAAGCCCTTTGTTATTACCATTTAATTATTTTCGGGTTTTATTTTTAGGCCCCTTCAAACCATGCGAATATCTCCTTGGCAGCTGGATGATAAGACTCACTGTTTGGTTCATCTTCCTCCTGGCTCTGATCTTCAATGTAATTGTCATTGTGACAATGTTTGCCTCCTGCTCCCCACTCACCTCCTCCAAACTCTTCATCGGTCTCATTGCTGTCTCCAACCTTTTCATGGGAGTGTACACCGGAACTCTGACCCTCCTAGACGCCATCTCCTGGGGACAGTTTGCTGAATTCGGTATATGGTGGGAGATGGGCAGTGGATGCAAAGTGGCCGGTTTCCTTGCTCTCTTCTCTTCTGAAAGTGCAATTTTCTTCCTGATGTTGGCTGCCTTAGAGAGAAGCTTATTAGCCAAAGACATCATTAAAAAAGAGAAGCATCCGCATTTGAGGAAATTTCAGGTTGCTTCCCTTCTTGCTGTTTTGTTGGCCGCTGCCGCAGGATGCCTTCCGCTGTTCCACATTGGAGAGTTCTCTTCCTCCCCTCTCTGCTTGCCTTTCCCTACAGGCGAAACACCTTCTTTGGGATTCACAGTAACCCTGGTCCTTCTAAATTCATTGGCCTTTTTGATAATGGTTATCACCTACACCAAACTATACTGCACCATAGAGAAAGAGGATCTCTCGGAAAACGCAGAGTCCAGCATGATCAAGCACATCGCTTGGCTCATCTTCACCAACTGCATCTTCTTCTGTCCTGTGGCCTTCTGCTCATTTGCCCCACTGATCACTGCCATCTACATTAGTCCGGAGATTATGAAATCCATCACATTAATATTTCTGCCCTTGCCTGCGTGTCTCAATCCTGTCCTGTATGTATTCTTCAATCCGAAATTTAAAGAAGATTGGAAGCTCTTGAGATGGCGTTTCACCAAAAGAAGCGGCTCCGTTGCAGTCGCCACAAACTCTCAAAGAGAATGCGTCACTCAGGATTTTTACCATGACTTTAGCATGTATTCACATCTGCAGGGGGGAAACTTTGCAGTTTGTGACTACTGCGAGTCAGTTCTTTTAAAGAACCCTCCACCTTGTAAACACTTAATAAAGTCTCATAGCTGCCCTACGCTGGCAGTTGTGCCTTGCCAACGACCTGATAATTACTGGTCCGACTTCGGTACCCAGTCTGCCCACTCGGATTGTGCAGATGAAGAGGACTCTTTTGTCTCTGACAGCTCAGACCAAGTGCAGGCCTGCGGCCGAGCCTGCTTTTACCAGAGCCGAGGTTTGCCTTTGGTCCGTTATGCATATAATATACCAAGAATGAAAGACTGAATCCTTCAAACTAGTTGACTCTTGTGAGGCTGAGATAGCCAGCACAAGTCTGGCAGATGTAGAACAGCTGGAAAGCCATGGGCTTAGACCTCCTCACTGTGAGGAGACCAGGACTATTCAGAACATAACAAATGCCTTGACAAGCAAAGGAGCACTTTTGTAATAAAAGAAGGGAAGCAGACAAAAGACTTCTGGAGTTTTAAAACGCTATGTGGTTGGTTCGGGAGCTCTCAGTTTCACGTATCACTGTCAGAAATGTTGCCTGGACTATGAATAATTTGTAAACCAAAATTTGTCGCTAAATGTTTTATCGTTTTCTGTTTTTTGTTAATGTTTTCTGTTTAAATCAAGTAGTATCTTGCCGCTCTTTACAATTTATGTTTTCCATTTAAATGTGTATCTGTGCTTTGTTTCAGTTGTAGAGGGTTCTTGTCCCAAACGGAAAACGAATGTCCACTTACTCTGGGTGCTCCACTGAGCACTTCTTCAACGTATATTTAGTTGTTTCACATGTTTGCAGTTTTATACTGCTATTACCAGGGTTTCGGTTCAGCAGTTGTCTTATAAGCTCCTCTAATGCTAACTGACTGTGCCTGAGAGGAGCTCTCGGAGTAAATTTAGGTTCATTTTCTATGACCCCCTTCAAGTATGAGTAGGATTGTTGTATGTTGACATTAAAAAAAAGCCAGCTGGTTTGAATTCAGCTGGCACCAACGTACTCTAACTAAGCTATAATTGTGCATTAACACAGGGCCAAAAAAAGGGAAATCATTTTCACATTTTGCAACCAGTGTGTGTGCCAGTTAGAGTGGTGGTTCATAGCTTCATTATTTGAAAGCTCCCTAGTCTTTTATGGAAATCCCCATCAGTTTTAGGGTCTCCCCCATGTTCCAGACCAGGGATCCCCAACCTTTTGAACTCTTAAACAACATTCAGAAGGAGTTGAGGAGCAACACTTGCATGGAAAATGTTCTTGTGGTGCCAAATAAGTGTTGTGGTCATTTGGTAGCCCCTATGTGGATTGACAACCTACATTGAGACTCTGTTTGGCAGTGCACCTGGTTTTTATACAACCAAAACTTGCCTCCAAGCCTGCAATTCAGAAATAAGCACCTGATTTGCGGCCACTGGGAGCAACATCCAAAGGGTTGGGGAGCAACATGTTGCTCACGAGATACTGGTTGGGGATCACTGTTCTAGACTAACGAGGAGCGAATAAATTTGCCAGGGACAAATTTGCGAAACTTTGGCGAAAAATTGCGGCAAAAATTGTTGCTTCGTGGGGCACAATACAGGTTATCCTATAAGGAACCATATAATCACACACAAAATAAGGGAGCACCACCCATCAATTGAGAGAAACAGTAGATGGTGTGCAGGGTTAAAGAGATTAGTAAAGAAAGAAAAAGTTAACCCTTGAAATTGCACCACCCCATCATAGAGCCCGATAACTCAGGGAACAATATTAAAACGGCATTTTATCGCTTTACCTAATTTAGGTTCCTCGTCTCCCTGTTCCTTAACTTTATTTTAAATGTTCTCCTGGACTCTCGATTTTATTTAATTTATCAGTAAAAGTTAAGTTTTAATATTGTTCCCTGAGTTATCGGACTCTATGATGGGGTGGTGCAATTTCAAGGGTTACGTTTTTCTTTCTTTACTACTTATCCTATAAGGTAAGAAACCCCAAATTATAGCTATGTCTGGGACCCAATTGTATCTTTCAATCTCTGCACAGTATCAGGAAAGGCTACTGCTAAGCTGTGCTTGATATGGGATGGTAAATTGCAAATACGGTTTCCCCAGATTCCTTTTATAACTTTGCAATCAGTATTTTAATCCTTATAAAATATAGTTTTACCCCATAGAGCAGCAAACACTCTTCTAAAAAAGTTAGTTTTGAACATCTGAGTGTGACATCCCATGGCCAAATAATGGTGTTACTCAATTACCTTGGATAAACCCAGCAGGCCCGGACTGGCAATCTGTGGGTTCTGGCAAATGCCTGAGGGGCTGCTATAAGGTCCCATAGAAAATCGGTATTTAGTGGTCTGGTGGGGGCTGTTTGGGCCTCTTTGTAACTGAAATGCCAGGGGCCTATTTTAATTCTCAGTCCAGACCTGAAACCCAGTTTTGCTGAAATACCTGCACACAGAGCCGGGCAGGCGCCCTAGGCAGCCTGCCCGGCTGCTGCGCAGGCTAGTTGCGCGCTTCAGCGCATAGACACGTCAGCGCAGATGGGCGGTCGACAGAGAAGGGACTGGACTAGGGGTAGGAGTAAGTACGTGCCTGCCGCCCCTCCACCTTTGCGCCCTAGGCACGTGCCTACTCTGTCTACCCCTAGTTCCGGCCCTGCCTGCACACAATTTAGCATTACTCTTATTTCCTTTTGTCAGGACATGCTAGTCTTTGTAGGGGGTGCAAACTTTTGAGGTGCAACCTGTGGCCCAAGGATGTTTGCCTTTCCAATAACAACACATCTCATAAACCCTTGCACTTTAGTTAAACTCACCTATGAAAACCAGAATGATCCACATCAGTTGGAACCTTTGATAACACCAAGGTGCTCATATTCTTGGTTGGAAAACAAACACTTCCCAGCATCGCTGAGGACGCTGGGAGTTTGAGGATTGCAGAGATTTTAAAAGCTTATTTGGCTGCGTTTCACACAGGTCACATGACCAGGGGCAGCTGGGAAATTGACAAAATGTCTAGCCCCATGTCAGGTTTCAAAATTAAATATAAAAAAATCTGTTTGCTCTTTTGAGAAATGGATTTCAGTGCAGAATTCTGCTGGAGCAGCACTATTAACTGATTCATTTTGAAAAAAATGTTTTTTTCCATGACGGTATCCCTTTAACTCAAAGGTGAAATCCCTTTAAACATCATCAACCCTTTTATAAGCACTTATAAATAAATGTAAACTTTTATTATTCCAGCAATTAGTTTTGATTCAGTCGCATCCTATGAATTCCAAGCTATTTTAGAGCAGCTACACGTACGTCGTACATCGTACGTTGCTAATTCTCATATTTGTTGAATGTAATGAAGGCGCAGGCGAAGCACAATTCTTCTGATCCAATTTATGTCCATGTGTTTGTCTGTATCTTTATTTGTCTATAGACATTCCTGTATAACAGTGTAAGCGAGAACCGAGGATTTACGAAATTGAAGCTGTACATAATTAGCCTATTTTTGTATTGTAAATTATTGGATAGAGCACAATGTGGGGGGGGGGGGGGCTAAGGCTTCAGTTTATTTTGTCAAATTTTTAAAGCTACCTCTTAAAACTGTAGCAGCTGCCAGTAACAGAATAAATTGGGTTTATAGACTTGTATTGCATTTGTAAATAGACTCTTATTGTACATGGACACTGTAATAAAGAAAATATGTTGTAAAAAGAATTCATGGGAGGGATTTATACTTTGTATATTGTAATTTTTTTACGACAAACTGAGAAAAAGTAAATAATAATTTTTTTTATTTTTTTTTTGTGTATTTAATTGGTTTAAATTCCAGAACTGGTCTTATGAAAATGTTATATACCTGTTCCTATAAAGGGCCTCTGTACACTACATTTTTCTTGTCAATTGTGCTTAGTGTAAGGAGTTGTCCCTGGTGCAGTTATGTCTGTGAAAACCATTTGTGTTTTTTTTTTGCCTGTGTATTGGGATTTTTAAAAAAGGGCATGCTGTGGCCTATAAGTACACGTGAAACAAAAATGGCATCTTAAAGGAGAACTTAACCCTTAAAACAGACATGGAAAGAATTTGTAATATTGTACAGGTATGGATCTGTTAAATGGAAACTCATTATCCAGAAAGCTCCGAATTACCAAAAGGCCGTCTCCCATAGACTCCATTTTATCTCTGTACAGGTATGGGACCTGTTATCCAGAATGCTCAGGACCTGGGCTTTTCCATTTAATGGATCTTTCTGTAATTTGGATCTTCATACTTTTGTCTACTAGAAAATCATTAAACAAGCACAATAGGCTGGTTTTGCTTCCAATAAGGATTAACTATATCTTAGTTGGGATCAAGTACAGGTATAGGATCTCTTATCTGGAAACCCGATATCCAGAAAGCTCCGAATTATGGAATGGCTGTCTCCTATAGACTCCATTTTATCCAAATAATCCAAATTTTTCCTTTTTCTCTGTAATAATAAAACAGTAGCTTGTGCTTGATCCCAACTAAGATATAATTAATCCTCATTGGAAGCATTTATTTAATGTTTATATGAATTTCTAGTAGACTTATGGCAAGACCCAAATTACGGAAAGATCCTTATCTGGAAAACCCCAGGTCCCGAGCATTCTGGAAAACAGGTCCCATACCTTTACAAGCTACTGTTTGATTATTACAGAAAAAAGGAAATCTTTTTTAAAAATTTAGATAAAATGTAGTCTGTGGGAGGCAGCCTTTCCGTAATTCAGAGCTTTCTGGATAACGGATTCCATACCTAATGATTAAACAGTTCCTTGTACCTGAGCCGGCAGGGAGGCAGTTGGCGGAGATTGTCGCCCTGAAGAAGAGGCGATTTGTTGCCGGGGCGATTAATCTCCCCGAATCTGCCTGTGTGCCTTTAATAGCCTTTATGATGTTCGAGTTTTTTTCAGAGGGGTTAGCCCCTCAAACAATATGAGAAATTTTTTTATCGTCGAAAACTCTTATCAATCTGAGTTTTCGAGTTGGTAACTCCGACTCGCTGATTTGAGTTGTTTCCATTCGAGTTTTTTCATGAATTAGAAACTGTTCCAGTTGTGAGTTCATTCGAGTAGGTCGAAAAAAAATCTAAAATTTGATAAATAACCCTCTTAAGTGTAAAAGTAGCCTGATTCTTTAGGCGTTAGATCTCTTTTAAGCAAGACTAAAGGTAGTCACACTCTGATCTGGTTTGCAAATCAAAATAGGCCCCGGCATGTTCAGGAACACAGAGGCTCAAGCAGCCCTCCCCCCACCAGCCCAATAAATAGCCACTGTCTATGGCAACTTATAGCCAGAACCCACAGATTGCCAGTCCTGGCCTGGTCACATTCAAGGTGTCACACAATGGGTGCCCCAGCCCTCTGTTTGGTAGCCTATATCCTCCGTCACACCTCACTCTGCCACCCTTCTGTGCTCACACTACTGCTCACAGGCTTTATGTTTTTTTCATTGCCGCTTCCCAATCAAAGCTCAGGGACAAATTTATAGGCAGCAGGGACAACTGGCTTTGGGTCCTAGTGGCCCCCACCATTGCGCCCTAGGCTGGTGCGTCTCCTGCTTCTCCCTAGTTCCGACCCCCACACTTGTTTGATTAGGCACTTTGGCTGATTTCAACCAAACAGCCCAACCTTTTTAAAGGCATGGTTTACCTTTAGATTTTTTATAATTTTTTAATTATTTGCTGCCTTCTTCTGACTCTTTTTAGCTTTCAAATGGGGGTCACTGACCCCATCTAAAAACAAATGCTCTGTAAGGCTACAAATGTATTGTTATTGCTACTTTTTTATCACTCATCTTCCTATTCAGGCCTCTCCTATTTATATTCCAGTCTCTTATTCAAATAAGTGCATGTTGCTAGGGTAAGTTGGACCCTAGCAACCAGATTGTTGATATTGCAAACTGGAGAGCTGCTGAATAAAAAGATAAATAACTCAAAAAAACACAGATTATTCTTCATTTTTGTTGGCAATACTTTCCCTTTAACATCAATGATGTAAATGATTGCCAATCTGTGTATTTAATTCAGTTGCTGACCTTACATAAAGTATTTTGTAAATTACACGTTGTTGTTTTGGTGTGTTTTCGGCCATGCCGACCTTGGCTTTCTACTACTTAAACAGTCTATTTCTTAAAAATAATCTGTCTGTGGCTGGCTGCCAGCTGGTCATGGTTTTATTTACTTCTAAAGACTAGTAATAGAATGCCTTGTACAGGTATGTGATCCGTTATCTGGTAAACCCGGTATCCAGAATGCTCTGAATAACGGAATGGCCGACTCCATTTTTTCCAAATAATCAAAATATTTAAAAATGTTTTCCTTTTTCTCTGTAATAATAAAACAGTCGCTTGTACTTGACCCCAACTAAGATATAATTAATCCTTATTGGAAGCAAAACCAGCCAATGGGCTACATGATTTTCTAGTAGACTTAAGGGGCACCTGTTGTGTAAAAATTTTTCCCCAACCAAAGGTTTGGGCTAATAGAGTATGCATTCCAGTTGGGGATAACAGTATTTTATTTTTTTCAAATGCCCCCACCAGCGATATGCTACCTGCACCGGGAGGGAGCTCCTGGTGCGAGCAGCCATGTTGTGTCACTCGCATAGCGAGTGATCAGACATGGCTGCTCACAGTGCGGGAAGCGGTGCACTGGCAGGGGGCATTTTTCTAAAAAAACAAACAAAAAAAAACCTACTGTTATCCCCAACTGGAATGCGGGCTCTGTTAGCCCACAACTTTGGTTGGGGATAACATTTTTACTAAACAGGTTCCCTTTAAGCCATAAAGATCCAAATTACAGAAAGATCCGTTAGTATTTACCAACCTTAGTACATCTGTCTTTGGGGGCACCTAAGGCAATAGGCTTTTCTCCTGTCACTGCCATTTCCTATTCTATTCAGGCATTTATAGCACAGTCTTTATTATCACACTGCTAACCAGCACAAGAGACAGGGATTAAAAGGCACAGATTTTATGTATTCAAACAGCGGCGCCAGTATGAGCAGCACCTATTGTTGACTCTCTTTGGAAATAAATCTTCTACGACTGAACAAATTGTCCCAGGACACTCTATTAAATGTGGGAAGGCTGCTTTAGAAGATTATCACGTTTAAGGAGAAGCAGAAGATTTAGGCTAAGGCCACACTAGGCGATAGCGCCGCGATTTGACTCGCGGCGACTTTTCGCCGCGACTTTTAAGCCGCAATCGCTGGGGAAACTTTTGCGCTGGCGTCTATGGGGAATCGCGAAAAATCGCCAGCGTAAAAACACACGCGGCGATCTTTTTTCTATTGTCGCTCGAAATCGCCTAGCGAGGCAATTTCGAGCGACAGTAGAGAAAAGATCGCCGCGTGTGTTTCTACGCTGGCGATTTTTCGCGATTCCCCATAGACGCCAGCGCAAAAGTTTCCCCAGCGATTGCGGCTTAAAAGTCGCCGCGAGTCAAATCGCGGCGCTATCGCCTAGTGTGGCCTTAGCCTTAACATGCAATGTAAATCGCTGGAAGACCTTAGAGGCTACCGATATACTGTTTTAAAATGTTTGCCGTCTCCCCTGCATTATATGTGCTTTACTGTTTCTGATAACAAATGTGCCACAGGAGTCTGATTTAAGATGGAATTTGTAACAAATCTGTTCAGCATGAAACCTCAGCTGTGTGTAGTGAAATTGTTAAAAGTACCATATGCCAAAATTCCCTAACCTGGGCAGTTATGTGACGCACACTAAAGAGAATTTGAAGATAAAAAAATCACGTGACACAGACCCTGTCCCAAGAAGCACAGTGAAATTTGCTTCTCAGAGCCTATCTCCTGATACCAATCATCTAAACCAGTGGTCCCCAACCAGTAGCTCGCGAGCATCATGTTGCTCACCAACCCCTTGGATGTTGCTCCCAGTGTCCTCAAAGCAGGTGCAAATTTTTGAATTCCAGGCTTCGAGGCAAGTTTTGGTTGTATAAAGATCAAGTGTACTGCCAAACAGAGCCCCCTGTAGGCAACCAGTCCATATAGGGACTACCAAACAGCCAATCACAGCCCTTATTTGGCACCTCCATGGACCTTTTTCATGCTTGTGTTTCTCTCCAACTATTTTTTACATTTAAATGTGGCTCAAAGGTTGGGGACCCCTGATCTAAACCGTACATTCACATGTATAAAAGTAAGGGGGTGATTCACTGGATAAAAGTAGGCACACAAGTTAACCCTATTTATATTCCTATAGCTATAAGGCACCCCTCAGGCCATGCCATTTCATTTCCGATCATGGACCTCCAATGTGACGTTTAGTTTCCTGGGACCTGTTATCTCAAATGCTCAGGGTTTTCTGCATAAGGGATCTTCCCATATACAGTCTACAAAAAATAATTTAAACATTAAATAAAGCCAATAGGATTGTTTCACCTCCAATAATAATAATAACTATATAAAGTACAAGGTAGTGTTTTATTATTACAGAGAAAAAGAAAATTGTTTTTAAAAATGTGGATGATTTGATTAAAATGGGAGATGGCTTTCCCGTAATTTGGAGGTTTCTGGACAATGGGTTCCATACCTGTAATATATGTTTTAATGAGACACAATCCCTAAGCACTACTTACAGTATATGATTTATTTTGTCAGTGTTTTACAGGATATCCACAATTGTGTTAAATATAGAGAGAACAGACCTCAATCTGGGCATACACTTTAAAGCTAAAAGATATAACCGTATGAAATAAAGTTTGGCAATCTGTCATTCAGTCGATCAGACGGGTTAAAGATTTATTTCGCTACCAATAAGATCACTGCATGTATTGCCTATCTGACGATATCAATGGGAGAATGTCACTACTATTTGTCAGACATAACTTTCGCATGATTGCTGCCTGTCAATTAATGGCCCGAGTATCGTGTGATTTATTCTTTTTACTACAGGTATGGGGCCTGTTATCCAGAATGCTCAGGACCTGGGGTTTTCCGGATAACAGATCTTTCTGTAATTTGGGTCTTCATGTCTTAAGTCTACTAGAAATTCATTTAAACATTAAATAAACCCAATAGGCTGGTTTTGCTTCCAGTAAGGATTAATTATATCTTAGTTCAAGTACAAGCTACTGTTTTATTATTACAGAGAAAATGGAAATCATTTTTAAAAATATGGATTATTTGGATAAAATGGAGTCTAAGGGAGACAGCCATTCCATAATTCTGAGCTTTCTGGATATTGGGTTTCCGGATAAGGGATTCTATACCTGTACTTTATATTAATCTGAATTTAGTTGTAGGTTGGAAGATTGGAATGGACGTTCGTTCGTCCGAAATAGCCTAATAATCTGCACGTCTATGGCCAGTGTAAGATCTGCTGGTTTGTCAAGGTTGGTAAAATTGGCTTTTGGGATGATAATAGGATTGTAATGGGCGCCTAAGGGGACCCTTCGGGAGATGACTACATCAACGTAATGATCTGGAGATAATTGCATCAATATGCCGCAAAATAGACAATAAACTGTCCTTCTGACCAAGTCTGTAGCTTTCATTGGCCCCCTCTATGGCAAACTTAAATGTCCCGTTGTGTTATTATGCACAATTCAAGGAGAATTAAACACTGGTACAGGAGACGGCCGAGGGGCCTAAACATAGACATCCACAGAGGGGATCAGTGGAAGGCACTTTCCCTTTCACTCAGAGTTTTAAAAGTTTTCCCCTTAATAGTGTTTAGGGGGAATGAGGACCGTCTAGGTAGGAATGGATTTAGGCCAGGCCCCCCCTTCCCCCATAATGTGCCCGTGTTTAGCATCCCCCAACCCTTCCCAGATAGCCCCTCGGGTAGAACAAAGGAAGGGGCTTGCCACGGCGGGAAAAAAGTGGGCGGGTTGGGGGAGGAAGCAGAGGAGGAGCGTGAGGCAGGTCAGTGTTTTAAGGGGATGCTGTGGTGATTTTTGCTCATACTTACTTGTTTTTTGTTTCCTGCAGGTCCTTCATCGGATTGGCGGCAGCGGCGACACCAGCAGCAGAATTCATCAGCAGCGAAGGAAGTTTCGTTGGCAGCGGTAGAAGATTCGGGAGCCATAGATGGAAGGCATCGGAGCGGAAGAGGTCGCACTTAGAAGGAAGGTTCTTCGGCCGAAGAGGTTCCGGGAGGAGTGGGAGCAGGATGCAGCGTCGTCGGATGGGCTCAGGCAGAAGAGGAAGGTGAGGTTCTCTTTGCAGGAGGGATCCGGAAGACGCCCAGCGCGAAGGAGGATTGGTGAAGTTGTGAGCAGAGGCGGTGAGTTATCGCGAGATTTCGGCGGTGACGTCAGTGGAGGTAAGCAGTTAGCCGAGTGTTCCCCTAAGAGTCCGGTTCATTCGGGGAAGGAGGTGGGAGGTAGCGGGCCTGGATGGAGCCACTGCCACCAATGTTTTTAAAGGAAGAGGCCAGCGGAAGGGCCCGGGGAGGATTGCCGCAAAGGGGGCGGGGGGTTGCGGAGTCCCGGAAAGAGTCCCGCAAAGTCGCCCACAGGTAGGGTTAGGGAGGGGGGTGGTCCCGCTCCCACCAATGATAATGGCTCATCAAGCGGATTTGGCTCCACGGGCTCCAATACAAGGGGAGGATTTAGGCAGTCGGTTTCGGGGGGGGGATTTGAGGATAGGGACAGCAACAGTGAGGACCCTGAACCTGAAGGGGGGTGGGTAAGGGAGGAGGAATCTGAGGACGGGGAGTGGGGAACAGAGTCTGCCCCTTCTCTTGCGGTTAGGGGGTTTGGGCAGGGAAGGGCAGGGAAGGGCAAGGGGGGGTGGCAGGGTGAAGTTCAGGGGTAATGGCCGTGTCCGATATATTCATGATTCTCAGAGGCAAAGGCACAGTAGAGGTTTCCAATACTGGGATCAGAGGGATTTTAATGATTATGGTGGTGATGAGGATGATGATGAATATGATGATGATGAATATTTTGATGATGGCATTTATGAGGATGATGGTGATTTCAGTTATTACGGCTTTCAGAATCATAGTCCTTGCAAATATACAAGGAGGCCTAGGTGGGTGGAACAGCGAGGCAATAGGTACAGTGGTAATAACTGTGGTCAAGGTTTCTTTTTCAGGAACAAAGAGGAGGAGGACAGTTGGAGACAGTGGAGAAAAGAGAGAAGGGAACAGCGGCGAGGTCACGGAGGTCAAGCTGGAAGTCAGAGGGATCAGGCGTCTACTTCGGCAGCAAGTCTTTCTGCGAGGGAGGAAAGTTGCATCTCGGCTAAGTCGCCAGCAGTTCATCAGGTCCAGAAGGAAGGTTGCAGCTCATCTGGGATGGTTGGTGCTTTGGGTGAGTTGAGATCTAATGTATTGGTTAATCGGGATTCAGAATCAGAGACTTCGGATAGTGAGACAGAAGGGGGGAAAATTTTGGCTTTGATTAAAAAATACTTTAAGGAAGGTAAAGGAAAGGAGAAAAAGGATAAGGCAGGGGATTCGGTAAAGGAGAGGAGTCAGTTGGTGCTGGTAGGAGCAGCAGATACGTATGCATGTGCTTTGACAGAAACAGCAGCACATTTGCCTAGGAAATTGAGGAAGGCAATTGAAGATGGGAAATTTGTCGATATATATGATTTGACAAGGGAAATGGTGCAGGCCAAGGAAGATGGGGTTAGGATTGAGGGGGAAGGAAGGAAGAATAAGTCGTTTTTTGATTGGTTGAAAGGTTTTTTGGTTTTTACTAGCGTTTATTTGGAAAGAAAACCGGAGCAATGCCTTAATGTGATTAAGTACATTGATACCATAGTTGACACATATCTTTTTTACAAGGGCACTTCATGGTCTGATTATGACAGGGCATTTAGAAAAAAGATGGTCAATAGTAAGATGTTGTCATTTGGTCAAAAGGACATAGATTTATGGACCAGATGGGTAGCAAAGGAGCAAGGTGGTTTTAACAATGTGAGTAGAGGATTGATATCTCATAAACCAAGGAATGTTTGTTTTGCTTATAATGAAAAGCGCTGTAGCAGGGGGTATGCTTGTAGATTTAGACATGCATGTTCAGCTTGTGGTTTATCACATGCAGTAAGTGAATGCAACAGAAAGAAGGAGGGGAATAGGCAGCCCTTTCGAGCAGCTCAACAGAAGAGCGGAAACGCCAGTTCAGGTGGGCAAGCTAAGTGAGGCTTTGCAGGATTATCCAGATAGAGATAAAGCAGAATTCTTGGCAAAGGGTTTTTTGGAAGGGTTTAGAATACCAGTTTTAGAGGTGCCGACTCCAATTAAAGTATATAAGAATTTAAAGTCGGCTACTCAGCATGAAGAAGCATTGAAACAGAAGCTGGAGAAAGAATTGAAGGCAGGGAGGATGGCGGGTCCATTTGAGGAAATGCCCATAAAGGATTTGGTGGTGTCACCATTGGGTATTGTAACTAAAAAAGAACCAGGGAAATATAGGATGATCCAGCACTTGTCCTATCCAGAAGGGGCATCAGTAAATGATGCATTGGACAAGGAGGAATGTTCAGTTCAATATCAGTCTTTTGAGAAAGCATTGGAGATAGTAGTTAAGATGCAGGGAGAAGGGGCTTTGATGGCAAAGGTGGATATTGAGTCGGCATTTAGGCTTTTACCATTGCATCCTGATAGTTTTAAGTTGACGGGTTGTTATTTTCAAGGAGTTTTTTATGTGGATATGTGTTTACCTATGGGGTGTGGGATATCTTGTTCGTTTTTTGAGGCTTTTAGCACATTTCTGCATTGGTTATTGTTCAAAAAGTCAGGGAATGTAGCTATAGCTCATTATTTGGATGATTTTTTGATTGTTGGGCCTAGATATGAAGATACTTGTCAGAAGACGTTAATAATATTTTTGCAAATGCTGAAAGAGTTGGGGGTGCCAGTAGCAGAGGAAACGATGGTGTTACCTACGACAATATTGACGTTTTTGGGAATTGAAATTGACTCAGAGGCAAGGGTGTGTAGGCTACCAAAGGATAAGGTGGATAGGACAGCGCAGGCAGTCAAGAAGGTGATAACAGCAGGCAAGGTAACATTGAAAGAAATGCAAAAATTGTTGGGTTTGTTAAACTTTGCCTGTAGAGTAATTCCCATGGGTAAGATTTTTAATAGGCGACTGGAAAAATCCATGGCAGGGATAAAAAAGTCATTCCATAAAATCAGAATTACAAAGGAATTGAGAGAGGATTTAAAGGTGTGGGACAAGTTTCTGGATAAGTTTAATGGAATAAGGATATGGATTGAGGAGGCTAGGCTTAGCCAGGAATTGGATTTTCTCACAGATGCGTCAGGGAGTATTGGTTTTGGGGCATATTTTGCAGGAAAATGGAGTGCTGGCAGGTGGCCAAAAGTATGGCAGGCGAAAGGGTTAACGAAAAACTTGACACTGTTAGAGTTGTTTCCTATTTTGGTAGCGCTGGAGTTGTGGGCGGGTGAACTGGAGAATAAAGCAATAAGGTTTTTATCAGATAATATGGGAGTAGTTCATGCAGTGAATAATTTGTCATCCGATTCTCCTCCAGTAATTAGGTTATTGAGGCAGCTGGTGCTAATTTGCATGAAGTTTAATATATCATTCAAAGCACAGCATGTGCCAGGTGTAGAGAACACATTAGCAGACGCATTGTCAAGGGAGAAATGGGAGATCTTCTTTAAACTGGCCCCTAAGGCAGAAAAAATGGCTCATGTGTGCCCTGGTCATTTGTGGCAGCTGGTGAACCCATATTAGAAGAGTTATATGCGAGGTCGTTGTCGGAAAAAACCCTCGCCAACTATAAAAGGGCGTGGGAAAGGTGGCACCTATTCTGCACTGGTGGTAAGAAAAATTATGCGTTTAAGGATTTGTTAGAATTTTTGAAAGAAATGTATAAGGAAGGGAAGTCCAAGGCGATGGCGGTGACTACGTTAGCGGCAATATCGCATTTTTCGTTAGCAGAAGGGAGACCTGATTTTACACGGAATCCTGTCATTAAAAAGCTTTTAAAAGGTTGGAGTAGATTAGAGGGTCCTAAGGTGGATAAAAGGGAGCCCATTGTTAAGACTAGGTTGCAACAGTTATTGGTGTCATTGGGGGGGGATTTGTTTTGACCAGTTTGAGTGTGTGTTGTTTAGAGCAGTTTTTGCATTGTCATTTGGAGGAGCATTTCGTATCAGTGAGTTAGTGCCACCTTCAAAAAAGGCAATAGGAAAGGGGTTAGGTTATAGAGATGTGTCTATACAAGAAAATAAATTGTTGATTCATATTCCTAGTTCTAAGACAGATCAGATGGGAAAAGGAAAATGGGTAAGTATACCGGAAACGGGGGAAGTGTCATGCCCTGTTAGGTTAGTACGGGAATATATGGTAGTGCGCCCGGAAGGAGGTCCATTATTATTATTACATGAGGATGGTTCCCCTCTCTCTGCTTTTCAGTTCAGACAGGTCCTGAAAAAGGCGGTGATCAACAATGGGTGGGATCCTAAGAAATTCGGGTCTCATTCTTTTAGAATTGGTGCAGCAACTGAAGCAGCAATGGGAGGGGAAAGTAGTGAGAGGATAAAGGCGTTGGGAAGATGGAAGTCGAAGGCTTACAAAAAATACATAAGACCTTTAAACGATGCAAGGGAAGATTTGAACTAATGTTCTTGTTTTTTGTTGCAGCAGGAGGTGCGACAACTTGCAACATTTTGATATTAGGCCATTCATTTATTTTCTGGGCAATGAAGCATGCAGGGGTTGCAGGACAGCAGATGGGTTTGTCGGAGGAACACATGAAGATCGCTTGGCTTGGTAAGAGAGGGATGAGATGGGAGCAGGTGAGAGGTATGTCCTTGGAAGCAGCAAAAAGGAATCCTATAGATTTATTAATCATACATGCGGGGGGAATGATCTTACGTCACATAGGACCCCAGCTCTTATTGAAAACATGAAGGCTGACTTAACAGATATTTTGAGCAAGGGGAGAATCCGATGTGTGGCATGGTCAGATATGATCCCTAGAAGCAATTGGAGAGGCGCCTCTTCCCCAAAAGGCATTGAGAAGGTCAGGAAGAAGGTTAACAGGGCCATGCATAAATTCGAGTTCTTCCGGCAGAGGGGGTGTAATAAGGCATGAAAATATAAAATGTAGGCAAACAAGGTTGTACAGACAGGATGGAGTTCATTTATCGGAGGAAGGTTTGAGCTTGTTCATTGGGAACATTAAGGTGTTTATTGAGGAATGGTGGAGGTCACAGGTGGTGTAGTGGGGCCATTGGAAAGGTTAGGTGTCACCCCTCCCCTTTTTTCCATTGGTTGGCATCAGTGCGGCTCTAGGTCTACTAAGTGGTTATAGTGCAGGCCTACCTTTGGTGAGTCACGAGTGTGCATCAGACTGGGACTGCACGGTCTTCTCTGATGCATGCAAGTGACTGGGTTAGCGCCATTATGCACAACGAGGGAACAGGGGGATGGGCAAAAAGGAGGTCACTGAGTGCGCCCGGCCCCGTGATCCCTCCTTCAGGTTTTTTTTGGAAACTTTTTGGGCAGGAGCCCACGTTTGGAGAATGAGAGCCGCAGCCAGCCAGTCAGGGTGTACCTAAACTTTGAATTTTAACTGTTAAATAAAGCTTGTGACCTCCACAGATTTTTGCCATAACATGTCTCTGTGTTTTTTATTGAATGTAAAGGTGCAGATTGGGGGGATAGGGGGTTCCTTGGCCTAGGGGGAATGAGGACCGTCTAGGTAGGAATGGATTTAGGCCAGGCCCCCCTTCCCCCATAATGTGCCCGTGTTTAGCATCCCCCAACCCATCCCAGATAGCCCCTCGGGTAGAACAAAGGAAGGGGCTAGCCACGGCGGGAAAAAAGTGGGCGGGTTGGGGGAGGAAGCAGAGGAGGAGCGTGAGGCAGGTCAGTGTTTTAAGGGGATGCTGTGGTGATTTTTGCTCATACTTACTTGTTTTTTGTTTCCCACCCTCCCTCCCTAGGTAAGGTGGATTCGATCGAGAAAAAGGTGCTCCAGGGTTGTTACAACCGATCGCCTATTTGGGGTCAGGAAGGAATTTTTCTCATGGCACTAAATTGGCTGAAAAGTGCTAGAGTTTTCGCCTTCCTCTGGAGTACCATTATCTGTGGTGGTCAAGGCATCAGTGCGGCTCTAGGTCTACTAAGTGGTTATAGTGCAGGCCTACCTTTGGTGAGTCACGAGTGTGCATCAGACTGGGACTGCACGGCCTTCTCTGATGCATGCAAGTGACTGGGTTAGCGCCATTATGCACAACGAGGGAGCAGGGGGATGGGCAAAAAGGCGGTCACTGAGTGCGCCCGGCCCCGTGATCCCTGCTTCAGGTTTTTTTTGGAAACTTTTTGGGCAGGAGCCCACGTTTGGAGAATGAGAGCCGCAGCTGGGGTCAGGGTGTACCTAAACTTTGAATTTTAACTGTTAAATAAAGCTTGTGACCTCCACAGATTTTTGCCATAACATGTCTCTGTGTTTTTTATTGAATGTAAAGGTGCAGATTGGGGGGATAGGGGGTTCCTTGGCCTAAGAGCTCAGTAGGTTTTAATTCTCCACTTCCGTCCTGATAATAGTCCAGCTCTCTCTGCCCAGCAACAGCCTCTTACATTGTATCTTTTCTGAGCTCGGCCTGGTCACATGGTGCTGTGTGTGTGTGAGAGAGAAACTTTGTTATAAAATGGTTCTGCTTCAGTTTGGGGGGAGGGTGAAATCTCCTTGTGTTTGTGTGAGTAAATATTATTGTGCAGTAAGCTGGTAGGGGACATGGATACCTGTCACTGTTGCACCAAGAGAAGTTGGCAAATCCCAGGCTGAGCCCAGGGTTGCCAGGTTGGCTGGTGTATAGCCACATTGGACTCCACACACACGGAAGGGACCGCTCCAAACCCACTATCCCAAACTGCTCCAACGTGACCGGGTGCTCTGTCCGCATTGTCCCCCCCAATATATACATCTCAAAACTAAACAAAGGACGGCACTCCAGTATAAAAAGGCAGGTTTATTGCAGGTTCCTGCTGGTATACATGGCCTTACACGTTTCGGGAACAAGTCCCTTAATCATAGGCTTCAATGACGCGTAAGGCCATGTATACCAGCAGGAATCTGCAATAAACCTGCATTTTTATACTGGAGTGCCGTCGTTTGTTTGGTTTTGAGACATATAGCCAAATTGGGCTACTTTTAAAACTTAGTGACTGGTTTTAAAAGTCCTAACCCGCCAATGTACGGATTTAGGCTCGTTTTGGAAGTTGCCGCAGGTTTGGACTTTCAAAAGAATTCCCGTGACTCCGTCCAGGCTGCCCTGGATAAAATGGAGTCTATGGGAGACATTCCTTAATTCGGAGCTTTCTGGATATCGGGTTTCTGGATAAGGGATCCTATACCTGTACTTTATATTAATCTGAATTTAGTTGTAGGTTGGAAGATTGGAATGGACGTTCGTTCGTCCGAAATAGCCTAATAATCTGCACGTCTATGGCCAGTGTAAGATCTGCTGGTTTGTCAAGGTTGGTAAAATTGGCTTTTGGGATGATAATAGGATTGTAATGGGCGCCTAAGGGGACCCTTCGGGAGATGACTACATCAACGTAATGATCTGGAGATAATTGCATCAATATGCCGCAAAATAGACAATAAACTGTCCTTCTGACCAAGTCTGTAGCTTTCATTGGCCCCCTCTATGGCAAACTTAAATGTCCCGTTGTGTTATTATGCACAATTCAAGGAGAATTAAACACTGGTACAGGAGACGGCTGAGGGGCCTAAACATAGACATCCACAGAGGGGATCAATGGAAGGCACTTTCCCTTTCACTCAGAGTTTTAAAAGTTTTCCCCTTAATAGTGTTTAAGAGCTCAGTAGGTTTTAATTCTCCACTTCTATCCTGATAATAGTGCCGCTCTCTCTGCCCAGCAACAGCCTCTTACATTGTATCTTTTCTGAGCTCGGCCTGGTCACATGGTGCTGTGTGTGTGTGTGAGAGAAACTTTGTTATAAAATGGTTCTGCTTCAGTTTGGGGGGGAGGGTGAAATCTACTTGTGTTTGTGTGAGTAAATATTATTGTGCAGTAAGCTGGTAGGGGACATGGATACCGGTCACTGTTGCACCAAGAGAAGTTGGCAAATCCCAGGCTGAGCCCAGGGTTGCCAGGTTGGCTGGTGTATAGCCACATTGGACTCCACACACACGGAAGGGACCGCTCCAAACCCACTATCCCAAACTGCTCCAACGTGACCGGGTGCTCTGTCCGCATCGTCCCCCCAATATATACGTCTCAAAACTAAACAAAGGACGACACTCCAATATAAAAAGGCAGGTTTATTGCAGGTTCCTGCTGGTATACATGGCCTTACACGTTTCGGGAACAAGTCCCTTAATCATAGGCTTCAATGACGCGTAAGGCCATGTATACCAGCAGGAATCTGCAATAAACCTGCATTTTTATACTGGAGTGCCGTCGTTTGTTTGGTTTTGAGACATATAGCCAAATTGGGCTACTTTTAAAACTTAGTGGCTGGTTTTAAAAGTCCTAACCCGCCAATGTACGGATTTAGGCTAGTTTTGGAAGTTGCCGCGGGTTTGGACTTTCAAAAGAATTCCCGTGACTCCGTCCAGGCTGCCCTGTCTGTGTAGAGAGAGAAAGAGATTGACTGACTGAGCACAGAATGGCTGGTGTCATGAAGGTAACTGCTGCAATGATGGAAAAGACTCGAGCGGCTTCATGTGGGTACATTCTGTCTTGTTTCTGTGTGCAGTCCTGTTATATTGTGCTATTGCTCATTTAGCTGAGGGACATCTTTGCTGTGATACCTGAGGAGCTTTTGCACATTCTTCTTAGAGGAGAACCAAACCCTAAAATAAAAAACCTACCCCCCTACCCTACATAGACCCAGGCCTGGACTGAGATTCAAAATAGGCCCTGGCATTTCAGGTACATAGAGGCACAAACAAGGCCACACAGCAGCCCAAACAGCCTCCCACCAGCCCAAAATATAGTGACTGTCTATGGCAATTTATAGCAGCCCCTCTGGCATTTGCCAGAACCCACAGATTGCCAGTCCGGGCCTGCATAGACCCCCCTCCCTACTCCCCCCTATCATATGCCTCTCTCTACTTACCCCCCGTGCAGATTTTGTCCAGCGGAGTTCAGCCGCTTTGGTAATCTTTCGGCAATTTTTGTGAGTTTTGGCGCATGTGCAGTTGTCGCGAAACAGAATATTGCTGCACATGCGCCGATACGCCGGCCTCATTCCGAAGAAGATGTCGCCCACGAACTCCGCAGGACACAATTCGCACAGAGGGGCAAGTAAAGACTTAGGGGCATTTGCCCGAGGTAGCAGCTAGGAACGATTCCTTTTACTTTGACCTCTTATGGGACCTCAGCTCCACCTGCTGGATACGGGTATTTGTGAGCTTGGGCAACTTCTCATGCAGACTCAGAGGGGTGCAGCAGCAGGGGTCTAACTGTATTTTAATAATAGGTGCAAATTACACATCAATGCACGGAATAACAGCTTCACATTCTCCTCTCATCAGTCTACTTTACCAGATTTACAATGGGTCCCTATAATGGTGTTTAAGAGCTCATTTAGTTTAGATTCTCCTTCTCTCTCCGTCCTGCAACAGCCCCACACTCCTTACATTGTATCTTTCTTAAGCCCCCGCCTGGTCACATGGTGCTGTGTGTGTGTGAGAGACTTAAAAACTGGCTTCATTTTGGAGGGAAGATGAAATCTACTTGGATTCACGTGAGACATAGTGAGCTAGCTCGGAGCGTTTCATTTTCCGAAATTGCCTCAGGAGTAAAGTTTGGGCGACTTTGGTAAACGAAGAGCTTCGAGTGCCATTCCACCGGCAATTTCCATTCTAACCAGCTGGAAGCAGTTGGGGGAGATTAGTTGCCCCGAAGAAGAGGAGATTTGTCGCCGGGCGACTAATCTCCACAAATCTGAGTGTGCGCCCAAACCCTGAAGTCTTTCTGGCCTTTATATCAGTTGCACCTTGAATAACTGCATAAGTGGCTGTTTGCTTCCTGGTTAATTGGTTTTAAAGGGGTTTTGCCTTGAAGTTAAACTTTTTGTTTTGTTATAGAATGGCTAATTGTGAGCAGCTTTTCAATTGGGCTTCATTTTCTTTATTGAGTTATTTGCCTTCTTCTTCTGACTCTTTCCAGCTTTCTACTGGGGGTCACTGACCCCATCTAAAATGTTCTGTAAGTCTTCAAATGTATTGTTATTGCTAATTTTTATTACTTATCTTTCGATTCAGGCCTCTCCTATTCATATTATTAAAATTATTATTCAAATAAGTGAATGGTTGCTAGGGTAATTTGGACCCTAGAAACCAGATTGCTGTAACTGCCAACTGGAGAGCTGCCAAATAAAAAGCTAAATAACTCAAAAACCACAAATACTTTTCAATTGGCCTTCACTATTTATTTTTTATAGTTTTTAAATGATTTGCCTTTTACTTCTGACTCTTTGCAGCTTTCAAATGGGGTCACTGACACCATCTAAAAAAACACATTGTCTGTAAGGCTACAAACCATAATTTTTCTAATTAGACCCTCTCCTTATTATATTCAAATCTCTGATTCAAATAAATGCATGGTTTCTAGGGTAATTTGGACCCTAGCAACCAGATTGCCGAAACTGCAAACTGGAGAGCTGCTGAATAAAATACTAAATAACTCAAAAACCACAAATAATAAAAAATGTAAAATGATTGCAAATTGTGCAGCCCCTTTAAATAGGCTTGTCTTTAAACTCACTTTTAGTATGGCAGAGACATTCTAAGGCACTACAACTGGTTTTCATTTTTTTATTATTTGTGGCTTATGAGTTATGAGGTTTTTTTTTATTCAGCAGCTCTCCAGTTTGCTGTTTAAGCAATGTGGTTTCTAGGTTCCAAATAGCCCTAGCAACCACACACTGATTTGTATAAGAGACTGGCATATGAATAGGGTCTGAATAGAACGGAGTTGCAATAACAAGAATTGTTGCTTTACAGCACATTTGTTTTTTTAGACGGAGTCAGAGACCCCGGTTTGAAAGTGCACATTAGAATAGTGAAATGGAAATGTGTAACATCATCTTTCTAGTTTAAGCCATAACAATGTAAAGCTTTCCAGTTAATAAACATCACTAATAATGACCTTATTTTGCAGAATCTTATCTCTCCCATATGCCTCTCTGCCAAGGTCAAAATTCCTATATATGAATGCCCAAGGCTTGCCCAATTATATGGCAAATGGAGGCCCCACAATGGAAGTTTTGCCTGCAGAGTTTTCTAGTTACATACATATTAGAGTGCAGTGTGACTGTGTGTGTGTGTGTGAGTGCGTTGTGACTGTGTAACTGAGTGCGTTGTGGCTGTGTGTAACTGTGAGTGCAGTGTGTGTGTAATTGTGAGTGCGTTGTGACTGTGTAACTGATTGTGTTGTTACTGTGTGTAACTGAGTGCCGTGTGACTGAGTGCGTTGTGACTGTGTGTAACTGAGTGCAGTGTGACTGTGGTTTTCATTTTTTTATTACTTGTGGCTTATGAGTTATGTCATTTTTTTTATTCAGCAGCTCTCCAGTTTGCGGTTTAAGCAATGTGGTTGCTATGTTCCAGATTACCCTAGCAACCACACACGGATTTGTATAAGAGACTGGAATATGAAAAGGAGGGTCTGAATAGAAAGATGAGTTGCAAGAACAAGAACTGTAGCTTTCCGGGAAATTTGTTTTGTCAGAGACCCCAGTTTGAAAGCTTGGACAGTCAGAAGGCAAATCATTCAAGAACTATGAAAAAAAATAAAGACCAATTGAAAAGTTGCTTAGAATCCGCTTTTCTATATAACATACTGACATACAGTGATGTGACGTCCTCAGGCCACTAATCCTACTTTTCAAGAGCCCCCGCTACACAGAAACAGATATTGTTTGGCAGACTTAATGTATGGAGATCCAAATTACGGAAAGAACCCTTATTCAGAAAACCCAGGTCCCAAGCGTTCTGGTCTGCCAAACAATCATTTAAATGTTACATAAACCCAATAGGATTGTTCTGGCACTAATATGGTTCTGTTTTATTACAGAAAAAAATGAAATATTTTTAATAAATGGGAGATGGCCTTCCTGTAATTTGTCTTTTTCTGGATAGCGGGTTTCTGGATAATGGATCCCACACCTGTATCTGTAATATTA
This sequence comes from Xenopus petersii, assembly GCA_038501925.1. Lineage (NCBI taxonomy): Eukaryota > Metazoa > Chordata > Amphibia > Anura > Pipidae > Xenopus > Xenopus petersii. The sequence continues at coordinate 15,290,288 of CM076678.1, forward strand.
TTTGATTTTTTTGAGAAAGTACTTCTGTCAAATAAATATACAGGTATAGGATCTATCATCCAGAACGCTTGGGTTTTTCTGGATAAGGGTTCTTTCTGTAATTTGGATCTCCATACTTTAAGTCTGCCAAAAATCATTTAACTATTAAATAACCCCAATAGGATTGTTCTGGCACCAATATAATTCTATTTTATTACAGAGAGAAATGAAATAATTTTTATGAATGGGCTGTATGAGAATTGGCCTTCCTGTAAATTTTCTGAATAGCAGGCTTCCGGATAATGGATCCCACACCTGTATCTGTAATATTTTATTGTATTGAGAAAGTACTTTTGTCAAATAAATATACAGGTATAGGATCTATCATCCAGAAGGCTTATTCAGAAAACCCCAGGTCCCAAGTGTTCTGGATAATAGATCCATACCTGTATATTTATTTGACAGTAGGGATGCATCGAATCCAGGATTCGGTTCGGGATTCTGCCTTTTTCAGCAGGATTCTGCCGAATCCTTCTGCCTTGCCCGAAGCAAATCCTAATTTGCATATGCAAATTAGGGTCGGGGAGGGAAATCGCATGACTTTGTCACAAAACAAGGAAGTAATAAAGGTTTTCCTCTTCCAACCCCTAATTTGTATATGCAAATCTGGATTTGGTTCAGTATTCGGCCAAATCTTTCGCAAAGGATTCGGAGGTACGGCCAAATCCAAAATAGTGGATTCGGTGCATCCCTATTTGACAGAAGTGCCTTCTCAATAAAATCAAATAATGTTACAGATACAGGTGTGGGTCCCAAGAGTTCTGGATAATAGATCCTATACCTGTATATTTATTTGGCAGAAGTACTTTCTCAATAAAATCAAATAATATTACAGATCCAGTTATCTCCTGTTTCGATTCCCCGAAAAGTTTGCAAATTTCCAGCAAAACGGTGAAAATATAGTGGAATTTTTGGACGCGCCATGATCACGTCAATTATGACGCTGGCGTTAAAGTCAATGGGTGTCTGAATAGCGGGGTGATTTTGACGTGAGCGACTTTTCGGATGCGTGGCCAAAATGGTTTTGATGCAGGCAAATTTTCGTGGGAGATTTGTGATTTTATTTGCCGGCGGCGAAATGCTGAAATTCACCACAAATTCGTGACAGGCGAATTTATTCGCCCATCACTAATGGGATCCATTATCTGGAAACCTGTCATCCAGAAAACTTTGTATTACATACGTCTCCAATAGGCTCCTTGTTATCCAAATAATCCCAATTGTTAAAAATGATTTCCCTTTTCTGTGTAATAATCAAACAGTAGCTTCTACTTGATCCCAACTAAGATACAGGTATAGGATCCCTTATCCGGAAACCCGATATCCAGAAAGCTCCAAATTACGGAATGGCTGTCTCCCATAGACTCCATTTTATCCAAATAATCCAAATTTTTAAAAATGATTTCCTTTTTCTCTGTAATAATAAAACAGTCGCTTGTACTTGATCCCAACTAAGATATAATTAATCCTTATTGGAAGCAAAACCAGCCTATTGGGTTTATTTAATGTTTAAATGAATTTCAAGTAGACTTAAGGGATGAAGATCCAAATTATGGAAAGATCCGTTATCCGGAAACCCCCAGGTCCCGAGCATTCTGGATAACAGGTCCCATACCTGTATAATTAATCCTTATTGTTACTTTTTATTACTCATCTTTCTATTCACACCCTCGTCTACTCATATCCCAGTCTCTTATTAAAATCAGTGCATGGTTGCTAGGGGAATTTGTACCCTAGAAACCAGATTGCGTAAAATTGCGAACCAGAGAGCTGCTAAATAAGCAGATTGTCTTAGAATATCACTCTCTACATCATACTAAAAGTTAACTAAAAGGTGAAGAACCGGTTTAAGTGCAGTAATAGATGCAGCTCATAACGGAGCTGGAGCAACTCGAGATATTTTTGTCCAAAGCTTAGTTCTCATTAGCTCTATAATATATAAAAATATATTTAAGAAATCTTAAACTAAAGACCAGTGTAGGTTATCAAAAATTTAAATATTCTGAAATTTTTTTTTGGTTCTCAGCACCTTTTCTATTCTAAGCTTTTCCGTGGCTGTTTTAAAGCCAACATTGCTCCCAGTCGCATTGCCGTCAGAAAGGGCCTATATTTTACAAAGCCAGACAAGGGAACTGCACATATTAAAGGGATCCAGTCATCGGAAAACATGTTTTTTTTTTCCAAAATAAATCCGTTAATAGTGCTACTCCAGCAGAATTCTGCACTGAAATCCATTTCTCAAAAGAGCAAACAGATTTTTTTATATTCAATTTTGAAATCTGACATGGGGCTAGACATTTTGTCAATTTCCCAGCTGCCCCTGGTCATGTGACTTGTGCCTGCACTTTAGGAGAGAAATGCTTAAGGGTGCTTAATAGGGATGCACCAAATTCACTATTTTGGATTCGGCCGAATCCCTGATTTGCTTATGCAAATTAGGAGTGGGAAGGGGAAAATAATTTTTAGTTCCTTGTTTTGTGACAAAAAGTTAAGAAATTCCCTCCCCGCCCGTAATTTGCATATGCAAATTAGGATTCAGATTTCGTTTGGCTGGGAAGAAGGATTCGGCCGAATCCGAATCCTGCTGAAAAAGCCTGAATCCTGAATTCGGTGCATCACTAGTATTTATCCGATTTCTGCATGTATTAGGGATTTTAAATTGTAATCTTCACTGAGGCAGAGATGTAGAAGTGCATTGGATTATTTTGGCACTATGTAAGTAAAGGAAGATAATGTATATACAGAATATGTTGCCGTTACATACACATATAATAATGACAGTGTGCTGTTGTGTATACGTCGAGGTTGCATCCAGTGCAAAAACTGCTCCTGTGTCTGCCCAGAAAACAATAGTTAGAAGAAACTGCAAACAATAGATAAATGGGGGTTTAAAGGGGTTGTTCACCTTTAAGATAACTGTTAGTATGATGTAATGAGTGATATTCTGAGACAATTTGCAATTGGTTTTCATTTTTTATTATTTTTTTATCATTAGTTATTTAGCGTTTTATTCGGCAGCTCTTCATTTTGCATCATAAGCAATCTGGTTGCTAGGGTCCAAATTACCCTAGCAACCATGCATTGATTTGAATAAGAGACTGGAATATGAGATGAACTGAATAGAAGGATCAGTAATAAAAAGTAACAAGAACAACACGTTTGTAGCCTTACAGAGCATTTGTTTTTAGATGGGGTCAGTGACCCCCATTTGAAAGCTGCAAAGAGTCAGAAGAAAAAGGCAAATAACTATAAAATTATAAAAAAATAAATAATGAAAACCAAATTAAAAGTTGCTTAAAATCGGACGTTCTATAACATAATAAAAGTTACCTTAAAAGTGAACCACCCCTTTAAGGCCCGAAACATGTTGTGTATTTGGTAGTCGGTAATAAAACACATTGCAGCTGAATTCTGATCCTGGATTTCTCTCTCCTCATTTTCCTAATAAACAGCAAACAATTTAGTGGAAGCATCAGCTTTAAATACAATAACTAGGGATGCACCGAATCCAGGATTCGGTTCGGGATTCGGCCAGGATTCGGCCTTTTTCAGCAGGATTCGGATTCGGCCGAATCCTTCTACCCGGCCGAACCGAATCCTAATTTGCATATGCAAATTAGGGGCGGAGAGGGAAATTGTGTGACTTTTTGTCAGAAAACAAGGAAGTAAAAAATGTTTTCCCCTTCCGTCCCTAATTTGCATATGCAAATAAGGGTTCGGATTCGGTTCGGTATTCGGCCGAATCTTTCACCAAGGATTCGGGGGTTCGGCCGAATCCAAAAAAGTGGATTCGGTGCATCCCTAACAATAACATGTCGCATAGCATCGCTTTGGGATCATGTGCATAGTACAAATCACTGTCTGAACGACCTACATGGAGACTTTTGGGACTTTCAGGGTGTTGACCAATCACCCATTTTGATGCCAGGTTATGTCTAACTGTCATGCATCCCTCAACCTGCTATGTATTTAATGTAAACATTTTTCTCTCATTTTAGGGTCCAAGGAAATAAAATGTCTTGTTCTCCAGTCAACAAGCATTTGTCTGAAGCTGCACCCCTCTCACTGTTATTCTACCCCACGTGGCCTGGTTAAAAGAGAAAGGAAGGACGCATACAGGGACGATATTTCTGCCGATTCAACTTCTTACATCAAAATGTGAAGAGAAGGCGCACACCCTATTAGTAGACTACAGGGTGCTAATCCAAAGGTGACTCCCCATAAGGGTCTCCATATAATATATAACTGCAAAAGGAATGGATAGCACACCTAATTTGAATAGGGATGCACCGAATCCACTTTTTTGGATTCGGCCGAACCCCCAAATCCTTCACGAAGGATTCAGCCGAATACCGAACCGAATCCGAACCCTAATTTGCATATGCAAATTAGGGGTGGGAAGGGGAAAACATTTTTTACTTCCTTGTTTTCTGACAAAAAGTCACGCAATTTCCCTCCCTGCCCCTAATTTGCATATGCAAATTAGGATTTGGATTCGGTTCGGCCGGGCAGAAGGATTCGGCCGAATCCGAATCCTGCTGAAAAAGGCCGAATCCTGGCCGAATCCCGAACCGAATCTTGGATTCGGTGCATCCCTAAATTTGAAAAAGCAAAATTAATTTATTATACAAAAGAAAAAAATCGAACAAAAAATAATTTACAAAACAAAACCATAATGAGCCCAACGCGTTTCGACCTTAAGGGTCTTCATCAGGGGCACAAAAAATTAGGGATGCACCGAATCCACTTTTTTGGATTCGGCCGAACCCCCGAATCCTTCGTGAAAGATTCGGCCGAATACCGAACCGAATCCAAACCCTAATTTGCATATGCAAATTAGGGGCGGGAAGGGGAAAACATTTTTTACTTCCTTGTTCTCTGACAAAAAGTCACGCAATTTCCCTCCCCGCTCCTAATTTGCATATGCAAATTCGGATTCGGTTCTGCCCGGTAGAAGGATTCGGCCGAATCCGAATCCTGCTGAAAAAGGCCGAATCCTGGCCGAATCCCGAACCGAATCCTGGATTGGGTGCATCCCTACAAAAAATTAACAAAAAATCAAAAAGGCAGGTTTTTTTTTTGATTTTTTGTTATTTTTTCGTGCCCCTGATGAAGACCCTTAAGGTCGAAACGCGTTGGGCTCATTATGGTTTTGTTTTGTAAATTATTTTTTGTTAGATTTTTTTCTTTTGTATAATAAATTAATTTTGCTTTTTCAAATTAGGTGTGCTATCCATTCCTTTTGCAGATTCAACTTCAATTTACCATGAAAGCTGTGAGAGTGAAGAAGATGTGACTTAAGATTTGCAGAGACTAAAAGACAATGATTCAGCTGGTAGACACAAGTTAATACTGAAACATACATGAACAAATTCACAATTTTGGTTTGGGGGGTGAAAAGATCAGATAACGACGATGTTATACAGGCCTTCCAAGCACGGACTGTAGCATACAGTCATATGAAAAAGTTTGGGAACCCCTCTCAGCCTGCATAATAATTTACTCCACTTTCAACAGTGGTATGTTATTCTGGTTGTACTGGAAGTAGCACACGATAGGGGTTATGTTATGTTTATAGATTGTCTTCTCACTGCCTAATATTTACATTTGGAAATGTGGAAATATTCAATTTTCAAAAAAATTATTTCCCCATATATTTTGTAACAGTTTATCAACAGGGGCCAGTTTATGCAGCAGCATGTAATAAATCATTGCTTTTTGGTGCCAGTGCATTCTGTGGGGGCACAATAAATATAGGGATGCACCGAATCCACTTTTTTGGATTCGGCCGAACCCCTGAATCCTTCGTGAAAGATTCGGCCGAATACCGAACCGAGTCCGAACCGAGTCCAAACCCTAATTTGCATATGCAAATTAGGGGTGGGAAGGGGAAAACATTTTTTACTTCCTTGTTTTCTGACAAAAAGTCATGCAATTTCCCTCCCGCCCCTAATTTGCATATGCAAATTAGGATTCTGTTCGGCTGGGCAGAAGGATTCGGCCGAATGCTTTTGGTGGGGATTTAGTGGTTTTCTTTAGTGTCACTGGACTTCTTTTTACATTAAAGAGATTATGGCATGATTTTTATGGCACGGTTAAATTGTTATTACTAAATTACACTGGGTACATTGCACGTAATTTATTCTACCATTTAAAATGTTATTCTTGAACCAATACATGTATTTTTTACTTGTGATATTCATGTGTAGGGAGACATGTTAAATATAAAACCAATGGGTTGCAGCTAAGCTAGTATTTCTCCTACTTAAAGGGATACTGTCATGGGGCTAGACATGGGGCTAGACATATTGTCAATTTCCCAGCTGTCCCTGGTCATGTGACTTGTGCTCTGATAAACTTCAATCACTCTTTACTGCTTTAATGCAAGTTGGAGTGATATCACCCCCCTCCCTCCCCCCCCCCAGCAGCCAAACAAAAGAACAATGAGAAGGTAACCAGATAGCAGCTCCCTAACACAAGATAACAGCTGCCTGGTAGATCTAAGAACAACACTTAATAGTAAAAACCCATGTCCCACTGAGAAACATTCAGTTACATTGAGAAGGAAAAACAGCAGCCTGCCAGAAAGCATTTCTCTCCTAAAGTGCAGGCACAAGTCACATGACTTGGGGCAGCTGGGAAATTGACAAAATGTCTAGCCCCATGTCAGATTTCAAAATTGAATATAAAAAAATCTGTTTGCTCTTTTGAAAAATGGATTTCACTGCAGAATTCTGCTGGAGCAGCACTATTAACTGATGCGTTTCGAAAAAAAAAAACTTTTCCCATGACAGTATCCCTTTAATGTAACTGAAGGAGTGGTGACTTTTAGCCAATCAGGTTGCCTGGTCAGCTTGGCCCGGTCCTGCTTAAAAATGCTCCCCTGCCCCACATGATGGTAAATATCAGAGCATTCAATAGTAACAATCCAAAGTCACCACTCCTTCAGTTACATTAAAGGGATACTGTCATGGGAAAAGTTTTTTTTTTTTTTTTCGAAACGCATCAGTTAATAGTGCTGCTCCAGCAGAATTCTGCACTGAAATCCATTTTTCAAAAGAGCAAACAGATTTTTTTATATTCAATTTTGAAATCTGACATGGGGCTAGACATTTTGTCAATTTCCCAGCTGCCCCAAGTCATGTGACTTGTGCCTGCACTTTAGGAGAGAAATGCTTTCTGGCAGGCTGCTGTTTTTCCTTCTCAATGTAACTGAATGTGTCTCAGTGGGACATGGGTTTTTACTATTAAGTGTTGTTCTTAGATCTACCAGGCAGCTGTTATCTTGTGTTAGGGAGCTGCTATCTGGTTACCTTCTCATTGTTCTTTTGTTTGGCTGCTGGGGGGGGGAGGGAGGGGGGTGATATCACTCCAACTTGCAGTAAAGAGTGATTGAAGTTTATCAGAGCACAAGTCACATGACCAGGGGCAGCTGGGAAATTGACAATATGTCTAGCCCCATGTCTAGCCCCATGACAGTATCCCTTTAAGTAGGAGAAATACTAGCTTAGCTGCAACCCATTGGTTTTATATTTAACATGTCTCCCTACACATGAATATCACAAGTAAAAAATACATGTATTGGTTCAAGAATAACATTTTAAATGGTAGAATAAATTACGTGCAATGTACCGTACCCAGTGTAATTTAGTAATAACAATTTAACCGTGCCATAAAAATCATGCCATAATCTCTTTAATGTAAAAAGTAGTCCAGTGACACTAAAGAAAACCACTAAATCCCAACCAAAAGCAATTCTGTTGCACAAATAGTATGTATGGTAAGTTCTACTCATACAGTATGTGTGAAAGCAAATATACAGAGCATGCACACCCCATGGCCTTGTGTGTCTCTTTAATGTAAAAATAGATTGAAGAGAATAAAATAATGGGAATGTCTGGTTCTTGGACAGTGATGTGAATTTAACAATAAATAATGTTATGGGTCAGTGAATGTGTGCAAATATTTGCAAGCTGATTCATGTTGAAATATCAAAAAAAAAGATCAAAAGCACATAATCAGGGCCGGCCTTAGGCCAATTGGACCAATTGGGCCCCGCACCTCTGGGGCTCCGCACCACAGGGCAGCACAGATAATATTTCCCTCAGCACATGATGCTGCCTGGCCTGCCCCCAACTTTGAGAGTTCAGCCCATCCCCAAATCCATAGGTCCAGCCCACCCCCAACTCTGATAAGCCAGCCTGCCCCCAACTCTCATAGGCCCAGCTTTCCTCCAACCTTGATAGGCCCTGCCTGCCCCCAATCCAACCAAGCCTGCTCCCAAGCTGAATCGGCCCAGCCTGCCCCAAACTAATTGGCCCAGTCCAATCTCCTATTTCTTCCCTCTCTCTCTTACCCTGTGTGCCCCTATTATGTGCCCCTATTTCATCCCTCTCACTCTGTTACCTTGTCTGCCCCTTTCCTTTCTATTTTGTGCCTGTATGCCCTTATTTTCCTAAATACTTGCTGTGTCAGTAGTCAGCAACACTTTGTCTAGGGGCCCCCGCCAACATGGTCCCAATTGGGCCCCACATTTGATAGGATCAGCCCTGCACATAATGGTGAGTGCATTGGGAGGCAGGGCTGGAACTAGGGGCTGGCAGAAGAGGCACCTGCTTATGGGGCAATGATGTGGGGGCGATGGGCAGGTGCCTGTTCCTGATTCCTCTGCACCCCTCTGCAATTCTCACCAACCCCCTCTGTTGCTCGCTCCCCTGACCCTCCCTCCTCTTTCCCTTCCTGCCCCAAACTGCCCTATCGTTACACCTATGTTATGGTGCATATGCACATTTATTTTTTTACCTTTCCTTGTCCTTTAACCTGGAGCCACATAGGAATAGTTTGCTTCGATACAAGTCACTGTGACTTGTCTTTTTTTTACTGGGATGGGGAGATTTTTTTTCAGGGAGTCATAAGACTTCTTTAACAAGTGACATCACTATACAGTCATAAAATGTATTATGTAAAGGCTACTCATGGCCCTTGTGTTGTACTTGTATATATTTATATATATATATATATATATATATATATATATATATATATATATATATATATATATATAGTCAACTACAAGAGATCCTCTGCACTCAACCCATTATCAATATATTTAAGACATTGAGACATTTTGTGCCCCTACTGCTACTAAAAAATGCCTTACCCTTTAAACAACACAGGGATTGTTTGTCCATATATTGCAATATATTTAAGCTGGCCAACTACGTCAAAGTCATCCCATATCTGGCCAGTCCTATGCTCAATTTTCATCTGATTCATTAAGAATTCTATTGCTTCATTATACATTTTACAAAGGGACTAAGTTTTACCTGCAACTTACTTGCTGCTTTCAAAGTAAAATTCCCAAACACGGCTGCCCTTTTATTGGACACCAGTGGGATCACCTGACTATAGCTGGGAAGGGTGGGAGCTACAACATGGAGCTGGTCACTGCTCCTGTATAACTATAACAAACAAGGGAAAGTTGTGCTCACCACTATTTATAGATAGATAGATAGATAGATAGATAGATAGATAGATAGATAGATAGATAGATAGATAGATAGATAGATAGATAGATAATAGATAGATAATAGATAGATAATAGATAGATAATAGATAGATAGATAGATAGATAGATAGATAGATAGATAGATAGATAGATAGATAGATAGATAGATAGATTTATATACATCAGTAAGTGTTGGCCTTTACATCAGTTAACATGTATGTGTGTGAGAGCACAGTCCCTACATACTTCAGTACTTTGTGTTTTATTGTGGGATTATCTAATTAGACAAAATGTATTTTTCATAACACAATGTGCTGTTTTATATTATCATCATCATTATTTATTTGTACAGTGCCAATACCTGTACAGTTCAGGGGTATAGTCTCTAAAAATGCACCAAAATCACCAAATTTGCAATACAATCACAAAAAAATAGCATATAAAAGTTATTGTGCAGTACAGTACGCTATTTGCAGTGGCAATAATAAAAAAAAAAATTCAGGCAAAAAACAAATGATGCAATAAGAAAAAAAAAGCCACAAAACAGTGTGTGTGTGTACAATTCTCAAAATTACGATATGTGCGTATGTGTGCGGGTACAAGTGTGAGTGCTGTGAGTGCGTGACCCCCCCCCGATCCCTAAAAATGTTAGTGTGAATGTAAGTGTGTATCAGTGTAATAAGTGTAACACTAACCTGGGGTAACATCATCTGGGGTTGCAGGAGGGGGTCCCACAAAGGGGAGACAGACGATTTGGTGATGATCGAGTGAGTGGGCGGTGCTGTGGGTATATGAAGTGCAGGCAGCAGCAGGACATGTAGAATTTACGTGCTTTCTGCTACCTTGGGGCCCCTGGGCGATTGCGCCCCAGGGGCCACTGGATCCCCCACTTTGCTCCGTTGCCTAGAGGTGGGGGAATGAGCAGGGATGGAGCAAGCTGCAGCCAGTCCCCCTCCTCCTGCAGCCACCCCTCCATGACGTAGAGAGTGATATTCTCAGACAATTTGCATTTGGTTTTAATTTTGTATTATTTCTGTTTTTTTTTTTTTAGTTATTAAGCTTTTTATTCAGCAGCTCTCCAGTTTGCAATTTCAACAATCTGGTTGCTAGGGTCCAATTTACTCTAGCAACCTATCTTAGATTTGAATAAGAGACTGGAATATGAATAGGAGAGAACTTGAATAGAAAGATGAGTAACAAAATGTAGCAATAACAGTAAGGGGCAAATTCATCAAGGGTCGAATTTCGAGGGGTTAAATCCCTCGAAATTCGACTGGGGAATAGAATCGAATAGGCAATTCGGGCGAATTTACGCGCTGGCGAATAGTCGAATTGGCGAATATTCGCCAGGCGAATAGGCGCTCGATCGAATATTCGCTCGAAGGATTTTCATTCAATCGAATGCCTTTTTATTCGATCAAAAACTTGGAAAACAAGCCTATGGGACTTTCCCATAGGCTTTTAAAGCAATTCGGTAGGTTTTAGGTGGCGAAGTAGGCAGTCGAAGTATTTTTAAAAGAGACAGTACTTCGACTATCGAATGGGCGAATAGTCGCATCGTTTTTGCGCTCAATCTATTCGAATCATTCTACTCAGGCGAATTTACGCCAATTCGATAGTCGAGGAGCACAAAAAACTACTCGAAATTCGAAGTTTTTTTACTTCAAATCCTTCACTCGAAGTTAGTGAATCGGCCCCTAAATGTGTAGCCTTACAGAGCATTTGTTTTTAGATGGGGTCGGTGAGCGCCCCCCCCCCACTTGAAAGCTAGAGAGAGTCAGACAAAGGAGGCAAATAATTCAAAAACTATATAAAAGGGAAAAAAAATGAAGGCCAATGAAAAAGTCATTCCATAACATACTAAAGTCCAACTGGCAAAGGAGCTTAGAAGATTCAGAGAAGAGTAGGGGGTCTATTCATCATGCTGCATAAATAGTAGAGAGAAGCATTACTGGTGAGATTGCTCAGAGAAACCAATCAGCAATTACATGTCAAAGGGTCTGATTGGTTGCTATGAGCAACATCACTGGTAATGTTTTACTCTACTTTTTACACAGCATGATAAATAGACCCCTAGATGTGTGGTTTAGACCGAAGTACTGTTGTGTGGGGTCAGGTCAATCTCACCCCTCTGGGGGGGGGACCCTCTACATCCACTTCGATGTTACTACAATGAGGATTTATGCACTTCCCACTGTACAGGAACAAATAAGTGAACTGGTCCAAGTCTCCTCTATGGACACTGTACCCACAGGAGCACAAGCAATGCAGATAACATTGGCCATTCCCACGCTTCATTCAGCATTTACATGTGCCCCACTGGCTACACTCCCTACAGAGGAGGCGCGGATCAGTTAATACCGGTGATTCGTTGTAACACAACAAATCTACTTCATGAGAGGAGCTGTTACAAACTCCTGCATGTTAGGTTGAAGAAGCTTATTAATAATACTAATAATACAAAAAAATAATTTGCCAGTGTGTGTTGAAGAAGTGTAATAATAATAGAAAAACAAAATCATTTGCCAATGGGGAAAATGTAGCAGAATAATGATGATTTTGTTTCCCCAGAAGCTATTTATAAATGGTATCACATATCAAAAATGTGACCCTCATCACTGCTTTAAAGTGCTTCATGGTTATGACTATTTTTTACTATGGCAATACTTCTGCCATCTCTTCACATTCAGTAGGGCAGCTGATGTCACAATGCAACAATGACATCCACTGCTTTCAAACCTCTGACAAGACCTTTAATCACAAACATTAACAATAACCACCACTTCCGCCATGGATTATTCTCATTTTCATGATATTTGCCATGGAAGTATTTCGTTTATTTAAAATGTTTAGATGTTGTTGTGCTGAAATAGAACAGCTAGTGAGAACAGATGTGGTTCTGTATGAATCCTAGGTTCTTAATATAATAGTGCAGATATTATTGATACTGCCCAGAACATCAATGTTACTACATTATCATTGCAGACAAGCACATAGATTCTCATCACCACTGTAAACTGACCTCTTTTAGCCTTGCTGCCCCTCCCACATTTGATGATGTCACAATGCAATGATCTCACAATGCAATGATGAGGTCACAATAACTGGCACAGTGTGATGTCACAATGCCCTGATGATGTCACAATGCAATGATCTCACAATGCAATGATGATGTCACAATAACTGGCACAGTGCCATAGTGATGTCACAATGCCATGATAATATCACACATACTCAAACACTGAAATACTTGATTCAGTCTTTACAGACATTCATTCCTTACAGACATTCATTCTTGACAGACATTCATTCCTTACAGACATTCATTCTTGACAGACATTCATTCCTTACAGACATTCATTCTTGACAGACATTCATTCCTTACAGACATCTTATTCTAATCAGTCAGAACTATGGATATTCTTCAATATTACATTATTTTCATGATATTTTCTATTGCCGAAGCTATTTCCGCAGATACCATTCACTGTAAGTATTTTTTTATTTATCATTAGCTCCTCTTGCTTTGGTGAAACCCTTCAGGATGATTCCTAAGCTCTTAAATATAAACGTAAAAACACAGTGGGTCATTTATAAATATTGGGCAAAGTATGCAACGGTTTCACCTGTCACTGTTGCATTTTACACTCTTCCCAAACGAGGCCCATAGTCTAAGCTTTAGGCTTTCCTCCCTCACATTTATAAATTATTATAATATAAGGAAACATTTCTATACCACAATGGTGGTCTATACAATAAATGGCCTTGCAGTAGATCTAATTAAGGAATTAAAATACTCAGAGGCAGTTAAAGGGCAACTAAAACAAGAAACATATAAGAATTTAGTGGCAAAACTAGACCAACTGCTCCTGTTCTACAGTCAGTCTATGTAAGTTTATTAATAATATATGTTTTTCTCTATTTGTAGGGTCAGACAGGGTACCTGTTATAGGTCCCTTTTATCATTATTACATCCAAAAAAAAACGGAATTTTGTGTTATGCTCCTCCTCTGCGGGGTTTGTTTTGTGTAAGTATTGGTTAACTTCATCATCTGTTAATTCTTATTTCCCAAACAGAAAACAATAGAGAACTGACATTTCTCCCCTCTTTACTTGTACTCCCGGTGCATTGCAATATATATTCCTTTTTATTTTATTTTTTCCTTTTGGCAATGCTAGAATCCATGATACTTGGAATCTAGGTGAACTGTGAGATTCCTATAGAAATGTAATTATCTGACACTTTCTCTGTTATTCTTCCCTTTGGCAGTTTGAGACGTCAATGTGTTCAAGTGTTTGTGAAGGACTTATGCCGCTGTTGCTTCACTCCACATAAACCCTATGATGAGGATGAGCCACTTGGCGAAGTCATTACTGGAGAAGGTAACGCACAAATATATATATATATATATATATATATATATATATATATATATATATATATATATACATATACATATACACAGAAAGAATATACAGAAAGCAATAGCAGTAATGCAGCCATTATTTAGAACTGAAAGTGCTCCCTATTGTATTTTTATATCATTATTATTTTCTGTTTTTCAGCTTTGCTCCAGATGATAAAAGCACAAGATGAAGAAAGTGAATCAACTGCAAGTAAAGCAACTGCAAGTGAAACAAGTAACAGTGAATCAACTGCAAGTACAGCAACTGCATCAACTTCAAGTGAAACAAGTAAAAGTGAATCAACTGCAAGTACAGCAACTGCATCAACTTCAAGTGAAACAAGTAAAAGTGAATCAACTGCAAGTACAGCAACTGCATCAACTTCAAGTGAAACAAGTAAAAGTGAATCAAGTGCGGGGGGCGTGGCTTGAAGCTCAATGTGAACGGACGCAGAGCAGAGTAGCTCCAGCATTCGGACCTAAAAACCCCTGATAGTATCCTGAAAAAGCAGCTCGAACACAGAGCCAGAAGCTTCCACAGGTGAAGTAATACCCCAGCGGTCACTAATGGGGCAAAATCGGGCAGTGAAGCGAGCCTCCGAGGCTGCCTCCCGTTTAGAGAAATATGCACGAGATGCGAAGCACGACCAAAATGGCGCCAGAGACCAATCCCCAGAACCCGAAGGGAGGGCAGGCCAAAGCCACGAGAACCCAAACTCGCAGGAACCCACAATGGCTGATTTAATGGCTGAAATAAGAGCCTCAAAAGAAACTAGCAACAGTCTACTGTGCTCAAAAACGGATGAAATCAAGGTGGAGCTATCTATAATCAAACAAGACCTGCAAAAAGTGCGGGAAAGGGCGGCAGCACTGGAACACAGAGTGAGTTCTGTGGAGGATCTTTGCCAACCTCTGCCGGAGCAAATGCAGCAACTCAACAAAGCCGTGACAGCCTGCAGTTCTAAGTCGGACGACTTAGAAAATACACTGAGGCGGAATAACCTAAGATTTATTGGCTTCCCAGAGAAAGCAGAGGGGTCCTCCCCAGAAAACTTCGTGGAGGCATGGCTGATTGAAAAATTTGGAAGGAACAACTTCTCCACAGCATTTGCTATAGAGCGGGCCCACAGGATTCCGACGAGACCACCGATCCCAGGGGCACCACCTCGCCCGCTGATTGCCCGCCTATTTAACGCAAGAGATCATGATACGGTCCTGTCGATGGCACGTAAGAAAGATGCCCTTGTCCACCGAGCGACGAAAATTTCGATCTTCGGGGATTTCTCTGCAGAGGTCCAGCGCCAGAGGGCAAAGTTTTTGGATGGGAAGTGGCGCCTCCGAGAGCTCAACTTACCATACGCGATGCTATACCCAGCCAGGTTGAGAGTCGTCGCTGACGGGCAAACATGTTTTTTCACCACTCTGGCTGAGCTCAACAATTGGCTTGATACGCAGCACAATAGGGCCTGAAGATTTGCCCTGAGTGCTAATAAGCTTCAGATGCTATTTTACAGATCCCGATCACTAAACAGGCACACAGCAAAGGTTCCGTGAGTACAAAGCCTTATGAAGGATGTATTTCTATAGTTACCCGGTTATTCTTCTTTTTTTATTTTGGTTAATTCACCGGCACCGCACTCACCCCACTACGCCACTGCTATCCCTGAAGAGGCCGCAATACAATATATAATTTGTCACACTTGGCCTTTCAGGCGCACATCATTGGGGCCCGTTTGTTTATGTTTAAGTTTGGACATTGAAGGGGACGGTAAGACACGCCTGGCTATGCAGGTACCATAAAAGCATGGCTGCTAACTCTTTAGTTCCGAACTGGATTGATGCTACTGCTACACTTTGTTGTTACCTGTTTTTTTTGTTTTTTTGTTCCTTCAACAACAAGGCAGTTCACGGCCAATTAGGCCAAGCCTAAGCGAACACCCCACTTCAGTTATTCAAGTTAGGGAAAAATTCTGCCAATGGTTGGGGATCTGTGCAGAAGGGGAGGGGGTGGTTTGTGGGAATGGTTCAGGGGTAAATTTATGTGCGTATGTCTATACAAAAATGTTCAGGTTGGTTACACGCTACACTTAAAATGTGCAAATTGTAATTCTTATTTTCATGGTATATATGAATGGCTTTAAAATGTATTAGCTGGAATGTACGGGGACTCAACGATACCATAAAACGCAGGTTGACCCTGGATTACCTTAAAAAATCCAATGCAAAAATAGTTTTTCTGCAGGAAACCCATCTAGTGGGGGCCAAGCCTCAGGCGCTGAAACGCCCTTGGGTGGGCTGGGCGTACCAGGCCCCGTACTCCACCCATTCTTCTGGGGTAGCAATATTAGTCCACAAAAGTGTCCCATTTAGATTTGAATCTATCAAACCGATAAAAAGGGAAGATACATCTTTATTCATGGCGCTCCAAGCTCAGGAGGTAGTGCTAGCTTCACTATATATACCCCCTCCCCATATAGTGATGAGTGCATTGTACACCTAATCCAATTTATAGCACAATTCCCCCATGCAGCAGTTGTAGCAATGGGTGACTACAATGCCATCCTTAGTACTTTGGACAGGCTGAGACGGGATGGCAGTGCTGCCACAACCCCCACTCATAACCTAACAGATATAACAGAAGCCGCGGGTCTAAGGGAGGCGTGGAAACACTTTCACCCTGGGGTTAAACAATTCTCCTGCTTCTCTACATCCCATATGGTTCTCTCACGCATTGATCATGCATTCCTTAACCAACTGGCAATCAGTATAGTGCAAAATAAGTTACCGACCGAGAGGCATCTCGGATCACGCCCCGTTAGAACTAGACCGAAGATTGGAATCCCAACGAAACAGGCCCAGATGGTCCCTCAACCCTATATGGTTGACACTGCTTAATAACCAACAGAGAGTAGAGGATACTATCACTGACCTTTTGGAAGAGTTAGAATGGCCCGAAGAGTATACTAAAATATGGGAGTCCCTGAAAGTCCCAATTCAGAAATTAATGCATACAAAGCCCAATACGCCTTTAAACAACAGCTAGAACAGGAAGTAATCAGCATGGAGATAAAGGTAACCCAATCCCCCAATGACCAGGGCTTTGCCGACTTGAAATCAGCACAGGCTGATTTAGCAGAGTAAATGAAAGCCAAAGTAAAACGCCAATATTTATTTTATAAAATAGACATCCTTGAACATGGAGAAAGGTCTGGCAAAATGCTGGCCCATTTCTGGCTAGGCAACACTCCACTCCCCCAGCCATTGCTATTCTCAGGGACGCTACGGGGACCCCAACCACAAACCCGCTAGAAATACAAAATATCCTAATGAGTTTCTACTCTAACCTATATTGCTCTACTCTAACCCCAGCAGAGCTACCAGTGGTGGAAGACTTCCTAAGCTCTGTGAAACTGCCCCAACTAGCACCGGAATTACTTAGAGGCTAGCATTTCCCTAATTGAGGTCCAAGAGGCCATAGACTCTTTTCCAAACGGGAAAGCAGCTGGGGCTGATGGTTTGCCTATTGAACTATACAAACAACACTCCAATGCACTAGCTCCCCTATTGCTCCGGGTGTACGAAGAGGCTATACGGAGCACGGAATTAGCACCATCTATGTACGAGGCTGCTATAATACTTCTAGCTAAGCCAGGCAAAGACCCCACTATGCCCGAATCATATAGACCAATCTCATTACTGACAGCAGATGCCAAGATACTGGCCAAAATTATAGTGCATAGATTGAAAAAAGTAATCCACTCCCTAATATCAGATGACCAACTAGGCTTTATGCCTTTGGTAAAAGCTGTCACTATATTGCCTGATCCCAACAATGGAATTTAAAGCACCCACACCTCTTTGCCATTGGAGTGGAGATGTATCTACTGTTTTATATTAATTGTTTTCAATCTGTATACATGTTAATAAAATTTACCAATTAAATGTTTAGTCTCTGACTCCATGTTTGATACAAAATGCACGGTCAGCTGTTCCAGTATAGATGGAAAGAAATGGAATCCTATACACCCTAATTATATCCGCAGTCACATTCTGTACAAACTGAAATGGAATGTGTCACGAACAGCTCCCTAAATCCAGAACAAGTGCTAGGCTCCCTGGTCTCGGCTCTGCTTCTGCCTGTAGCAGCCGCCTTTCACTTCAGGAGGAGGCCTCCGCTAATTGGATGCCGTCAGGTCTTAATAAGAGAGGAGTTTTGGACTGGCAAAGGGGCACGGGGATTAGCAAGGTTTTGGACGGAAGGTGCAGTTCTAAGAATAGACAAAAGAGTAGTCAGACAGGCAGGGCTGGTGCGGGCACAGTTCAAGCAAGGTCAGACAGCAGGCCCGGACTGACAATCTGTCGGCTCGGACATTTGCCCGAAGGGCCGCTCCACTTACTTTTGAAATGGGCAGGGCATTACAGCGCGCAGGCTCTGCTTCTCCCTTCTCAAACACTGAGCTGCCTCCTCCTCCGTTCCTCCCTCCTCCTGTGATTGACTAGCAATCAGGAAAAGGCAACGTCCCTCTTACTGGCCAGCAGACAGGTTGGGAGGCGGCTATCTGTCGGGGAAAGGCAGCGTCCCTCTGATTGGCCAGCAGACAGGTTGATAGGCGTCAGAGAGTTCCAGTCTTGTTACACGAAGCTCCGGGGAGAGAGGTAGCGGGAGGGGAGTGTGTGTTTGTGTGTCTCTGTGTGTGTGCGGGCTGCTTTTTACCCTCAGTCCGGCTCTGTCACACAGGCCGGGTCAGGGCAGACGGAGTTCAAAGAATCATCAGGCAGGCAAGGGTCAATACCAGGTTGAATCAGAATAGTGGGGCAGGCAAGGGTCAGGATTGGCAGAGTTCAGAATAGTCAGGCAGGTAAGGGTCAAAACAGGTCTCAAATAGGATAAGAATCACACCCAGGAGCTAACAAGTTAGACCTAACAACGGGCAATGAGTTTTAGCCCGAGGCCCTTTTAAATAATTTGAATTTTGCGCCATAACGCAGTGGCATCATCACGCGGAAACATAAATCGCTGAGGAATACCGTGCGCCATAGGAGTCCCTGTGACAGAGGAACCAGTCGCACCGGGCATCCCCGCCGGCCAACTAGACCACCAGGGTGAATTTTCATTACAGAATGGGTCAGAAACACAAAGGGTTAGTTATTTATACACAGTGGCATGGCCCAGGTGCAGGGTGTGGATGTGACAGGACCAACTAAAAGTTCCGGATGCAGAAAAAGGGCCTGGATACTAAACACCCGGTTATGATAATGCTGCATGCTGCGTGGAATGCTGTACTCTTTCAGTTAAAGCCTCCTCTCCTATCCCCGGCCCTGCCCCTATGGAGGAACTCCTATTTACCCACTTCCATCAACTACTTGAATACATGAGATTGCCCAGGGTGAAAATGCTTGGGAATGCAGCCCCAAAAGCAGGCTATTTACTAGACTAGGGAACCAAATTCCCCACATGGTCTTTCTCCAACTGCAGTAAGCTTTTCTTGCCGAATTTGCTACACACCAACCTGCCGTCACATTGACGGCCTTTGAAGTGACCATGAAGACGCCCACAGGCTCTGGGCAACAACAACGGTTATCATCAATAAACCTTCCTTCAATATCATGCTTTTACATCAATAGGGGTCATTTAGAAACGGACCCACAACTGCAGGACTTCCATTAACGGATGCAATGCAGAGCACCTGTGGATGCAGTTCAGTAAGAGACTTGTGTCAACACAGGCTCCAGTCCTTCCATATGTGTAGGAATTGGGGGCAATCTGGCTCCCTGATGAATTGTGCACAAGTACGCCTACTGACACAGGGGAACCATAGAGCTATCACCACCCCGGAACTGCTTTGGAGTTCCCAAAATGGATTTTGTCAACAGGTGCAGTGGATTTGCACCAAGTGAGTCAGCCACAATGCAGTTTGGAAGTGACACAATCTATACACTGGGAATGCTTGACTCAACTTATACCTGATTTTCATCAAAACACAAGCACACACAGTCATTTCTTTGCTGGTGAAAAACACTGCTCCTTTCCTGACCAACACTCTGAAGTGCTTGCTAATAGGTAGGGCATCTGCTGGGGACAATTTAGGCCTGAAAGTGCATGTTTTAAAGGTTTTGTGTTTTCTCCAGCAGCAGATAAAAAACAATAAGGGGCCGATTCACAAAGGGTCGAATATCGAGGGTTAATTAACCCTCGATATTCGACTGGGAATTAAAATCGATATTCGAATTCGAAGGATTTTAGTGCGATCGAACGATTTTAATCCAACGATCGAAGGAATATCCTTTGATCAAAAAAACTTAGGAAAGCCTATGGGGACCTTCCCCATAGGTTAACATTGAGTTTGGTAGCTTTTAGATGGAGAACTAGGGGGTCAAAGTTTTTTCTTAAAGAGACAGTACTTCGACTATCGAATGGCCAAACGATTTTTAGTTCGAATAGTTCGATTCGAAGTCGTAGTCGAAGGTCGTAGTAGCCCATTCGATGGTCGAAGTAGCCCAAAAAACACTTCGAAATTCGAAGTTTTTTTACTTCGAATCCTTCACTCGAAGTTAGTGAATCGGCCCCTAAGTGTGCCCTCAGCTAAGTGTTTGGTGCAATCTCCATTCATGTAATGAGAATATCTGCGTGTGCCATTGGCCTACATGAAGGAGTAAAGCTTAACAAAAATGGACAAGTAAGCCTGAGTCCTGTGCCAAAATGTTAGGCACCCCAAAGTGAAATACATATTTAAGGGGAGGAAAAAACAGCTTAGGGCTCCTGGAGTAATATAGTAACATTTTACAACTTTAATATACTCAAACTCATACTCAAGCTCAAACCTACACAATGGATTCAGGGGAATAGAAGCCCAAGCAGGTTTATTTTTTCCCCAAAGAGTAGTGGTTCAATTCACTGGGGAAATGTCCAACAGTGCATCAGCCTGATAGCATTCTTTAATATTCATAGTGGTTAGCCTTGAAATCTGAAGAAATGGGGTAAACTTAAATCACACCAAGAAAAAGCATCCCTGGCTCAATGCTAGAGTCACACTTCATCACAATGCACAATATATAAGGTAGGGATGCACCGAATCCAGGATTCGGTTCGGGATTCGGCCCAGGATTGGGCCTTTTTCAGCAGGATTCAGATTCGGCCGAATCCTTCTGCCCGGCCGAACCAAATCCGAATCCTAATTTGCATATGTAAATTAGGGGCGGGGAGGGAAATCACGTGACTTTTTGTCACAAAACAAGGAAGTAAAAAATGTTTTCCCCTTCCCATCCCTAATTTGCATATGCAAATTAGGGTTCGGATTCGGTATTGGGCCGAATCTTTTGCAAAGGATTCGGGGGTTCGGCCAAATCCAAAAAAGTGGATTCGGTGCATCCCTAATATAAGGTAATGTAATGGTCATGTCACTGCTTGACATGACCTTAGCACAAAAACATATACTCGTGTATTTATAGTTAAAAAATTACAAAAAAGCATAACATGTTTCATGTTTACCCAGCACAATCATTGGCATCAAAAGAATGAATGTCCAAAAACACACACACACATATATATATATGGGACCTGGGGCGTTCTGGACAGGTCTTTCCATAATTTGGATCTTTATACCTTAGGTCTACTAGAAAATCATGGAAACATTAAATAAACCCAACAGGCTGGTTTTGCTTCCAATAGGGATTAATTGTATCTTAGTTGGGATCACGTACAAGCTACTGTTTTATTATTCCAAAGAAAAAGATAATAATTTTTAAGAATACGGTTTATTTGGATTCAATTGAGTCTATGGGAGACTGCCTTTCCTTAATACGGAGCTGTATAGATAACGGGTTTCCAGATAACAGATCATATACCTGTATATAAAATTTGAAGAATGCCCTCCCTCTATTAAAAATCAAGAAAGGATACAACATTTCTAATTGAAGTACATTACAAAAATGCTTCTTTTTAGGTTTATGAGCAGTAGATGCATAGAGTCAATCTTTGTTTTCAATGTAGAAGCAAGGAAATTCACTGGCACAACTTGGGTAACGCAGGCAGGGTAACCCCTTTGTCAAGCATGGGGGATTCGCATTGATCGGACGACCAGGGTAACCCTTTTCTCCTCAATCTTTGTTTTGCCATATTCAATACAAAAAGTCCTGAAATGAAATCTTCAAGCCTCTGGTCATTTAAAAGGAGTAAAAAATTCTCACCATGAGTTTCTTTGCAGGTATCACGAGTGCCGGCTGCACAAGTGGCCTTAACGTAATCTCTTTGCCAGCACGGCTATTTGACTGTGGCCTATTTTTCTCCCTGTGACCCGCTGACATCTCCACCTCCAAAGGCAAGGGGCTCTGTAATATAGAAAGTTAGATTGAAAAAAAGACACACGTCCATCAAGTACAACCTTTCAAGTCTATATATAACCTGCCTAACTGCTAGTTGATCCAGAGGAAGGAAACATTTGCCTCATTTGTACTATGAGCTAACTTCCATTGGCACGGCTACAAAATAGACAATAGTGATAATTGGCTTTGCTAGGACACTACCCCCATATGCAATAAAAGGCACTAAATGAGGCCATACACAGAGAGGTCGCTCGGTTGGCCATGTTGCCAAATGAGTGGATCACTACCCGATATGCCCACCGACTTTCGGCCAGATATCAATCGGGGAAGCCTGTCAAGCGGATCATACACGGGCCAATAAGCTGCCGAGCCGGTCTGACAGTCCAGTTTATGAATGAACTGACCAACCTGAACAGAGAATGTGCACCAGCTTAAAGTGGACCTGTCATCCAGACACAAAAATCTGTATAATAAAAGTCCTTTTCAAATTAAACATGAAATCTAATTTCACGTGCTTGGGTACACCTATACATATTGGGCATCAAACTGTTCAGAGGACCCTAGGCTTTCATATTTGGGGTGATGTGTCTTGATTAGGGATGCACCGAATCCAGGATTCGGTTCGGGATTTGGCCAGGATTCGGCCTTTTTCAGCAGGATTCAGATTCGGCCGAATCCTTCTGCCCGGCCGAACCGAATCCGAATTTGCATATGCAAATTAGGGGCAGGGAGGGAAATTGCGTGACTTTTTGTCAGAAAACAAGGAAGTAAAAAATGTTTTCCCCCTCCCACCCCTAATTTGCATATGCAAATTAGGGTTCGGGTTCGGTATTTGGCCGAATCCTTTGTGAAAGATTCGGGGGTTCGGCCGAATCCAAAAAAGTGGATTTGGTGCATCCCTAGTCTTGATACCTAAAAGTATGTGGGTAATACGATGCTGCAGGGTAGAAGTCATTTTTGGAAATGTCACCAAAATCAGCAAATTTAGGAAAGATTACGACTTGGTACTTTGGAGTACAAAGACATGCATACCCAATTTGGATTCGCGGGAATGTGTACTTTCCGAAAATATATGGTTTTCTGGGGTGAACTTACTTTTTTCTACATTTGCCCCCCCCCTCAAAAGAATGTAAATGTGTTGATTTTGCAGTATCTGAAATGACAGACCATATGGGGGTCTTTGTTTTGGGGCCCCTATATGCCACGTGCTTGGGTACACCTATACATTTTGGGGGCCCTGACCACCAATTTTTAAAAATACTTTTAGCAGGACCCTGACCATCAATAGCTTTTTATAACTTGTGTGCAGTCTTTTAACCCTTGTGTGGAGTGGGTGGGGCTTGGGGGCGGGGCACAGGGAGCCTGATTTTTTGTTGTTGTAGGGCCCCATGATTTCTAATGGCAGACCTGCTCATTAGGGTCACTTTTATGCTCACCTGTCTGTATATTTTAAAATAAGGTGAGTTTCCCCCAAAAGACCTTTCACGTCCCGTTTATAGAGAAAAGCATGTGCAGTTTGTGCACCTCACATTTACATGTCCTAAAGCAGTTACAGAAGATTTTTAAGTAAATACACTCTTTCTTGTGTTGGGGGGGTAAAAACTACACTTCTAGTGCCCCATCCGCCCCCATTTATAACTGTTGTCAGACTGTATCTGCATCCAGAATTCCACCAGCGCATTTACGAGTCCTCCACTACCATAGAGCGACTTCCATACCCCAGACAGCACGCCCGCCCCCTAAGACGTCAAGCAAACCAATCAAGGAACGATCCCGGGTTCGCAAGCCCCTCCTGCTGACGTCACAGCCAATCAAGGAGCGATCCCGGGTTCGCAATCCCCTCCTACTGACGTCACAGCCTCTCAACTCGGGCCGTTAGTTTTTTGAAGCATTTGAACGCTTTGGGCGGGAGAGGAAAGGCAGCGCTTGCTTTGACGGGGTGGGGAGAAAACGCACAGGGAAGCCAAATAACAGCGGGTTACAAAACAGCGCACGGAACGCGACCCGGAATCGGTAAGTGTCGGATAAGTGTTACCCCTTTCCTTGCGAGTGGTGTGCTCCTCATACACTGCTGTGACCAACGCACGATCTCCAAAGTGCCAGGGCCTCTTCCATGCGCTGCTGTGACGTACAGCCCTTTCACCTGCACGGACCTGTCCCTCACATCTCTGCTCTACTTCCTTGTTAGCCCGAATTTACTGCTAATCACTACTGACTGTCCGACGCTTCCGCCCTTGTGATGTAATCATACTATTATTGGGAAACTGCCTATAGGCCGGGGAGCCCCCTTTGGGTTTGACTGGCCTCAGCTGAACCCCCCCTTTGGGTTTAAATGGACTGAGCTGCCCCTCTTTACGTTTTAAGTGGCCTCCCTCCCTTTTAGGTTTTAAAGAGGTTGTTCACCTTTGAGATAACTGTTAGTTGGATGTAGAGAGAGATATTCTGAGACCATTTCATTTTTTATTTGTGGTTTTTGAGTCATTTTACTTTGTATTCAGCAGCTCTTCAATTTGCATTTTAAGCAATCTGGTAACTAGGGTCCAAATTACCCTAGCAACCATGCATTGATTTGAATAAGAGACTGGAATATGAAGGATCAGTAATAAAAAGTAACAATAACAACACATTTGTAGCCTTACAGAGCATTTCGTTTTTAGAAGGGGGTTAGTGACGCCCGTTTGAAAGCTGCAAATAGAAGAAAAAGGCAAATAACTAGAAAACTAGAAAAAATTAGAACCAATTGAAAAACATAAGTTACCTTAAAGGTGAACCACACCTTTAAAGGTCTGAGATCCCCCCTCCGCCTTCTTGGATTGAAATGGCCTGCACTGGCCCCCCTTTTATATGTAGATGGCTCATACTGATACATTTCAGGGACTTCTGGAGATTGTGGTTTACTTAGCTCAGGGGTCCCTGAACATTTCTATAGGTGAGCCACATTCAGATGTAAAAAGTGTTGCAATGAAGGGGTTCAGGTTGCACTGGCCTAGATAATCCTGGAAGCCCAGCATGGCAGTTTGTGTTACTGCTGTATTGCTACAGGTATAGGACCAGTTATCCCGTATGGTTGGTAGCTGGGCTCTTCTGTACCTTGTGTCTACTAAAAGCATATAGACATTAAATAAACCCAGTAGGAATTTTCTGGTACCAATATGGATTTGGCTACCAACAACCACTACATACTGTCTTTTTATAGAGAGAGAATAAAAATAAATAGAATTATGCACCTCTTGGAGATGGCCTTCCTATAATCCACAACTCTTTGGTTATCTGCTTTACCTAATAAGCGATCCCATTCCTATAATTGTCTTTACATTTTGTTATATATTTGTAAACAAACTTTTTTTTGGATGTGCTCTAACCCCATAGCCAATAATTTTAATACAATGAGGTAACACACCGAAATCCTTCTCATAATCGCTCACCCTATTACTGGGTGGGTCCAGGTGCAAATACCCCTGACCAGTCGCTTAGATTGTTACATTCATGGGCATTCAAATCGGGTTACTCAGCGCTCCACAACTCTGGCTCGGGTGCGACGCCCCCCCCCCCCCCCCCCAAACCTGTAACTCGGGGAGGTCTGGCCAACAATCGCTTCAAAACTGTTGCGTGCACTTTCATAACCCAGAGGGTGGATTAAAAAGTAACTATTTCCCCAACATTTCTCCTCCTAACGCGTTTCATGTGTTAACATAGGCATAGCCTAGGACTGTGTACATGAAACGCGTTAGGAGGAGAAAGGTTGGGTAAATACTTTTTTATCCACCTCTGGTTTGTGAAAGTGCTAGCGACAGTTTTGAAGCGGTTTAAATTTTGTTGACGTGATATTAATTCCCAGTTTACAGTCTAAGCTTTGTAATGTCTTGACAGCAATATAGATGTAAGCTCCCCATAGATGAGACGATTCTTCTTGCTGAACGACCGATTTTAGGGAAGCCCGACCAATCCTTAGAAATTATCGTGCGGTTAGTGGGATTTGAATGATCGTACATCTTACGATTTTTCGGCCGACATCTGTCAGGAAATTGATCGGTCAGGTCAAAAAATCTTTGTCGGTCCCAGTGCAATCTATCTATGTTTGCAGGGCCAAGCAGCCAGCTCCCCTTTGTTTTCCTGGTAAATTGGTCTTTTTAGTTGATGGTAAATTCGTACGATCGTTCTGAGAAGATCGTGGTCTCACGATCAGGAACATCTATGGCCAGCTTTAATCTCTGCTCTTCTCTGCCATTTTGCAATGTACAAGCATATGTACAATCATTGCATCTTTAGTTTTCATGTTGTTAGCAGTTTTAGACAACCCTTTGGCGGCCAGCCAGTGCTTAGTGACTAATGTTGGCAGCATTTCTAGACAACGTTTCTTCTGCTGGGCTCCATGCATGGAAGAGACTGCAGCAAATCTGTCCTAAGTGATACCTATACGCTCCATACACTAAATTGGGGGTCATCATTATTATGCAATGTGTTGTATATTTGGCCTCCTCAGCATAAGTTGTATTTGTAAAAAGCCTGGTTATTTGTCAACATCCTTTATAGTGTTTTTGTTTGCTGTTAATAAAACCCTTTTTTTTTTTTAAAAAAAAAAAAATTTGCAGGTTCCAGCATGAACGATGCAGAGTGCCTGTCCCACCTCTTGCAGGTGTGCGCCCGCAAGACGGAGGAGTTTGTTAGAACTCTGGACAGCAAGCACATGGTTTGGCTTCTGGAGATTGAAGAGGAGGCAAGAAAGATGTTCAGCAGGTGAGTTTGGTATGACCCATAAAAAAAAAGATGGTTCACCTTAAGGGCAGAGACACATGGTTAGATTTAGGGAGATTAGTCACCCGGCGACAAATCTCCTTTTCTTCTTCGTGATGACTGATGTCCTACGAACTGCCTTCCTGCCAGCTAGAATGACGCTCCTCGTGAGGCAACTTCGGAAAACGAAGCGCTCCAAGTGCCATCCTACGTGTGATTTACATTCTAGCCGGTGGGGAGATTAGTCGCCCTGAAGAAGAGCAGATTTGTCGCCGGGTGACTAATCTGACTGTCTCTGCCTTTCAATCAACTTTTAGTATGATGTAGAGTGATATTCTTAAACAATTTGCAGTTGGTTTTCATTTTGTATTTGTGTTTTTTTTTTTTTTTTTTTTTTTTTTTTTTTTTTTTAGTGATTTAGCTTTTTATTCAGCAGCTCTCCAGAGACTGGAATATGAATAGGAGGGGCCAGTATAGAAAGATGAGTAATAAAAAAAAAAAAAAAAAGTAGCAATAACAATACATTTGTAGCCTTACAGAGCATTTGTCAATGACCCCCATTTGTAAGCTGAAAAGAGTCAGAAGAAGGCAAATTATCCAAAACTATGAAAAAGAAAAAGTTGCTATGGGAGCTGCACCCAGGCAATAAGAACACTGTTGTCCTTTAACTTTGTTCTTGTTTGGAAAAGAGAACTAATCTGAAACAGATGCTCACCACCTGCATTTACTGAAATGCCTTCTTGCTAGACAATCCACATCAGCTATGTAAGACTTTAACATTTACAGTTAAACAATAGATGCATGGGATGTATTATATGGAAACCCCTGTATCCAGAAAGATTTGAAATATGGTAATTTGTCAGAAATCCATTTCCTCCAGTGCAAAAGCTGTAATCAAATCTACAAATGTTTCTGCTGAACTGATTTCAAAAGCCTGTTGGCTATTGTTTGATACACAAGTTATAGATAGAGGTGTGTGTGATACATCTGGAATGCAGTAAGTTCTGCTTGAGGGCTCTAACAGAAACAAGCCTACTTCTATTGTTTGTGAGGGAAGACGTCCTATTTATAGCGTTGGTTTGTTTACTAAACCTATTGTGCTTACTAGATAGTAACTGATGTGGGGCAGTAGTCAACTGTGAGCAAAAATAGTTCTCTAGGAAAAGTATCATTTTGAGTTTAAAGGGGGAATAATAGTTTAATTGTAATTGGCTTAGTGGGATGTATAGTTTACACTGCAATTCCAAAGAGCAGATAAATGTCTTCCATGACCCTAGTATCACTATTTTATATCTAGAAATAAGTCAAATCAACTGGACTTGCTGTGGTTTTTTTTTCCTTGAAGACGTTTGACCAGTCATCCAACTCATTTCATCTTAATTCACAATTGAAATATCCGGTTGGGTGACTGGTGAAACGTCTTCAAGGAAAAAAAAACCACAGCAAGTCCAGTTGAGTTGACTTATTTCTACAGATCTACCGTGACCTGGATGAATGAGAATCTTCACAAAAGCATCACCGTTTTAATTTCTCCCTCAGTGATTTTAATGCTGAACCTGAGCTGATGCCAAAGACTCCATCTCAAAAGAGGCGCCGGAAGAAAAGAACCTCCATTCTTCCAGATGAGAATCGTGATCCCAGTGGGCGCAGGTGAGAGTAAATCATTTAAAAGAATTAGCTCTCGTTTGTAATGGATGCATGGCTATAAAGTAGGGATGCACCAAATCCAGGATTCGGTTCGGGATTCGGCCTTTTTCAGCAGGATTCGGATTCGGCCGAATCCTTCTACCCAACCGAACCAAATCCTAATTTGCATATGCAAATTAGGGGCGGGAGGGAAATTGCATGACTTTTTGTCAGAAAACAAGGAAGTAAAAAATGTTTTCCCCTTCCCACCCCTAATTTGCATATGCAAATTAGGGTTCGGTATTCGGCCGAATCTTTCACGAAGGATTCGGGGGTTCGGCCGAATCCAAAAAAGTGGATTCGGTGCATCCCTACTATAAAGACACTAATTCGATAATGATACTTGCTAAAATGTTGGCAGTATTAAACCAGAACACGGGCAGATGTTGGTTAACGTACTGAACAGACTCTGTTTAAATTGGGATAAGATATTAATAGCAATTTGAAACCAGACTTATTCTGGGAGTTGCAGTTCTGCTGCTGCTATATTAGCATGTTTCTAGTCTATGCCCTTGCTTTCTGTGAGAAACTTTAAGGAGAAGGAAACCCTGTAGAAAAAAACCCTGTACCCCCCAGGCTAACTGCCCCCCGAGAAAATGCCCCATACTTTATACTTACCCTCCGCACAGATTCTTGCAGCGGAGTTCCATGCATCCATCTTCTGGGTCTTCGGCAAGCTGAGTGGGAGATCCGCAATCTCCGTCAATTTTGGCACATGCGCAGTTGCAGAAAACCAGCAACTTAACTCCAACTGCGCATGCGCTGAAATACCGGTCTCCCAGTAAGTTTACAGAGGACCCGGAAGATGTATGCGCGGAACTCTGCTGGCAGAATTTGTGCTGAGGGGCAAGTACAAAGTATGGGCATTTCCCCAGGGGGGTGTAGTTAGCCTAGGGGGAGGGAGGTCTACCTGGGGTGGGGGGGTACAGGTTTTTTTTCTACAGGGTTTCCTTCTCCTTGAAAGGGGCTGTTCACTTTCCATCGCTTTTTTCAGTTCATTTGTTTTTTAGAGTGTTCACCAGAAATAGACTTTTTCGATTACTTTCCATCTTTAGCTATTTACCATTTTCCAAAATCTAAGTGTAAAGTTGAATGTTCGTGTCTCTGGTGTTGGAGTCTGGCAGCTCAGTAATTCAGGTGCAGATTCTGAACTGTTACAATTTTGCAACATTGAGTTAATCCATTTCTCAGCAGCATCTGTGGAGTATCCGCAACTATTGTATCAATTCTAACAGCCGTCTGTAATGAAACTCCGGGATTCTGCTCAGCAGGGACAAAGAAAGACAGAGAGAATGACTAAATGTATGAATTTAGAACAGTTTACAGGGGTGACGACCCTACCCGGAGCTGCTCTAGAAGGTGAAAAATTAAACTTTACACTTAGTCACACATAGAAAATAGAAAGTAATTGGAAAGTCTTTATTTCTGGTGAACCATCTGAAACCAACTGAAAAGTGTTGGAAGTGTACAACCCCTTTAAAGTAGAATTAAAAAAAAAAAACACAGCATAGCTGCACCCTCAGGGAAATGCCCCTAACTTTATACTTACCTCTCAGTGCAGAGTCTGGCATCTGATTTCCACATGGTCTCCATGTCTTCTTCTGGTGCTTCGGCAATGTTCAAGTTTCGGTCTCCCACTCAGCTTTGCAAAGACATGGAAGATGGCTGAGTGGAACTCCGATGCCTGACTCTGCGCAGGAAAAAAACAGTTGAATTCTCCTTTAAGGTTACTTTTACTGTGAATACTACCTGCCTCACTTTATGAATCTCACTTTTTTTGTTTTACTCCACAGGATATCCCGTAGACAAAGCAATGCTAGTTGGAGCAGTTCTGTACGCAGGCTTTCGGTCAGAAATCAGAACAAAGCAAATGATGATTCTATCCAGGAAGAACCGGCACAGCTGAAAAGGATGACCCGGGCAAGAGCCCAAGCTAGTATTAAAAGTACACCTGTATTGGAAAAGGCTTTGCCTGAGTCACCATCACAGATCTGTCAAAAAAATGCCCAGGTTAAGATCAGTGAGCAAGAACGCAGAAGTGCAGAGCAGAAGCTCATAGAGTCCGACTTTGAGCTGAAGACTGTCCCAGAAATTACAAAGGACAATGTCTCTGAAACAGTAAATTCTGCAGTACCAGCAGTCCCAGTTACTCCTGAAAACAAAAGCCGAGCTGCCGGCAAACTTAAGATTGCTGCAAGCTCCACTCCAGAGCAGAAAGCGGAAATGGTGGACCTGACCTGTGAGTCCCCACGTCCTGCTAATGAGCAACAGCTGAATCTCTCCAATCAAAGTGCAACACCCACAGGATCAAAATCCGACCGCCGTTCAGTGCGTCGTAGCCTGGTGGTCAGAAAGTCAAGCAGCCGCCGGGCCTCACTAGCCAGTCAGTTCTCTTTAGCCAGCAAGAGGGAAAGCATGACTCGTGAAGCTGTGCGGAAGTCCATTCGGCAGTCCATTTCACTGAAAAAAGCAGCGATGGAGATCTCCTCTACATCAAGCCAGAGGAGCTGTAAGTTTCCTAATTTACATGAAATGGGCATTTGCTTAAAAATATGCTTGAATTTTTTTATAACTAACATTTTAACCCCCTTTCCCAAAATAAACCCCAATCAATGTCCCTTGTCCTGCAGCAGACTTGTCTAACATAAAATAGATGTACATACCTTTTGCCTTCTGACATCAACTACACAGAGATTCATGCTAAATATTCTATGATGGATGTCACCCCCCCCCCCCTTTATATCTTGTCATGTTATAGGCAAGTTTGATTGTAAGCATCTTCGGTCGGATCAAAGTTTATTCGTCTTTACTCCATTACTTATATATGCTCTTATTGTGTTGACTGATTGGTCAACCTTTATTTTGGCATTCAGTGCCAGCCACTAACCACAAATCTGTACTGAGGGCTGTAAGACTTGCATTTAATATACTAACTAAAGAGGTGCCTATTAAAATTTCTTTCTTTCTGTAGATCAGAGCTCTATTGAAATGGTTGATGATGAGATCACTATCAAAATCCGGTGAGTAGAGCACAAAACAAATCTCAAGTAGCTTTCATCGAGCAAGAGTCCTCCTATTCATTTCTATTCACTTATCTTGCAGACCTGAAACTGTCCCAAGTGAGACTGTATCAGAAGAGGTAAGAGCAAATCTCCTTATCCCCACCTTACACTTTGATTCTCTCTCCTTGTTTACCACTCAAATAGTGCTTGAGGACGGTCCTCTACTGCTTGGGCTTTTAGGTATTGAAATGGCTCACCAATGAGAACATTTTGCAACAGGGCTTATTAAAGGAGATTTTATGTAAAAAACAAATGCATTTTATTCTTGGATATGGAAGGAATGTAATTTTTTTTCTGGTTACTTTATTATAAATATCTGCAAAACCCTACTAGTCTCATCCATCTGTTCCACTTCCAGCTGCCTCCTTTCCCAGGCTGTGCAGCTAGGCTGACAAGGAACCGAAGCCTGTCTTTGCTTGTGTGACTGCAGGGCTGTGATTAGCTGCCCCCCCCTCCTACTGTGCTTCTAGCAGGGACCTTATGGGACACACCTACCACTCATTTGAAACTCTGCCAGGGACCAAAAAAGCATCTATGGGTAGCTCTAATAAAGGGATTATTTTTAAAGATATTCTTATCCCAAAGTGAAATCTGCACCATATACATGTATAGGATCCCTTATCTGGAAACCCGATATCCAGAAAGCTCTGAATTACGGAATGGTCTCCCATAGACTCCATTTTATCCAAATAATCCAAATTTTTAAAAATGATTTCCATTTTCTGTGTAATAATAAAACCGTAGCTTGTACTTGATCCCAACTAAGATATAATTAATCCTTACTGGAAGCAAAACCAGACTATTGGGTTTATTTAATGTTTAAATGAATTTCTAGTAGACTTAACGCATGAAGACCCAAATTATGGAAAGATTCGTTATCCGGAAAACCCCAGGTCCTGAGCATTCTGGATAACAGGTCCCATACCTGTAGTATACATTGCCTACAAAATTAGGGTTTTTCTATTTATCCTACATGTCCCTTGAAATTGTAGCTAAATTCACAAGCAGTCTGGTGGTTTACCCAAAGCAGAGAAATTGTGTAGGAGGCCCTTTATACATTCAGTAGTCTCAAGTTACAGTGTACTTCACCATGTTTATAAAATCACAATCTTCAGCTCTTAAGTTTTGACTTTGTTAAAAGGAAAACTTGTTTGTTTAGAAGTGTTAATGATTCCTTAGGTGCTCTATTATCCTATTAAATTGTGAACAGTTGAATAAAAAAACACTGTGGCTTATTTATAAACACTGGGCAAATGTGCCCCTGGGCAGTAACCCATATCAATCAATCAGTGATTAGCTTTTTTTTTCAGCGAGCTGCAGGTTGAACACTGAAAGCAATCACCTGATTGGTTGCCATGGGTTAGTGTCCAGTTGCAAATTTGCCCAGTGTTTATAAATAACCCCCTTTTGAATACATAATGAGTGCAAGTGACCCTTAAAAATACCCATCAGCATTACTGATACGGCCACTCTTTTACTGGAGAATAGTAAAATAGTGAACTTTGGGCTGTTCACTTGCTCATTAAAGCCCTCACAAGTTGTACCATCATCTTTCTCTCATTTAGGCTCCAGCAGCAGAGAGCCCTAGGCGCTCCCTTCGATCACGTGCCTTTAAAAAAATCGCTATAAGTAACTTGCCTGACTCTGAGGAGCCTCCAAGAAAAGTGACAAGGCAGATGGTGGCAGTGGATGCAGGTGAGGTTGGAATGCATTTCTTGGTGAGAAGGCACAAGGGTACGGTATCTGTGTATATACCAAATTGATAAGCAGTCTGCAAGTATCCGGATTACATTTATTTCATTAATGGACTACTAAGCAAAACAGAGAAGAGAAATGGATACTTAAAGGGGTTGTGCACCTTTAAATTGACTTTTAGTATGATGTATAGAACAATATTCTTAGACAATTTGCAAGGTTTTTATTATTTAGCTTTTTCTTCAGCCGCTCTTTGCTGTTTCAGCAATCTGGTTAGGGTCCAAAATACCCTAGAAACCATTTATTTTTAGAAGAGACTAGAATTTGAATAGGAAATGCTGTACTTAGAATGAGGAGTAACAAAACGTAGCAATAAGAATACATGTGTAGCCTTACAGAGCATTTGTTTTAAATGGGGGCAGGGAGCCCCATTTGAAAGCTGGAAAGAATCAGAAGAGGAAGGCGGATAATTCAAAAACTATAAAATTGTAAATAAGGAAAACTGATTGAAAAGTTGCTTAGTATTGGCCATTCTAGAACATACTTACAGGTGAACCACCCCTTTAAATACTTCACTTAACCTTTTGTCATAACTCTAGAAACCTCTCTAATTGTGTTACTAGAGGACATGTCCAGGAGCACATTAATGGCTCTTTGTGTATTTAGGACCATTTTTCCATAGTATGTACAGAGCGATGATTTAAAACATTGTGCGAGCATAAGTAGTGCAGTTAGGTGGCAGTTGTGGGTGCTTTACAATTGCATTAGTAACATTACACTACAGTTTTATATAACTTATTTGTACCTTTTGTAAAATCCTTTCAGAAAAAACACAACATGGTTATTGTAACACTGTCCCAGTAATCACTTGTATACTTTTACAGAACCCACACCAGAGACCACTGAAGATGCTCAGAATATTAGGTAGGTTCTTACTACATCATCATCTACTGTATCTTGTTGCTGGGTATGAATGTATTCTGATAACAATTACTCTCTTAATAGAAGAAAGAGTTACAAGCGAGCAGTGGATGAACTGGAACTGTCAGATGATGAGAGGCCATCTGAAGAGGAGCGTTCACCTCCCAGAAAAAAGACTCCTTCGCCTCCTTGCCCCCCAAGCAAGGTACTATCCTAGTGGTTAGATTGAGGTCTGTGTTTCACTGGCCAAACCAGATGTGTAATAAATCCAACCATCGTTTTTTTGCAGATTGTAAAGCCTCCTCCACACATGAAATCGTTTCTGCATACAGTACAAAAGAACCAGTTGCTCATGATGACACCGGGATCTATTGGAAAGAACATAATTATGAAATCCTTCATCAAACGCAATACACCCCTTAAAACTGACCCCAAGGTAAGAGAATGAGGGTCTCTTGTGTGCAGTGAATGTAGCACTTAATTGCAAAGCTATTGGTACATACCCTTTAGGATTATGAGGAAAAATGTAAATGTGCATGAGAGGTAGCCTGTATTGCACTGGTTTCAAAATAGATTGTAGGGGTACAGTGCTTGGATCATTGGCAAGCAGGATTCTGAATGACTCTTAAAGGAACAGTTCAGTTAGGCTGTGCAAAATAAATTTTTTAAGATAGTTAGGAAAAAATGTAATGTATAAAGGCTGGCGTGACTGGATGTCTAACGTAATAACCAGAACACTACTTCCTGCTTTTCAGCTCTCTAATTACTGCCTGGTAACCAATCAGTGGAAACCAAGAGAGCTGAAAAGCAGGAAGTAATGTTCTGTCTATTATGTTACACATCCAGTCACTCCAGCCTTTATACATTACATCTATTTACCTAGTTTTTATTTTTACTCTGAACTGTTCCTTTAAGGTGAGATTTGGACTATTTGCACTTTTAGATACACTAGAAACCCCAGTTTGATCTTTCATTTTCAGAGATTTAATAGTGTTGTTTTTCAAGCAATGGGTTTTCACATTGCCTCCGCATAGTGTACCCCTGTATTTTACCGGCACCTTCCAGACCGTTTGAGGGCATAGTGGCCCTTGTACTGTGCTGACAATTCTGGTCTAATTATCTTTGACCTTATGCCGTTAATTATTTTTTTTAAATATATGGAGTGTTCTGAGCAGCTTGCATTATTTAGTATTTTTTCTTTTGTTTCCCAATAACTGAAGACTGAAGTAAGTAATTTCTGACTTGTTTAGATGTCACTGGTGTTGGGTCTGTGGGTGCAGGGTAGAGGGGATCTAATGCAGCTTGGCTGATAGCACAGCAGCTCCCGTTTCTTTACACCGAAAGTAGGGTTTACTTCCGTTGTTCATTTTGCTGTGCAGCACCCATTCACTCATCACTTTCTTCCATCTGGGTTTTTTTTCTGCAATCCTGCTTTTATTTCTAGGCTTGCTAGATGCATGTTATAAGCAGCACTCTTGAGGATCTGGAACTACTTTCTTGGTGTCCCAGCTGAAACAATATTGTAGGTTCTGAGCACTGTGTAAAGGCACCCTTGGAGTCAGAACTATTTTCCCTGAGCATCTTCGCTATAGAATCCAGTTGAAAGTAGTCTGGTTCTCACTGTTGCATATTTATCCCAGGAAAAGGAACGGCAGCGCCTTGATGCTTTGCGCAAAAAGGAAGAGGCAGAGCTTCAGCGCAAGCAGAAAATTGAGGAGGGCAAGAAGCGCAAACAGGAGGAGCTGAAAGTGTAAGTGCCCCTCATACAAAAAAAGAAATAACCACATATTGCTTGTGGGGATTTAAGAAAAAAAATCCAGTTCAGAGGCAATTCTAATAGATACTGCTGCAGTTTTATATACCTGAAACCTGCATCACGCAGAAAAGCAAGATATACTCTTGTTTAAACTGGGTTTCTGTTGAAATGCAGAAAAACAACTTTCCCATACAGGATAAGATATTGTTGTGTTCCTGAAAACAATTCTACAACATTTGATATGAGGATACCAGTACAAAGGACATCACCGCCAACTTGCTGCTTTCTCCCAGGTAACCCGTGTGCTCAATAAAACTGGCACAGTAGAGTATTCACCTGGATGCTGTGTGTTTTTAAGAACTGTATCCTTCAGTGATGGCAATCATCAGGCCTGTGAACCTTCATCTGGGTGACCATGTCAAACATGATAAGTCTTGTGCTTCTGAAAATAAACTCTTTCAGAAAATTGTGTTCTTGGTGTGCAAAACCAATTTTGTGCTTTTTCCATACATAGGCGCAGAGAGGAGCGGTTACGCAAAGTGCTGCAAGCACGAGAGAGAGTGGAGCAACTAGAGGAAGAAAAGAAGAAGAAAATTGAGCAGAAGTTTGCACAGATTGATGAGAAGAGCGAGAAGGTAAAATTTCTTGTTCAGGGATTTTGTCACTGAGATGCAGAAGGTGTTGAGCATTAACAGAAAGTTGTAATCTTGATGGAAGTGCAGTATTCTGCCATTTTATCTACAATATCTGAAGTGTGTAGAACACTTACAAATCTGGGTTTATTTGCAGGTGCGAGAGGACCGCATGGCAGAGGAGAAGGCAAAGAAAAAAATGACGGCTAAAAAACAAGAGGAAGTTGAATGCAGGAGGAAACAGGAGGAAGAAGCCCGGAGACTAAAAGTCAAACAAATGGTTGGTTTAACCTGTTAAATGCACCAGCATACCAGAACAATTCCTGGATGATGCCGTTTGTAATCATTTATGCTTTGCTCATAGGAGGAAGAGGAGCGTAGGCATCAAGAACTTCTGCAAAAGAAACGAGAAGAGGAAGAGCTGGAAAGGCAAAAGAAAATTGCAGAGGCAAAGAGGCTAGCTGAGCAAGAGCGAGAAAGGCAGCTGTTGGCTGAAAAGGAGCGGCTCAGAGCAGAAAGGTATATTCTATATATCTGTGGCAAAGATATAATTCAGTACCTCTTCTCTTGTGTTTTACAAATCCAAACGCTTCAAAAACACAAGTTCCCTCTAATTATAATAATCTTGGACCTTTGTTTCACTTGGGTACGAGCTACAGAACAGTCATTTGAAACCATAGTTTTAAAGTAACTAAGAATGTTGCTGTCTATAGGACACTAAAATTAAACTGTACCGTTGGCTTTTCCTTATGACTGATTACAAAACTTTTGTGCTGCTGCAGAGAAAAGGAACGAATAGAAAGAGAAAAGGCCCTGCAGCTACAGAGAGAGCTGGAACGAGCAGCACAGGAGAAAGAACAGCAGCGACGAGAGGCAGAAGAGCGCAAGAAAAGGGTGAGAATTAATTAACATTTGGATCTTTCTATACTAACACCCTTGTTAATTTTACATTCACTTACTTTATAGGTTTACTAATCCTTGACTTCACTCAAGTCAGTTATGTGCTACATGGTCCTACCATCACACCTAGTTGAATTCTGTAAAAGTATTTGAAAGACGTGATGAGTTTGTAGTGGATTTGGAAACACATGGGGGTATATTTATCAAAGAGGGAAGTTATTGATCGCCACAGTGAAATTCTGCCACTCTCCCTTCATTTCTATGGGATTTATCAATGCGGGAAAGTTCATCCTTTGATAAATACGCCTTTCAAAATCTCATAGAAATGAATGGGGAGTGGTGGAATTTCACTCGAGGACTGTGGTGATCTCTTAACTTCAGCAAAACGTTACTGTTATGCAGGAGCAGCAGGAACGCCTAGAACAAGAGAGGCTGCGTAAGGAGCAGGAAGCGAAGAGACTCCAGGAGGAGGAGCAGAGAAAAGCCAAGGAACAAGCAGCAGTAGCAGCAAGCGCTCCAGTGATGAATGTTACTGTAGACATGCAGGTGTGTAATCATATACTACACCCATAGAATATATGGGCAGCCTTTCTGATATTAAAGGAAAACTGTACCCCCATAATGAATACTTCAGCAACAGTTTATATCCTATTAAGCAGCATATGTTATCTCCCTCGGAGATCGCCTGACCAGAAATACTACAGCTCTAACTGTAACAGGAAGAAGTGGGAACGCAAAAGACACAACTGTCTGTTAATTGGCTCATGTGACCTAACATGTGTGGTTTGTTTGTGTGCACAGTGAATCGTACAATCCCTGGGGGCGGCCCTTATTTTTTTTAAAGTGACAATTTTCTATTTGATTACCCAATGGCACATACTACTAAAAAATATTATGAAAATGTTTTATTTACATGAAGCAGGGTTTTTACACATGAGCTGTTTTATGCAATATCTTTTTATAGAGACCTACATTGTTTGGGGGGTATAGTTTTCCTTTTAACTGCTAAAGTAAAATATGTGAAAAAGCAAATCCATTCCGTTATCCCAGCTCACCGTTTACCCCTTTTTCTCTAGAACTCGCCTGCATGTGAATCTTATGAGATGACTCCCAAGAGCTACAAAGTTCCGTCGGTTAAAGTGAACGAAGACAACTATGGAATGGATTTAAACAGCGACGACTCCACTGATGACGAGAGTCAGCCGAGAAAACCCATTCCAGCCTGGGCTTCCGGTAAGTAGATTGGTCTAAAGCTGGTTGTGTCTGTTGTATGAACCAATCACAGCAGCCCCTGCAATTACAACTGTTTTCTTTCCCCACAGGTAACCTACTTACTCAGGCTATTCGTCAGCAGTACTACAAACCCATAGATGTGGACCGTATGTATGGCACCATTGATAGCCCCAAATTGGAGGAACTATTTAATAAGAGCAAACCTCGCTACTTTAAGCGCACCAGCTCTGCTGTATGGCACTCCCCTCCACTCAGCAGCAACAGACACCATCTTGCAGTGGGTTATGGCCTCAAATACTGAGGAAAAGGCAGACTTTACTCTCACTATCAGGACTACTCCACGCTGATGCTTCCCCATCTGTCTGAATGTCTGTCCCATGTAAATTTTTTTATGTTGTTGTTGTTTTAACTGGCTATTTGTATTGTAGACTTGTCATTTTAAAAATAAAGGTTATATAAGGGAGAGCACCTTTTACCATAACCGCATGAATGTTTCAGACAGATTTGCCATATCCGTCAAATACAGATGCTTGTGTATAAAGGCCGGAGTTATTGTAATGTGCTTATACAGTGCTGCCACAAACAAACCTTTTCTTCATATCTCTAAAGAGAATTCCTGATTGGCTGTCACCACTTTGCATCTTCTGCATAGGTGAATCTGACAATTAGAACTGTGCATTTGATTTTAGTCATATGGATCTTAACTATCTATGGGCACGGTTGTACCTTGGTAATAAGACTATAGTTGTGCAACCGGCCAGTGTCCGTGACAGCCCCAAATACTTGCTAAAGTATTAGGCCTTTTCACCCTGTGAATCATTAGCTAATCGTGGTTCCTAAAAATTGTACCTTGAGCTGAAGGTTATTTTTCCTTTAACTATATTCAGTACAACAGGTTGTATCTGGTAGGTGGGTTTGTGGGCCCTGACAGAATATTGAGCTGTATTGCTGAACTTTTCATGGCACATTGGGTATTATGTCCATTTGTGACTGCTTCTCCTGGTATGTAATAATGCTTCTCTCTCTCTCCCTACTATACCACAGTATTTATATAGCGCCAACATATTGTATAGCACTATCTGATCTGATAGCTCCAGTGTCTTCCCAGAGTACTATTTCATTGCTACTATAAGCACCATCTGTCACTAGTATACCTGCTATGCCACAGTCCTTTCCCAGATACTTTTTACCCCTTCATACTATAGGAACCATCTCTCCCTACTATTCGTGCCAGCACACAGTCACACTCCCTTCCCAGAGACTATTGTCCCACTGTTACTATAGGCACCATCTCTCCCTACTATACCTGCTATCCCACAGTCACACTCCCTTCCCAGAGACTATTGTCCCACTGTTACTATAGGCACCATCTCTCCCTACTATACCTGCTATCCCACAGTCACACTCCCTTCCCAGAGACTATTATCCACTGTTACTATAGGCACCATCTCTCCCTACTATACCTGCTATCCCACAGTCACACTCCCTTCCCAGAGACTATCCACTGTTACTATAGGCACCATCTCTCCCTACTATACCTGCTATCCCACAGTCACACTCCCTTCCCAGAGACTATTATCCCCACTGTTACTATAGGCACCATCTCTCCCTACTATACCTGCTATCCCACAGTCACACTCCCTTCCCAGAGACTATTATCCACTGTTACTATAGGCACCATCTCTCCCTACTATACCTGCTATCCCACAGTCCCTTCCCAGAGACTATTATCCACTGTTACTATAGGCACCATCTCTCCCTACTATACCTGCTATCCCACAGTCACACTCCCTTCCCAGTGACTATTATCCCATTGTTACTATAGGCACCATCTCTCCCTACTATACCTGCTATCCCACAGTCACACTCCCTTCCCAGAGACTATTATCCCACTGTTACTATAGGCACCATCTCTCCCTACTATACCTGATATGCCACAGTCCCATTCCAGAGACTATTTTTTTTTCATTGCAACTATATTGCAATCTCTCCCTACTATACCTGTTATCCCACAGCCACTGTCCCTGTACCAGTTTCAAACCATGCTTGAATCTCTACATCATATGATCATAAAACATTAATACAATTGATGTGAAGAACGGGTGGCGTATTTATTATCCACAGTATCATCCAAAATGTCTCAAGGTGCTTGATACTCCTTTCTCAATGCTTCATCTTGAAAGATGCACTTGATTCTGATATTCTTCCTACAGGAAAAAAAGATTAAAATCTGATTAAAAAAAAAATTTCAATGAAGAAAGGCCGAATGAGTGTCCAACTTTTGTAGTTACTCGAGTGGACTGTATCCAAGTAGCACTAAAGTAATGAAAAGGTGTTGCTTCCCCACATAGCAATAAATGGTTTTGGCTACTATACAAAATGATGAATAAACTTGGGTCTCATTTCTTCGCACCCTCGGCTTAGATACGAGGAACGTGATCTTCGTTGTTTAAAGAAAATCCACTGAAATGTTGTTTCTGGATCCCGCCTCGTGTCCAGCCTTCTCTGTCTCTCCCAACTGGTTTTGGATCAGTGAATCTGGCACCAGGGAGAAAAAAAAAAAAAAGATTCTGTTGTTGAATTGGGGTTATTGTAAACTAGAGGTTCTTAACCTTTAACTCAGGGAACACAAGATAATTGGTTCAATCATATACCTTATTTAATTGCAAAACCTTTACTAAAGGGAACCCATTTTAACTTACAGGTTAAGATGTGGGATAAAAAAAAACCTTACAAGGGTCACTGTAACCAATGGAGGAGAAAATGAAATGACTCCATTGTGGTATATTTG
This sequence comes from Xenopus petersii, assembly GCA_038501925.1. NCBI lineage: Eukaryota > Metazoa > Chordata > Amphibia > Anura > Pipidae > Xenopus > Xenopus petersii. Next base: position 15,331,973 of record CM076678.1, read on the forward strand.
TATATTTTGGGGTGCATTTAAGATGAATTCTGGGTTTGGAGTTGGCATTTAGCACCTCATGTTGTAGTTGGTCAGATACTGCTGCGGTGGCTGCTGTTGTGGCTGCAGATAAAGGGAATTATTCTGACTGTATCCTGAAGGTTCCTACAGAAGAAAGAACAGGCAGTTATCAGAAGCAGCACATGGACATTACATAAGTCCGTTATTTCCATGTTTCCTACAATTTGTGATTTTTGTTTATTTATTTTTTTGCTGTGGTTTTCCACATATTTATTAAAAATGATTATTTTTCTTTTTTAGTGTTTGATAAATTGGCTACCAAGTCTCTAAATCTTCATTCATAGCTTAGGCTTCAAACTGGCCACCATCTAAGTAGTTTGGCAGAATGTTTTTTTAGCCGCCAAGTAGAGCAACACCCCCCTCCCCCCAAAAAAACTTTTCCCAAACTTTCAAAAAAGAACCCAAGCAGATCACCTACAGGACTGTTTTTTTTTAACTTGTTGCTGGACTACAATTTTCAACAGGCTTTAAAGGTGCCTTACCCAAAAGTGCACATTTATACATTTTACTGGTGTTGATCATTTCTTTGTCAGCTGAACTACATCAAAAGTGAAACTCTACATGTGTCATTACCCTTGAAGGGGTGGTGCACCTTTAAGTTAACTTTTAGTATGTTATAGAATGACTAATTCCAAGCAACTTTTAAATTGGCCTTAATTTTTTTTTATATAGTTTTTCAGTTATTTGCCTTCTTCTGACCCTTTCCAGCTTTCAAATGGGGGTCACTGACCCCATCTAAAAACCAAATTCCCTGCAAGGCTACACATTTATTGTTATTGCTACTTTTTATTACTCATCTTGATATTAGGGCCTCTCCTATTTATATTCTAGTCTCTAATTTAAATCAATGCATGGTTGCTAGGGTAATTTGGATCCTAGCAACCAGATTGCTGAAATTGCAAACTGCAGAACTGCTAAATACAAAGCTAAACAAATAATAAAAAATGAAAACCAATTGCAAATGGTCTCAGAATATCACTCTCTACATCATACTAAAAGTTAATTTAGATACGAACAACCTCTTTAAATATATTTAATTCATTGCTCCGGTCCCTGTACTTACCTTTATACCCACAGACACTTGTCCCAACATGTCCAAGTTTTGTCTATTGCTGTTTCCATTGTCACCACCAGTTTGGGCACCAGATTGGGAAGTCTGTGTGAGTCACATCACAAATTCAATAAAAACAAAATATTAGTAGTAAAAGAAATTTGGTATCAGTGAAGGTAAAAGAAGAAGAATTTAGAGCTGCGCAATATGACTAAATTAGTAAAGTAGAACGGAAAAAGAAAATTACAGGTATGGGACCTGGGGTTTTCCAGATAATAACATATCTTTCTGTAATTTGGATCGTCATACTTTACGGGGCAGATTTATCAAAGGTCGAGGTGAATTTTTGAATGAAAAAAAAAATCTAATTTCGAGCTATTTTTGTGTACTTCGACTAGGGAATAGTCCAAATTCGATTCGAATTTGAAAAAAAATTGAATATCAAAATTTATCATGTACTGTCTCTTTAAAAATTCAACTTGACCATTCGCCATCTAAAACCTGTCAAATGGCTGTTTTAGCCTATGGGGGACCTCCTAGAACCTACTTGGAGTCAATTGGTGGACTTTGGAAAATCAACGTTTTTGTTGGGAAAAACTTTGAATCACATTCGATCGATTGCGCTATTAATTCGATCCGAATATGGACCATTTCAACCCCAAAAAAAAAAACTTTGACTTAATTTTGTTTGGACTTTTTGAATTTCGAAGTTTTTTCAATTCGAAAATTCGACCCTTGATAAATATGCCCCTAAGTCTACTAGAAAATCATGTAAACTAAACCCAATAGGCTGGTTTTGCTTCCAATTAGGACTAATTCAATTTCATTTTTAAAAATGTGGATAAAATGGAGTCTATGGGAGATGGCCATTCTGTAATTTGGAGCTTTCTGGATAACAGTTTTCCAGATAACACATCTCATACCTGTATTAGTGTTTTAATAACTTATTATTGCTGGCCAGACTCGAAATGATCCACTTAGTGCTGCCAACTGAACAATTTTTTTGCCAAATTGTACATGATGCAGATGTTTTTCTAATCTACTCACTATATTGGAGTTGATCCTTAGCCATACATGCCCAGGTTTGGTTAGGCAGCTTGGCCAGTTTTATCCATATTGGGCATATATATTTATATATATCAGGTTGGGTTCACTTTTAAAAGACCACCCTGCAAACCTGTCAAAATGCAGAATATCTGTCCAATCTAAAAACGTTATCTGCCAATCATCAGCCAGTGAATGGTGGATCAGCCAATGAAATTAAAAGAAAAGGTCTGTTGTCCCGAATGAATGGAACAGTATAGTGTGACCATGTACATTGCCAGTATTGCTGTATCTATCCATTCGGCCTGCAGGCTGACACTTTGTATAATGCATTCGGTTCACCCAAGGGCAACTAGTAGAAGAGTGAACCTCACATTGACACTCAGCGCTGTGTTGGCCTCGCGAGTAAATCCGCTGTCCCGCTCTGCTTTCTTGGCCAAAACTGGCAATGGTTCTCTGCCCTACAAGAAAAGAGACACATATCTTTGGCACAACTTCAATTTCGTAGCGTCTGGGCAACAGGGTTTCGCACATTTTATTTGTGGGACCAGGTTAAATCTGGGCATCAGCTTCCTGACACAAGAATTCATTTAGGGTGGCTCACTTTTATGTTAACTTTTAGGGTTGAGGCAAACTGCCTTCCCTCTGCTTGACTGAAGAATCGGCTGCACTAATGCACCCGCGGCGCTTCGATTTCCGAAGTCGCCCGAAGTGCATTAGTGCAGCCGATTCTTCATTCAAGCAGAGGGAAGGCAGATTGTGGAGATTGTCGACACGCAGAAGAGGCGATTAGTCGCCAGGCAACTAAATCTCCCCGAATCTGCCCCAACTCATAGGGGCCGATTCACTAAATTCGAGTGAAGGGTTCGAATTAAAAAAACTTCGAATTTCGAAGTTTTTTTTGGGCTACTTCGACCATCGAATAGGCTACTTCGACCTTCGACTACGAATATCGAACGATTCGAACTAAAAATCGTTCGACTATTCGAACGAGTACTGTCTCTTTAAAAAAAACTTCGACCCCCTAGTTCGGCAGCTAAAAGCTACCGAACTCAATGTTAGCCTATGGGGAAGGTCCCCATAGGGTTGCCCAAGTTTTTCTGATCGAAGGATATTCATTCGATCGCTGGATTAAAATCCTTCGAATCGTTCGATTCAAAGGATTTAATCGTTCGATCGAATGAAAAATCCTTTGATCGATCGCATTTTTTGCGCTAAATCCTTCGACTTCGATATTCGAAGTCGAAGGATTTAAATTCCTAGTCGAATATCGAGGGTTAATTAACCCTCGATATTCAACCCATAGTGAATCGGCCCCTTAGTATGTTATAGAATGGCTAATTCTTAACAACTTTTCAATTGGTCTTCATTTTCTTTAATAGTATTTTTTTTTAAATAGTTTTTGACTTATTTCCCTTCTTCTACCGCTTTTACATGGGACTCACTGACCCCATCTAAAAACAAATACTCTGTAAGGCTACAAATGTATTGTTATTGCTACGTTTTATTACTCATCTTTCTATTCAGGCCCGTCCTATTCATATTCCAGTCTCTTATTCAAATCAGTGCATGGTTGCTAGGGTAATTAGGAGCCTAGCGACTGGATTGCTGAAATTGCAAATTGAAGAGCTGCTGAATAAAATAACTCAAATACCAGAAATAATAAAAAATGAAAACCAAATGCACATTGTCTCAGAATATCACTTTCGACATCATACTAAAAGGTATTTAAAGGTTTTTTTTTACCATTGTATATTACAAATACTGATTTTAGTGTATTGTAGGGGACACACAGAGACCCTTGAATAACAACGAGGTGCCTTGCGCTTATTGATGGCAAAAACTTCAATTAGATTTGTAGTAGCATTACAACATGGTACCCAATATGAAAAACCTTGATTCCAAGTGTTCTGGATAACAGAATCCATACATGTAGACGTAGAGGCTCTCTGCCTTTAAATGTCAGCAAGAATAATGAGTGAAAAAAAGAGAAACCTGTCATAAATCATTTCCAACTTGCAATGCTCTGAATCAGAAGGCACAGGCTAATTCTATTAATTGTTGTTTTTATTCCATTTCCCTTTTGTCTCCCTTGCTATTATCCACAGCTCGGGGAGAGAGTACAATTCATGATGAATTTGACTGTGTACTCTGTTATATAAAGTGTGGGTTCCAGATCTATTATCATGCACAGGGATAATATAAGAGAAGGCATTTGCCCTGATCCCACAGCCTCAGTAGGGGCCCCATGACTATATTACATGTATAATTGCTATTTTCGTATTGCTTTCAGCTTTCGGGGCTCCTAAAAGTTGCCATTCAAATTGCCATTTTGGGCGGTATCCTTGCAGCACTGCATTGGACCCCATCTCTAGCCCTGATTGACATGGAGAAGTAACTTTCTGTTAAAGGTGAAGGAAAGGTAGCGAGTCAGTTTATTGCCAATAAATAAGGCACAATAGTGCAAGCTATAACACTATATTTATTCTGCAGAATGCTTTACCATACCTGAGTAAACAGCTCTAGAAGCTCTCTGTTTGTTTAGGATAGCAGTTGCCATATTAGCTTGGTTTGACCTCACTTCCTGCCTGATTCTCTAACTGCTTGCTCATAGCACTGGGCTCAGATTACAGGAGGAAAGGGGAGAGGAGCAAACTGAGCATGCTCAAGCCCTAGCCCTGGAGGTTCAAGCTGAAAACATGAAGTCTGATACAGAAGCCCATGAGTACACAATAGAAGGAAAGAAATGTGGTGTTTCTTTTGACAGAGGACTCAGAGCAACAGGACTTACTGGTGTATTTATATAGACCTTTCTGATAAAGCTTACTTAATTGTATCCATTCCTTCTCCTTTAACCCATTCCCTAAAATGTTGCCAATAATGTTGTAAAGTTTAAATTCCAGCTTCTCAGTAATCTGTTCCATTGTCCTACTCCCAATAAGCCATAAATAAAAGTCAAATTCACCTGTAGTGTAGTCAGTGGCAGGAAATCTGTCTTGGTTATACTTGATCCCATCATACGGTGGTATCCTCTCTGCCATACAGAAATAGACAGTGTTAGAAGTCTGGGAGCTTGGGGGTTATTGCTCCAGTCTATCTTTTTTTTTTAAATATTTTTATTTGTACATTTATTAAAAATGATATACACAGCAGTACAGTTTACATCATTAAATGAACTAGCAATCTTGGACTGCCCTTTTATACATTTGTTGTAAGAGAGTAAGTGTGTGGAGCAGGCTTGGGCTTAGGATCTGTGGTCGGTCCTTCTGTGGGGTCCACACAAAAGCTCATGCAGAGTACAGATGTGCTAAGAAGTTCTCTAATTCGACCCACAGTGGTGTACGTGAAGTGTTGGAATCTGAGCTATTTGGGAAGCTATAAAGTCATTTTTTAAGTTTGGTATGGGGGCACTCAATACAAGTACCGTTATATACTCGAGTATAAGCCATCCCGAGTATAAGCCGAGGTACCTAATGTTACCTCCAAAAACTGGGAAAGCTTATTGACTCGAGTATAAGCCTAGGGTGAGAAATGCAGCAGCTTCTGGTAAGTTTCAATCAAAAAATTGAGGGTTTCTGATCCCATTGGAGGTGCCGGCGTCTCGTTTTTGAATGCCGGCGACCATTCTTAGACGCCGGTGACCGTTTTTGCGCTTGACCTGAGTATAAGCCGAGGTAGAGTTTTTCAGCATATTTGGGGGCTGAAAAACTCGGCTTATACTTGATTATATACGGTAAGAGGATTTTTAGAAGTAACATCATTTTAATTGCCGTAATCCTTCCTATGCAGGAAATATAGTACTTGCTCCAGTCTTTTGTAGCTTTTTGTAGATGTATGGGTAATTAGCTTGATATAGCTGGTTATAAAGTGAGGTGAGCCGGATACCTAGGATTGTAATATATTTCTTACACCAGTGGAAGTCAAAGTTAATTGTTAATAGTTTTATATTGTGTTATATATTAGAATAACTAATTCTGGAGGAAGGTTTATGTTTAGAGCTTCCATTTTTTTGAAGGGTTCAAAACAAGACAGAAATAGAACCGAATTTTTGTAGTACTCTGTATAGCTTTGGGAGGGATGTGAGAGGGCGAGAAATCAGTGCAGTGACATCGTCTGTGAATAGACTGAGGACATGTTCGTTAGGTCCCATTTGTAAGCCATGTATATCTGGATCTGTTCTGATTGCTATTGCCAATGGTTTGATAATCAGGTCAAACAGCAAAGGGGATAAGGGTCAGCCCTGTCTTGTTCCTCTGGCTATAGGAAACGTGGGCGATGAATGTGGGCCTATAGTAATCCTGCCTAGTGGGTTGTGATACAGTGCTTCAATCTTAAATTTAAGACCAAACCCGCACTCTTGTAGTGTGCAATATAGATACGGCCAGGCAACCGAATCAAATGCTTTTTTATGTCTAGTTTTAAGAGCATTGTTGGGATTTTGAGCCTTAGTTTCAATATAGTGACTCTATATATCGCATCTGCTGCTTGTCACCCTTGAACAAAACCCACCTGATAATCCTAGGGATTATGGAAGGGATTATTCTATTTAATCTTTCAGACAGTATTTTGGCTAGGATTTTTATGTCAATGTTTAATACAGATATTGGACGAAAGTTTTCACAATCCATAAGATCAGTGTGAGGTTTCAGGATAGGATATTGGCTGTGAGGATTTGTTGTGGCAGGGAGTCTCCCCATAATAGTTAATTAAACATTCTGGTGAGATGAGGGGTTAAGACATGGGAGAATTTTTTATAGTATGTGGCCGTGAACCCGTCTGGGCCCGGTGCTTTAGGGAGTTTGAGGTCTTTGATGGCTGATTTGACTTCTTCTTCAGAGATCTCTGTATCCATAATGGATTTAAAATCCCACTCCAGCTCAGTTTGTGTTGTG